>CM021103.1:201334081-201455308 GCA_007115665.2 Sequoiadendron giganteum
CTCAAGTCTCTCCCTCTCACACCCTACCTACATAATCCTCTCTTTCTCTCTCCCTCTCCCTCAATTCTCTCTCTCCCACCCCTCTCTCTCTCTCCCTCTCCATCAATTCTCTCTCTCTGACCCCCCCTCTCTCTCTCTCCCTCCCTCTATCCCTCCCACCCTACCTAGCTAAGTCCCCCTCAATCCAACCCCTTCTCTCCCACTCCCTCTCTCTTAAACTCTCACTTTGACCCCATCTCCATCTCTCTAGACTCTCTCTAAATTCTCCCTTCGTCTAAAGACATACATAAATGCATACATACAAGCATAATACATTTGTACATATAATCTTACATCCATACAAGCATACATACATACATGTACATAAAAATATATCAGCATACATTAATATATTAGCAATAAACATAAAGTAAGACATAACACAAGCGCTTTAACGTGCTCGCTTTATGTGCTGGTAGACATGTTCCCCGTAGAAGCAAAAACCATGTCAAAAGCAAGATATAACGCAAACGTGTTATAACGCGCTCTCGTTATAACGCGCTCACGTTATATCTTGCTTTGGGAATTACCAAATTTTAAGCTTGGTATTGCCTTGGAATTCCAACCCAAAGGCTTGGAGGGCATTCCCAACGACCAGAGATGTGTTTTTAAAAAATCCACCATATTTCTCATAATCGAGTTCGTGCTCACCGTCAGGATTGCACGTGGTTCAATATCGAAAAAATCGAGTACATGGGTAATGTTGGATCATCTCTTAGCTATCCAACGATGTAATTTTTTTCACTTTTTGAAAATGCTAAGTCTTTCATCCATAATTTATTTTATATGTATATCTTTTTTTTGCCAAAAAGCAGTGTTTGGTATTTTTTTTGTTATAAATTAACCGTTTATCAATTTTTCAAATAAATTACATTTTTAGAAACTAGACTCCATTCTACAAAATAAAAAAAATAAAAAAAAACAAATCAATTAGTTTCCAAAATTTGTAGGGGTAGCACAGCCAAAATTCTATTTTCAGGATATGTTCACTTCGCAAATTAGTAAAAAATCAAATATTCATTAAAAAATTATCAAAAAAATCGTGCATCAACTACATACTGTTAGCTAACTTCTGACCATTGCGATTTTAAAAATACTAAAAAAAAGTTCACCGTACGAGGGTCGTACAAGAGTTGCTATGTTATGTTTTTCTGACAAAAACAACACCAATTTGTGTACGTCCCTCATTTGAACCCCTTAATATCAATCATTTTCAAAATAAATTAGTAGTTTAGAAAGTAGACTTGGAGCACTTGAATCCTTCTTTTTGTTCCATCTAAAAAATTTTGAGTCTAAGTATCCTCAATTTCACATCCAAGGTCAGTATTTCCTGATTTCAGAAAAAAGCTATCCACTTAAGTCCCCTTTTTGGGAACCATCTTGGTGCACTTACCCACCAAATAAACATAAAATTCATTTCACAGTTAAAAAAATATGTACGTGAAGATGTACCAAGTGACTTATCGCAAGATGCAACACAATATGTGTGTTGTTTTGAGTGATGCAGAAGGATAAAGTGGGCAGAAGTTGCTTAGAAGTGAAGAAAACCTAAAGCCAATCTTCATAGAGCTACTGATTCAATCTATTGACAATAAAAAAATAGATCTAAGTATATCAAAATTTATAGCTACCTTATTTCAAATTCCCAATTACCAAACAATGCATACAAATGCACTATTAATATCCAACAAATAGGATTTTCATTGACTATGAAAAGTTAAAACTAAAAGGAATTCAAATAGAAGATATCAAATTAATCCACTAAAAGTAATACATTTTTTTCTTAGAATAAGGAATGGGCTTCTGGTTGCGCCTTTTCTATTTAACATGATTATAACAAAAGAAATCACTCAACTTCCATTCACAATTAACACCCTATTACCAATGATTTCAACAAAACTCTCTATGATATCAATATTTTATGTTATAAGAGATCAAACATTTATGAATTTGAATATTGAAGGGAATGAATGTAATTTTCCTAGCAAGAAAAAAAATGTTCTAGAATCTTCTGTAATACTTTCTCAAGAAGCTTTTACCAGCAAAATGTTATCAGTCACAAGATAACCTTCAACCTCAAAAGAAATAAAACTTTTCTGGTACAAGTAAGTTGTGTACTCATTTTGTGAATTTTGGAAAGATACATTTAGGTCCATAAATGGTGAACTAACTCACGTGCATAAAGGAATATAGAGAAATGAACAAGAAACTAAAGAAAATTAAGTCCATTTTAATTATTTACCTCTCTAGTATTTCTTTGTAGCTTTGCATTCTATATTGTTTGCGTAAGAAAAAAAATAAAAAAGTTAAGAACCATACAAATATAATAATTTTTTAAGAAATATTTGCTTCATTCCATAATTGTCACCAAAACTTTCCTTTCTATGGAGGTTTTTGCCTCCTCTCTTATATATATCCTTTGTGGTTTCCAAAGGATAGCTCCTCTAACTTTTGTAGTTCTTTCAATACATAATCTACCCAAAGATAGTTGAATCTAGATGTCACTTTCTTCTATGGTATGCAGGTTGTGATCAATTGATCAAAATTCGTGTGTAGTGTAGTTTTGGTCATAAATGCCAGCTTCTCCTTGTGGTAATCAGGCAATAGTGGAATCATCCCATGGTTAAGTGTTGTAGTATGACACTGAGTGTGTATTATTCGAATTAAGTTTTTGGCTTCCCTAAGTAATTGCTCCCCTTTTTTTATTCTATATATGTATGTAGGAATTTGATGTTAACTATTAGTTCATGTGTTTGTGCCTTGTTACCTTTTCTTGGTGAATGCCTTTTGTTTTCCTATATTTGTTCAGATTTTTGTTTCTTTAAGTGATGATATTTTATCTTTCTTTTGTGGAGAAATTTAGAGGTTTTAGAAAATGTTATCCAATCTTTTTTATGATCAAATACTAGAAAAATCAACAACTAGGCTGCACTATGCAGAAAGGTATATAAAAAAATCAAGTGATATAATATGCAAGGAAAAAACAACAGTTAGAACTTCAAACAATCACTGAAACACTAGGATGAGTAAAGCAGAAACTGCACACAGACAGACATAAACTGGTGTAGCTGAATCTTTGTGGTATCAATTTTGGCTTCAACAAAGTGATATCCAACCAATATATTAATTTGTATAACATAATATTTGCAAACTAGGCGTCATCAACAGCTTGTTAGGAGGATTTTATAGGGATGATAGGAGATTAGTAGCTCTGTTTTTGCTCCTAACCTATGCTAAAAGTTGTCAAGGTTTTCAACTCACATCAGATGATTTTTAAGCTTATTTAAGTCGGATTGGTTCAAAATGTGTCTTTTATCTACCTTGTTTAGATGATTATTGCTATGAAATTTTAGACTTGTGATTGCAAAAAAATATGTGACATCTGACAGATAACTCATATATTATAAAATAAAAATATAAAAAAAATCAATATTTAAAAGTTAATATTGTTATGCAAAAAAAGAAAAAGAAAAAGATTTGGTATCATGCACCTTAATCATTTCTCTTAAACCCTAAAATTTCCATACCCTATTCTAAAGCTCCCATTTTGGCACAGGCTAGGAGGATGCAAGCAAAGGTTGCCGAGATTGGTTTTACACCTACCAATTGCATGTGCTTTGAACTTTCCAAAACCCTTTCAACAATCCCATTTTGGGTATATCCTGCAATCAACACATTCCATGTAACCACATTTATTTGAGGCATTTTTTCAAACAGTTCGCGTGCCTTGTGTATGTTCCCACATTTCCCATACATGTCTATCAGGGCACTTACGACTACGAAATTTGACAAAAATCTTATTTCCACTATGATTTGATGTTATCCATCAGAGCATAATCGAAAGCGGACATTTATCAGATGTTTGCACGAAAAAAAGGGTTTAGAGTTAAATTACATGAACTATTAAGGGTGATTCAGAACCAATCGCTAGGGAGAAGATGAGCTAGGAGTGGGCTTTCCTATCTATCCCCATTTCCAAGGGTACAATATCAACAGAGAAGATATTTTTGGTTTACAAATGACGTGTGATTCTAAAGATAAACTCATCTTCAAAGAAAATCCAACAACTCAAATAAAAAATCAATGGGGGCGTATAGAAATTTGGAGTCTCACGACAAAGATCAAGTCACCTTCAAATAAAATCCAACATTCTAGACAACATGAGTAGGAAGAGGCACCAAAATGTGTCCTGCTATCAACGATGGCAATGAGAAAAGATACAAGAAAATGAAAATATGGATTGACTATTTGTGTGTGATAACAATTTTAGGTTTTGGGCATTCTATTAAAGGCCCATTCGACTGACCTCTAATTGTGTCATGCTGCCAAGGATGCCAATATTCTTCTCAATAACCACTATGTAGATATGTCCACCTTCTGCAATAACTTCTTTGTTGATACATGGCCACCCTCATGCAAGTGGAGAAATGAAAGGTCAATACCAGTGAGGAAGAGTGTGGAGGACTAGGGGAAATAGCCGAGAAACTGACAAGCGCTTGGGATGCATTTCATCGCAGTTAATTGCCTCTCCACCAATCTGCACTATCTGACATGAAAAGGGCTCACAAATACTAAGTGTGGGGATAAAAATATTACCTTTAGGTCCATAAATGGTGAACTGACTCATATGCATAAATGAATATAGAGCAATGAACAAGAAACTAAAGAAAATTAAGTCCATTTTAATTATTTACCTCTCTATTATTTCTTTGCAGCTTAGCATTCTATATTGTTTGCATAAGCAAAAAATAAAAAGTTCAGAACCATACAAATCTAATAATTTTTTAAGTAATATTTGCTTCACTCCATAACTGTCACCAAATCTTTCCTTTCTATGGAGTTTTTTGCCTCCTCTCTTATATATCCTTTGTGGCTGCCAAAGGATAGCTCCTCTAACTTTTGTAGTTCTTTCGGTACATAATTTACCCAAAGATAGTTGAGTCTAGATGTCACTTTCTTCTATGGTATGCAAGCTATGATCAATCGATCAAAATTTGTGTGTAGTGCAATTTTGGTCATAAATGCCAGCATCTCCTTGCGGTAATCAAGCAATAACTTGGAATCATCCCATGGTTAAGTGTTGTAATATGACACTAAGTGTGTATTATTCAAATTAATTTTTTGGCTTCCCTTAGTAATTGCTCCCCTTTATTTATTCTGTATATGTATGTAGGAACTTGATGTTAACTATTAATTCGTGTGTTTGTACCTTGTTACCTTTTCTTGGTGAATGCCTTTTGTTTTCTTGTATTTGTTCAGATTTTCATTTCTTTAAGTGATGATATTTTATCTTTCTTTTTTGCAGAAATTTAGAGGTTTTAGAAAATGTTATCCAATCTTTTTTATGATCAAATACTGGAAAAATCAGCAGCTAGGTTGCCCTATGCAGCAAGGTGTTGTGCATATTTTGCACGCACGCCCCACCGTAGCAGGGACCCTCTTTTTTCGCTCCTGATGGACTTCTTTGCTCTTGTCTCATTTTGCATGCCCCTCATTTTGCTATCCTAGTTGGTCAACGTGCCCTTCAAAGTCTCATTTTTTGTTGACCATATTTTTCCCCCTAAATAAAAAATGGCTAAGTCTTGGGTTTTTTTGGGCTTCGCCCTCGCTCGCTCGCTCGATTCGCTTTTTCCTTCATTCTTTGACTTTGGGGAAAGATTTGCTATGGATTTTGGATGTTTTTGTGGTGCCTAAGTGAACTGACAAGGTTTTATTAAGTTTTAGGAAGTTTTGAAAATTCCTGCAATAGCTTCCCTGAAACAGCATTCCTGCAACAGCTTCCCTGAAGCAGCTTCCCTGCGACGGCTTCCCTGTAACAGCTTCCCTGCAACAGCTTCCCTGCAACAGCTTCCCTGAAACAGCATTCCTGCAATAGCTTCCCTGAAACAGCTTCCCTGAAACAGCATTCCTGTAGTAGCTTCCCTGTGACGGCTTCCCTGCAACAGCTTCCCTGCAGCAGCTTCCCTACAACGGCTTCCCCGCAACAGCTTCCCCAAAACGGCATTCCGGACTCATGTTTCCAGAACATACTAAAGCTCCTCAAAATTGAAAATGGACTTCGACCCAGATGGTAAAATTGGGTCGTATCTTGTCTTGACCTTTCAAATTTCAATTTTGCAACCGGAAAGTGCAATCCGGAGTTCCGTGCTCTCGCATCTGTTTTCAAAACAGAAATTACAAAACGGCATTCCGGACTCATGTTTTTAGATCATAGTAGAAATCCTCAAAATTTAAAATAGACTTTGACCCAGATGGTAAAATTGGGTTTCTTCTTGTCTTGACCTTTCAAATTTCAATTTTGTGGCCGGGAAGTGCAATCCGGAGTTCCATGCTCTCGCGGCCGTTTTCAAAACAGAAAATGCAAAACGACATTCCGAACTCATGTTTCTGGATCATAGTAGAACTCCTCAAAATTGAAAATGGACTTCGACCCAGATGGTCAAATTGGGCCGTTTCTTGTCTTGACCTTTCAAATTTCAATTTTGCAACTAAGAAGCACAATCCGGAGTTCCGTGCTCTCGCGACCGTTTTCAAAACAGAAAATGCAAAACGGTATTCCGGACTCATGTTTCCAAATCATAGTAGAACTCCTCAAAATTGAAAATGGACTTCGACCCAGATGGTAAAATTAGGTCATTTCTTTCCTTGAACTTTCAAATTTGAATTTTGTATCAAGGAAGTGCAATCCGGAGTTCTGTGCTCTCGCGGCCGTTTTCAAAACAGCAAATGCAAAATGGCATTCCGGACTCATATTTCCAAATCATAGTAGAACTTCTCAAAATTGAAAATGGACTTCAACCCAGATGGTGAAATTGGGTCGTTTCTTGCCTTGATCTTTCAAATTTCAATTTTGCAGCCAGAAAGTGCAATCCAGAGTTCCGTGCTCCCGCGGCCGTTTTCAAAACAGCAAATGCAAAATGGCATTCCGGACTCATGTTTTTGGATCATAGTAAAACTCCTCAAAATTGAAAATGGACTTTCACCCAGATGGTAAAATTGGGTCTTTTTTTGCCTTGACCTTTCAAATTTCAATTTTGCAGTAGAGAAGTGCAATCTGGAGTTCCATACTCTCACGGCCGTTTTCAAAACAGCAAATGCAAAACGACATTCTGGACTCATGTTTCTGGATCATAGTAAAACTCCTCAAAATTGAAAATGGACTTCGACCCAAATGGTAAAATTGGGTCGTTTCTTGCCTTGACCTTTCAAATTTCAATTTTGCAGCAAGGAAGTGCAATCCGGAGTTCCGTGCTCTCGCGGCCGTTTTCAAAACAGCAAATGCAAAACGGCATTCCGGACTCATGTTTCCGGATCATAGTAGAACTCCTCAAAATTGAAAATGGACTTCGACCCAGATGGTATAATTTGGTTGGTTCTTTCTTTGAACTTTCAAATTTCAATTTTGCAGCCGGGAAGTGCAATCTGGAGTTCTATGCTCTCGCGGCCGTTTTCAAAACAGCAAATGCAAAACGGCATTCCGGACTCATGTTTCCGGATCATAGTAGAACTTCTCAAAATTGAAAATGGACTTCGACCCAGATGGTAAAATTGGGTCGTTTCTTGCCTTGACCTTTCAAATTTCAATTTTGTATCCGGGAAGTGCAATCCGCAGTTCCGTGCTCTCGCGGCCGTTTTCAAAACAGAAAATGAAAAACGGCATTCCGAACTCATCTTTCCGGATCATAGTAGAGCTCCTCAAAATTGAAAATGGACTTTGACCCAGATGGTAAAATTGGGTCGTTTCTTGCCTTGACCTTTCAAATTTCAATTTCGCAGCCGGGAAGTGCAATCTGGAGTTCCGTGCTCTCGTGGGCATTTTCAAAATAGAAAATGCAAAACGGCATTCTGGACTCATGTTTTTGGATCATAGTAGAACTCCTCAAAATTGAAAATGGACTTCGACCCAGATGGTAAAATGGGTCGTTTCTTGCTTTGACCTTTCAAATTTCAATGTTGCATCCAAGAAGTGCAATCCGCAGTTCCATCCTCTCGCAGCCGTTTTCAAAATAGCATTTCCAAAACGACATTCTGGACATATTTCCGGAACGAACTAGCGCACCTCAAAATAAAAAACGAACTTTGACCCAGATGCTAAAATGGGGTCTTATCCTCCCCTAGCTTTTCAAATTCCAAATTTTCATCTGGGAAGTACCATCCGAAGTTTCGTGCTCTCGCTGTCGTTTCAAAGCAACATTCCAGAACAGCATTTCAGCCTTTCATTTCCGGTTTCAAGAAGCCTACCATGGGTCTATCGACCGAACCATTTGATCCAATGAAGAATGTTGCAATTCCATTGGGAAGAAGGTAGTTTTCAATTAGTTTTAGCTACAGTAAAAGGGAAATCAGCTAGAAGACAAAACTACTAAAGTGACTGACCACTACAAGACAGAATAGGGAAAAGACAACAGGTTTATTTTAAATTGTTGAATATTATGGGGTTGGTAAAGCCCTAATGTAATTGAATCTGAGCCACATAATGTAAATCAATCCTTGCCATTCATTTGGGCTTTGGAAAACTATAAATAGGGGTTTCCCCCTCATTTGTAAGTGTTGGAGAGTTGTTGTAAAAACATCCTGCAACAATAGAAAGCAACATTGCATGATCTATGGGTGTTACTTTTGAGTTTGCTCATTATGTGTGCATAGTTCTACCTTCCAAGTTAGTTTTAGTTGTATTTTCTTGAATGGAAGTGGTAATGGTGATTGCTGTTACAGTATTTGCTGAATTTTCAGCCCATACTTTTGGTACTTGTTGATGGCAAGCTGCTGTGTAAAGTTAGCCTGGGCTTATTTATTTGATTGTTACAACCTAGTTCACTTGCATGTTCATGATGTGTGTATGCAAATTGAAAATCTACAGTCCTTAGAAGATTGCACTGGTTTTGTGTAACTGTAGGATCCTCTTGGCCAAGCAAAACCCAGTTTAGGGAGTTTGTCTACTGTAGCAGCCTCCATGATCACTGTTCATTCGTAGTTTCAGATCCAAGAACCTTTTCTCTTCCCTGCCCTTTTTCCTTTTTTTTTAACAAGTAACCTTAGGCAAGGTTCATTGCACATTGTAAAGCTGAATCTGATGTTGAAATGGAGTTTCAGACTGCTGTTTGAACCTGCAGCAAACACTCAGCAACTTTCCCATCTTAAGAACTCCATTTGCAGATGCAACTTCCTCACTTTGTAACTCATCCGTAAGTCCACCTTGTGATTCCAGCAAATCACATAAAGAACTGAAATATTCCAAGCACTGTCAAGACCTGAAATCCGAGAGACCTTGGGATAGTGTTCTACAATTTGATTGTGGAAGATTGTCTTTCAAGAGAGGTAATGCACCTATGCATTACCTATGTTGTGAAGTGAATAAAAACACCATCAACAAAACTGACGCTAGAAGGAGGGTGGACATGTTGAGGCTACAAAGATGAAAGTTGGAAATTGATAAGAGCACTATCAAAGAAGAAATCTGAGATAGAGAGATCTTTTTTAATGCTGAAGCATAAATTAAAAAAAAAAAATTTGAAGGAAAAAAAGAAGCTGAGTTGAAATGGAGCAGCATGTGCAAATCAGCATCGCTCAACTACATGCAAATTTAAATAGGAGATTGAAGAGACCATTGCAGCAATTTGCATTGGTAGATAAGTGTAGGATTAATTACACTTGCAGGCACAATGAATTGGAGTGTCTAACCTTCTTGGGCAGAATTGAAAGGGTCTTGCAAGGAGAGATTCCCTTTTGGGAAATATATCAACCTTTAGCTCTTGCAGATCCAGAGGAAGAATTGACAACCATGGCAGCCAAGGCATTTGAAGAGCTGATCCAAGAGTGTTTAGGCAACAAAGACGGACCAAGATTTGAGGAAGCACTAATGTCAAGTTGGTGCAGATTTCACAATGCACCACATTCAGAATTTACCTGTTTGTCATGTGCAAGCATCATCACCCAAGTCAAAGGCAATTTGAACAAGTTGGAGCAGCCAACTGTCAAGGAGAATGAGTCATCCCACATGGTAGAAAATCTATCAGCATCTAGAGGATAGCACCTTCAAGATAAAATAGGAAATCTGCCACAAATTAGTGCTGGGATAGCAAACATTGAAACTGAAAGTCAAGAAGGAGAAGCTGATTTTCTGGGGACAGCAAAAGGATTTGGTGAAGGTTCACTAAGAATGGAGTTGGAAAGCCTCTCCTTTGCCAGTAAGGGGCAGTCCTCCACTCAAGAAGAGGAGCCATTGGTAGTTGAGGATCAGTCAATCAATCTTACAGCAGTGTATGTTGGGGTAGCCAATGAAGATGTTGAATATCAGCAAGAGGAAGAGGTTGACAGCCTCGGGACAATAGAAAGTGATGATGAGAACCCAGTAGCAGAAAGATATGACCAACTCGTCTCCAGATTAGCAAAGTATTGGTCAAAGCTAAAATACCAAGTGGATTTGGAAGTACTACTACTGCCGAATTGGTGCAGGCTCCATGATTCATCCCACTCTGAGTTCATGTGTGGACTGTGCCAAGAAGCCATGAAGCAAGTTAGAGAACAATCGAGGCAACCAAGTACACCACATCCTCTACTTGCTGCCCAGGTGGAACATGAAGATCAAGAGCCCATGCCAAGTAATGACTCAGCTAGGGGTAGTTCTCAAGAGAATGTTGGAACAGAAATAGAAGGAGGACAACAATACAGTCTTGAGCTTCCAAGTGATGAAGTAGATCAAACAGGAATGCGGTCCACCAATCATCAAGAATTTCTTCCTCTTGAAGAACATTTGTGCACCATTGATGATGGGCTTCATGGCGAGTCTTTGGAGGGAGATTGCATGGTGGATTTTGGTCCCCTTGATGAGGTGCCATCAATTGATGACTTATTTCCATTGGGAGACGTGTTGTGGAGGTATTCTCATGCCGAGGAAGAGCACATCCCAGAAGACAGTAGCAATGGAGACATACTCTGTGAGCCTCTGAATGTTGATGCACTAGAGTTTCCGGATTGGGAGAGGGGTTCCTTCTCCATTTACAGCAATAGTGAACAAGGAGAAATGAGTGAGCATCATGATGAAATGCATGAATAAGAAAGAGAAGAAGACAAAGGCGGGGGTGCTGAGATAGCTGCCAACAAAGATGAAGCACCCGGTCGACTACAAGATGCAACTTGGAGTCCTTCTGCCATGATCATTGTTGATCCTCCTTCATATTCAAATGGCTGTAATTGGATAGATTTGCACATGTCATCATCCCATGACACTGAGCATCATGAAGATAAGCTCGATACTTGGGAAAGGAGATGGGATAATGTGTTTCCTTTTGGGGATAGCAATTGTGTGGACGCTCGATTTGCAGAAGGTCAACGAGATGAAGTACTTCTTTTTGAAAAATTGCCAAGGGGGACTACTAATCCCACACAAGATGTGGAAGAAATGTTTGCTGCCTCATTCTCCCTGCCTTGTGTGGGCTTGATTCCTGAAGTGTTGCACCCTCCACCATGCCCGCCTGAGGTTGCTGATGCAAAGACTGACGATGCAGTGCTTGCTCTTGATTGTCAAATGCTGCCACCTCCATGTGATGAAATCCAGGTTCTATCCTTCCTTCCTCCTATTAATTTTCATAGCTGCACTTATCATTTTGATTATGGGAATGAGGAAAAATGGACGTGCTTATGGATTAACCATGGGTTTGGTGAGTCTCCCCAATTGTTTATTTTCCCTAGCCGGGTGACTGAATTTGAATGCTGCAATCTTGAATTTATTTTCTCTAAACATAAGGATAAATCTGCATGGTTGAGAACTATAACGACTGCCCGTTTGCTTGTGCAAACACTACAAAATCCAATGGGCATGAGTGTCAGTTGGCCTTTCTTGAACATAGTTCTTTGTAAATATCTTTGTACATAACTCGTTTTGAGTAGTGTAGGTTTCCTGTAAATTTTCCACTTTCCTGCTTTCATTAGATTAGTTTGTTTGTAGTGTAGGTTTCTTGCTTTAGAGTAGTTTCTTTGTTGTCTTGCTTTGGTTGGTTTTGGTGTTTTCTTTTATTTTCTTTTGTTTGCTCTTGCTTTGCTGCTACTTTGCTTGGGGTCCCTCTGCTTTTGGCTGGGTGCATTTGTGCGCGCAATAACCATTCTTCTTTTTTGGGGTTGTTCTATGTATTTCTTTGTCAAACTCTAATCAAGTTTTCAGAGTGGATGGTGAGGATCTTATGTTAGTGTCAAGTGATCTAGATGTTTGATTCAAAGTGGATAAGTCATTGGTCAATCTGATTCTGAAGTATTATAGAATCTTATATCTCTCACAAATTTTAAGGATCTGACGGTCACTGTAGGTCCTTTGTGAAGTCTAGTTAAGTGAAAAAACTAAAATTTTGCTCCAGTGCCACTGTGATTCTCAGCCCTGAGCGTGAGCTTCATTGCTTGTAGGTTGAAATAAACGAACTGAAAAGAGAAGAAGAAAAAGAAAGAAAGAAAAACAAAATATTGAAAATCAAAAGACAAGAAATTCAACTTTTCAGGGGTATATGAATAACTCTACCGGGGCTATGGACGCCCGGCTGGCAATAGAGCAATGTTCGGGAGAATCACAGCGACAACCTCGTCGGGGCTATGGACGCCTGACTGGTAGCGAGGCAATGTCCCAGTTGCTTTTGGAGATAGAATAAACTATGTAGCTTAACTTGGTGGAGCTTGGGTTCTTACAGCAACTGAAGGATGGGAATTAACGCAATTGCACACACTTGGATTTTCAGCATACTGAAGGTTGGGTTAACTAGTGGTTTTGATCCTTTGGTTGAGTGTTTGGCTTGTTTTCCCTAGCATGAAGGTCGAAACCAGAGATTTTGGGTTCGTGATTCCAGTTTTTCATTGAAATACTCTAGAGAATTTCCCCCAGTGAGTCGCCATTTGTTGTGCATATTTTACACGCACGCCCCACCGTAGGTAGGGACCCTCTTTTTTCGCTCCCGATGGACTTCTTTGCTCTTGTCTCATTTTCCATGCCCCTCATTTTGCTATCCTAGTTGGTCAACGTGCCCTTCAAAGTCTCATTTTTTATTGACCATAGTTTTCCCCCTAAATAAAAAATGGCTAAGTCTTGGGTTTTTTTGGGTTTCGCCCTCGCTCACTCGCTCGATTCGCTTTTTCCTTCATTCTTTGACTTTGGGGAAAGATTTCCTATGGATTTTGGATGTTTTTGTGGTGCCTAAGTGAACTGACAAGGTTTTATTAAGTTTTAGGAAGTTTTGAAAATTCCTGCAATAGCTTCCCTGAAACAGCATTCCTGCAACAGCTTCCCTGGAGCAGCTTCCCTGCGACGGCTTCCCTGCGACGGCTTCCCTGCAACAGCTTCCCTGAAACAGCATCCCTGCAACAGCTTCCCTGCAACAGCTTCCCTACAATAGCTTCCTTGCAGCAGCATTCCTGCAACAGCTTCCCTGCAACAGCTTCCCTGAAACAGCATTCCTACAGTAGCTTCCCTGCGACGGCTTCCCTACAATAGCTTCCCTGCAGCAGCTTCCCTGCAACGGCTTCCTTGCAACAGCTTCCCCAAAACGGCATTCCGGATTCATGTTTCCGGAACATACTAAGCTCCTCAAAATTGAAAATGGACTTCGACCCAAATGGTAAAATTGGGTCGTTTCTTGTCTTGGCCTTTCAAATTTCAATTTTGCAGCCGGAAAGTGCAATCTAGAGTTTCGTGCTCTCGCGGCCGTTTTCAAAACAGAAAATGCAAAACGGCATTCCGGAATCATGTTTTTAGATCATAGTAGAACTCCTCAAAATTAAAAATGGACTTCGACCCAGATGGTAAAATTTGGTCATTTCTTGTCTTGACATTTCAAATTTCAATTTTGCAGCTAGAAAGTGCAATCCGGAGTTCCATGCTCTCGCGGCCGTTTTCAAAATAGAAAATGCAAAACGGCATTCCGGACTCATGTTTCCGGATCATAGTAGAACTCCACAAAATTGAAAATGGACTTTGACCCAGATGGTAAAATTGGGTTGTTTCTTGTCTTGACCTTTCAAATTTCAATTTTATAGACGGAAAGTGCAATCCGGAGTTCCGTGCTCTCGTGGCCGTTTTCAAAATAGAAAATGCAAAACGGCATTCCGGACTCATGTTTCCAGATCATAGTAGAACTCCTCAAAATGAAAAATGGACTTCGACCCAGATGGTAAAATTGGGTCATTTCTTGTCTTGACCTTTCAAATTTCAATTTTATAGCCGGGAAGTGCAATCCAGAGTTTCATGCTCTCGCGGCCGTTTTCAAAACAGCAAATACAAAACGGCATTCCGGACTCATGTTTCCGGATCATAGTAGAACTCCTCAAAATTGAAAATGGACTTCGACCCAGATGGTGAAATTGGGTCTTTTCTTTCCTTGACCTTTCAAATTTTAATTTTGCAGCCAGGAAGTGCAATCCAAAGTTCTGTGCTCTCGCGGCCGTTTTCAAAATAGCAAATGCAAAATGGCATTCCGGACTCATGTTTTTGGATCATAGTAAAACTCCTCAAAATTGAAAATGGACTTTGACCCAAATGGTAAAATTGGGTCTTTTCTTGCGTTGACCTTTCAAATTTCAATTTTGCAGTAGAGAAGTGCAATCTGGAGTTCCATACTCTCACGGCCATTTTCAAAAACAGCAAATGCAAAACGGCATTCCGGAATCATGTTTCTGGATCATAGTAAATCTCCTCAAAATTGAAAATGGACTTCGACCCAGATGGTGAAATTGGGTCGTTTCTTGCCTTGGTCTTTCAAATTTCAATTTTGTAGCCAGGAAGTGCAATCCGGAGTTTCATGCTCTCGCAGCCGTCTTCAAAACAGCAAATGCAAAATGGCATTCCGGACTCATGTTTCGGGATCATAGTTGAACTCCTCAAAATTGAAAATAGACTTCGACCCAGATGGTAAAATTGGGTCGTTTCTTGCCTTGACCTTTCAAATTTCAATTTTTCAGTAAGGAAGTGCAATCTAGAGTTCCGTGCTCTTGCGGCCATTTTCAAAACAGAAAATGCAAAACGGCATTTCGGACTCATATTTCCGGATCATAGTATAGCTCCTCAAAATTGAAAATGGACTTAGACCCAGATGGTAAAATTGGGTCATTTCTTGCCTTGACCTTTCAAATTTCAATTTTGTAGCTGGGAAGTGCAATCAGGAGTTCCATGCTCTCGCAGCCGTTTTCAAAATAGAAAATGCAAAACGGCATTCCGGACTCATGTTTCCGGATCATAGTAGAACTCCTCAAAATTGAAAATGGACTTCGACCCAGATGGTAAAATTGGGTTGTTTCTTGCCTTGACCTTTCAAATTTCAATTTTGTAGCTAGGAAGTGCAATCCAGAGTTCCATCCTCTCGCAGCCATTTTCAAAACAACATTTCCAAAACGACATTCCGGACTCACATTTCTGGAACGAACTAGCGCACCTCAAAATAAAAAATGGACTTCGACCCAGATGCTAAAATGGGGTCTTATCCTCCCTTGGCTTTTCAAATTCCAAATTTTCATCTGGGAAGTACCATCCGGAGTTTCGTGCTCTCGCGGCCGTTTCAAAGCAACATTCCAGAACAACATTTTAGCCTCTCATTTCCGGTTTCAAGAAGCCTACCATGGGTCCGTCGACCGAACCATTTGATCCAATGAAAAATGTTGCAATTCCATTGGGAAGAAGGTAGCTTTCAATTAGTTTCAGCTACAGTAAAATGGATATCAACTAGAAGACAAAACTGCTACAATGACTGACCACTACAAGACAGAATAGGGAAAAGATAACATGTTTATTTTAAATTGTTGAATATTATGGGGTTGGTAAAGCCCTAATGTAATTGAATATGAGCCACATAATGTAAATCAATCCTTTCCATTCATTTGGGCTTTGGAAAACTATAAATAGGGGTCTCCCCCTCATTTGTAAGTGTTGGAGAGCTGTTGTAAAACCATCCTGAAGCAATAGAAAGCAGCATTGCATGATCTATGGGTGTTACTTTTGAGTTTGCTCATTATGTGTGCATGGGTCTACCTTCCAAGTTAGTTTTAGTTGTATTTTCTTGAATGGAAGTGGTAATGGTGATTGCTGTTACAGTATTTGATGAATTTTCAGCCCATATTTTTGGTACTTGTTGATGGCAAGCTGCTGTGTAAAGTTAGCCTGGGCTTATTTATTTGATTGTTGCAACCTAGTTCACTTGCATGTTCATGATGTGTGTATGCAAACTGAAAATCTGCAGTCCTTAGAAGATTGCACTGGTTTTGTGTAACTGTAGGATCCTCTTGGCCAAGCAAAACCCAGTTTAGGGAGTTTGTCTACTGTAGCAGCCTCCATGATCACTGTTCATTCGTAGTTTCAGATCCAAGAACCGTTTCTCTTCCCTGCCCTTTTTCCTTTTTTTTTAATAAGGAACCTTGGGCAAGGTTCATTGCACATTGTAAAGCTAAATCTGATGTTGAAATGGAGTTCTAGACTACTGTTTCAACTTGCAGCAAACACTCAGTAACTGTCCCATCTTAAGAACTCCATTTGCAGATCCAACTTCCTCACTTTGTAACTCATCTTTAAGTCGACCTTGTGATTCCAGCAAATCACATAAACAACTGAAATATTCCAAGCACTGTCAAGACCTGACATCCGAGAGACCTTGGGATAGTGTTCTGCAATTTGATTGTGGAAGATTGTCTTTCAAGAGAGGTAATGCACCTATGCATTACCTGTGTTGTGAAGTGCATAAAAACACCATCAACACAAGGTATATAAAAAACTCAAGTGATATAATATGCAAGGAAAAACACAGTAGTTCAAAATTCAAACAATCACTAAAACACTGGGATGAGTAAAGCAAAAGTTACACACAGATAGACATAAACTGGTGTAGTTGAATCTTTGTCGTATCAATTTTGGCTTCAACAAACTGATATTCAACCAATATATTAATTTGCATAACATAATATTTGTAGACTAGGCATCATCAACTACTTGTCAGGAGGATTTTACAGGGATTATAGGACATTAGTAGCTTTATTTTCGCTCCTAACCTATGTTAAAAGTTGTCAAGGTTTTCAACTCACATCAGATGATTTTTAAGCTTATTTAAGTCAGATCGGTTCAAAATGTGTCTTCTATCTACCTTGTTTAGATGATTATTGCTATGAAATTTTAGACCTGTGATTGCAAAAAATTATGTGACATCTAACAGATAACTCATATATTATAAAATAAAAATATTTAAAAACTCAATATTTAAAATTTAATATCGTTATGCAAAAAAGAAAAAGAAAAATAAAAAGAGTTGGTATCATGCACTTTAATCATTTCTCTTAAACCCTACAATTTCCATACCCTGTTCTAAAGCTCCCATTTTGGCATAGGCTAGGAGAATGCAAGCAAAGGTTGTCAAGGCTAGTTTTACACCTACCAATTGCCTGTGCTTTGAACTTTCCAAAACCCTTTCAACAATCCCATTTTGGGCATATCCTGCAATCAGCGCATTCCATGTAACCACATTTCTTTGAGGCATTTTTTCAAACAGTTCGTGTGCCTTGTGTATGTTCCCACATTTCCCATACATGTCTATCAGGGCACTTACGACTACGAAATTTGACATAAATATTCTTTCCACTATGATTTGATGGTATCCATCAGAGCATAATCGAAAGTGGACATTTATCAGATGTTTGCACCAAAAAAATGGTTTAGGGTTAAATTACATGAACTATTAACGGCAATTCAGAACCAATTGCTAGGGAGAAGGTGGGCTAGGAGAGGGCTTTCATGTCCATCCCCATTTCCAAGGGTACAATATCAACATAGAAGATATTTTTGGTTTACAAATGATGTGTGATTTTAAAGATAAACTCACCTTCAAAGCAAATCCAACAGTGCAAATTGAAAATCGGTGGGGGCATATAGAAATTTGGAGTCTCATAGAAAAGATCAAGTCACCTTCAAATAAAATCCAACACTCTAGACAACATGAAGGCTCCAAAATGTGTCCCGCTATCAACGATGGCAATGAGGAAAGATATGAGAAAATGAAAATATGGATTGACTGTTTGTGTGTTGTGTTGTCAAGGATGTCGATATTCTTCTCAATAACTACTATGCAGATATTTCCACCTTCTATATTAATTTCTCTACTTCTCCTATGTAGATATTTCCACCTTCTGCAATAACTGCTCTTCTGATACATGGCCACCCTCACACAAGTGGAGAAATGAAAGGTCAATACCAGCGAGGAAGAGTGTGGAGGACCGAGGGGAAAAACCGGGAAATTGATGAGCAGATAGGATGCATTTAATCACAGTTGATTGCCTCTCCACCAATTTGCATCGTCCGACATGAAAAGGGCTCACAAATACTAAGCATGGGGATGCCTTTGACGTAATTATATATATATATATGTTGTTGAAGCTATTTTATTTCTTTGCATCCATATGATTATCATTATTTTACTTCCTTTCTTTTTGTGTATGTAGATCTACATGAGAAGAAGCCAATCGACAACTAGAATTTAAATATATGTAGTTTTTTTTAATAATGTGTTTCATTTATCTAGAGACCAAGAGTAGGTCACTAGTTTAACAATCTACTTTTGTGTAAAATAGGAGGAAGCATTTTTTTTAATAGATTACTTATTAACTACTATAAAAATGTTTATTCTAATACTTATAGCTATCCATTTTAGAATCCTAGATATTGCTTTTCTTTTGTTTTACCAACATCCCTATTTGAAAATGTCAAAGTAATTACTATGAACAATCTACTCTTCCTATTGGAATGTACCTTTTCAGCCAGCTAATTCTTCAAAGTAACTATTATGTTTAAAGCCTCTTTAGTAAATATTATTATGGTATTTTTTCAAATACATGACATTGTAACAAGATAGACAGAGAAAAGGAATCCATTTCAGTTTTCAACACACAATAAGAAATACATTATAGTCCCATTCTATATTTTGAACAAATTATATTCCAAAGTAGTGAGAACAAGAATATAATGCATGTAGTCTATTTATAGATTGATGTACACTACTTTTAAACACAAAAGTATTAGGTTTCATACACAATAATATATATCTCCTTCAAAGAACCCTTACATTTTTGCAAGAGATACATTAACTTGTAAAGGACCTCATATACTCCTTTCTAACACAAAGATACATGCAGTTCTTCAAAACACATATTTTACCCTGTTTCACTATATTCTATTCTCAACTTTTGAACATATAAATGTACATTTATATTTCATTTTCATACCACTACAACCACATGATACAATAAAAATTTCCCTTTTTTTGTTTCCTCACATACAATAATTTATTTTCCAGAACACAAGTACGATAGTTTCACCCAAATTTACATTTTTCCTTAATGGCTTTCCACCTACAAAAGAGGACAACAAACTTACTCCATGGGCCAATGGTGGTGCTCACCACCCATCATTTAGCTGGAAACCTATCTACCCCTAAGCTAGGAGGTAACCAAGCAAACAGGTACACTCAACATTTAAACCAACAAGCCATTCAAAGGTCAAAATATATAATACAAAATACACCCATCCAAGGATTACACATTTTCATAAGGATTCTAAAAGAATCCAAGAATGGGGATAGAGGTGGACTACTCTTCCATATGGGGAGATTTATAAACAAACAAAATAGCCAAAATATCACTTTTTCCTTCTTTCTCCAACAACCACCAAAACTCCACAAACAATACACCATCCATACTACCAATCTCGAAATACACCATGGCATCATATAAGACTGTGTGTACTCATACCCTTTTTCTTCTCCTTCTCAAAGGAGGATATAAATCCCCATTGAGGTTCCTAAAACTTCCTATCCCTCACAAAGGATGTTCTTCCCAATTTGGGTGATCTTATCTTTATACAATGCCAAACCCAACACACACAAAAATGCAAGAAAACATAAAACACACAAAACATTTGTCATAAATAATCTTCACATTTTGATGAAAATAGAAGACAAAAATGAGTAAAGTGAAGCCTTCCTCAAATATAATTTCAAATGGATAAGGGTTGAATATGAGCTCCAATATTTTTCTCCTCCAAGAAATCATTTCCCAAGAGCCTCAAATCCAAGCCCAAAAGCTTCTCTTCCAAAAGCCAATAAAAAATGAAAGAAAAATCCTCTCAAGAAAGAACCCCTCCTTTGGATTTCCAAAGGATAAAAATAGGGACAAAGATTAAAATCCAATGGATGATGGAGTGACACATGTCACACTCTCATCAATCCCTATGGACACATCTCCCCGCAAGTTCTCACACATGTGTGAGAAATCTTGGGAAAGTGAAGAGCCAAAGAGTGTTCAACACTCAATAAAGGTTCTCAAATATCATAAATGAGATTTTGGAACCAACACTCCAATTCATTCCTCAAATTCGTCACCCTTCTTAATGGCCAATTAATAAGGGTCATAACTTGAGAAATCTCAAGGATATGGGCTTGATTTGACCCCTAACCCATAGGTAATCATCCTAGGGGTTAAATAAGCGTTAATTAACCCAATTTAAGGACTTAATCACCCCTTTAAACCCATAAACAAGAAATTAAATTTCAAAATAATAAAATTAGTTCAAAATGTCCCAAAAACCTTAGCCTAATTGATTTTTAAAATGCAATCACATGATTAAACATTAAATCATTTCATCACAAAATAAAATACAACACATATGAGACTATGGTCCCTCCAAATGGACCATAGTTAGTTTTACATGGCTTAGCACAATATGGCACCCTTGGTTATCTTTGATCCCATTGGCCATGGGTATGTACCTACATAATCAAAGCCACATGTCAATATATCCAATGCATGATAATCAATAATTAATTCAAAAAATTCATATATATATATATATATATATATATAATTAACATAATCAAATCTTGAAATATCAATATCCACAATTCCTTATTTCTCTTACAAATAACACATTTAATAAATTCACAACTAGTCATGGTATTGTTATAAAGAGATCACATCATCACCTAATTCAAATTTAACATCTTATCAATTCTACATCAAAACACTTATCCATTCTTATAATGATAACCAAATCAACATGATCATAACAAATAAAGAAAGCATAACATGCATATAATCACCATAAGCATCATAAATAGGGATTGTAAGCATAACATCCAATGTCCATGATCAACCAAAATAGTCTAATACACATAGAGTATAAAAAATGTCCGGATCAAAATATTGCCAAATATGGTGTATCAAATAGTAGGCCTCATAGAAAGAAACTAATGATAACAAGGTACAAAGATAGTTGTAAGGCTTATAGTTTGGTTTTTCTTGACACAGACAAGTTGACCTTTAGTATAGATCATAGTTCACAAACTGAAACTTGATTTGGACTTTGTAGACCAAAACTTTTTGACTAGGCAAAAAACTAAAAAACTTTAAAAAATTCTTAAATTTCTTTCAATTTTTTTATAAAATTCAATTACAAATTGTATTAAATAAATATAAAACCATGGAGAAATTTTTCTTAGATTTGAATAAAAATAGAGTAAAATATCACATCATCATAAAGATACAATAGCTAGCTAATAATTATTATTAATTTATGATGATTGTCTTTAAAAATCATCATAAATCGAATATCTAAGAAAGTTATAAATTACAATATTTTACAATTTCCTCTTCCTTGTTCTAATGAAAAATTAGGGGGTAGAGGGTCTAATATTCACACTCAATTGCATCTCTTCGCTCTACCTAGAAGTTTGTGCATGTGGCTCCACCTTGCTACATATGTAAATGAATCTTCTACCACATTAATTTCATCTAATGACAATCCAAGTTCTCCTTCTTTTGTTGTAGTCACATATTCCACAGCCTACCTCTTGAAATTAATAATGTTATCCTCAATAAACAAGGATAGTTCCTCATCTTGTGTGGTCCAATCACCCTAGGGTTCAATCTCATTCAAATAAATAATTTGTTCTAATTTAACCTCCACCTTTCTCATATGAAGAGAAATTTTGTATAAATTTTTTTAGTTCATTGAGGCATTTTTGAATCAACTTATTACACTTCTTTATGTGAATGGTGTGAAACAAAATTTGGTTGCACTCACAACCAAAAGTGCTAAAATGTTTTGATAAAATTTGTAGGGTTAGATTTTGGAGATTTGGGGTATTTCCTCCCTAATCTTCCCACCAAGAACCTACAAATATGATATTCAAGAGTTTGTAAGAAAGAAATATTTTATTAATAATTATAATTTATAACTTTTAAGATATAAGAATTCAAATTTCTTACTTGGTGTCTAGGTGGATCTTCCTCAAATAACTAGTGATGAAGAAAAAATCCTCCTATTTTTTTTCATAATTTTGCAATTTTAAAATGACGAGGTCTCTGGCTCAAATTTAGATGTCATCCTCTCAATTCATGTTTAAATTCCCTCCATAACCTCCCCATTAGTATTTGTGAGGCCATTGGAGAATATAAACATGAGGTTGAGGTAGCACCCTACTATATGAATGGGTTGGTGGAGTTGATTGTTTCATCTTTGATTAATGATCTCCCAAATGAGAAAAATCCTAATTGCATCCCCCAATAATAGTTTTGAATTATATTTTTGGTCCTATCTATGGCCTCATAAATATATTCCATTTGGTTTTCCTTCTCATCTGGAACCAAGAAAAAACCCATCACCAATGACTTTGTTACCTACACAATATAAACAAATTAAAGTTACAATGAAATTAAATATTTATTAAATTAAAAAATAAAGGATTCAATTTGGAATGCAAATTTAAATTGAAGTTTGAAGTTACTTTGACACTATCTATAGCTCTCTTGGAAAACACATGATCAATTTTTTTTTTGTGATCCTCTCTCCATCAACCATCTTCAAATATGTTGAGTCTAACCATGCTTGACTTTCAAAAAATTCATTTACGGATGTCAATGAGATGCAAATGCTTTGAAACAATATAAAATTTGTTGTGAATTTTATGACACTTGATTTCACAAGATATTTCCCCTTGGTGTGATCGCTCATCAAGTTGAGAACCCAAGTGTAATTATAAGTATATTTTGTTGTTTTCCTTGTATATTTTACAACTATGTCACTCAATCAATACTTTTTATGTCCTCAAAATGAAGGTCAAGGAAATGGGTTGCACAAAGGGTCCAAAATAGTGTTGAATGCCTCTCCTGAATAAATTTTATAACTACCACATATGCCATTGCATTGTTAGTGACAACTTGCACAACATTTTGTATGCCCACCTCTGAAATAACCTCCTCTAAAATCAAGCTCAAATTTTATGCATTCTTTATTTTTTGGAGGCATCAAATGAATTTAAGAAAATCAACTCATCATTTTAAGTGATAAAATAATTTATGAGGGTGAAATTCCTTCCATTCGTCCACCCACTTGAAAGAATTGTGTATCGTTATTTTTACCACTACTTCTTTTGATCTTATTTTTTTGTTTATGAAATAGCACTTTGGAGCAATCTCTCACTTAACTCTCTTTAATAGTGTACCTTGTACCCTATCTTTAAATTTCCAATATTGTCACCAAATACCCCAATATGGACTATTTGCCATGTTCAAGGAAAAGTTACTGCAATACAAAAAAATTATGCATGTATTATTTATTTCTTTGTGCACCTCCTCATTCTAGTCTATACCTTGTGTTGAAGGTTATGGATGATCAAAGGATCATGGATGTCCAAAAAATGGCAATAGGAAAAAAATGTGTTTTTACTTATCCAAAATCATGAAATGAATATTTGATTTTTTGTATGGGTTGGATAAAAAGTTGATTTTGGTTTGGTAATACCAAACCAAAATAGATATCTGTTAGTAATGATATTAGTTAGTAAAAAATATCCATTTCCTAAATATTTTTTATTTTTCAAAATAAATATTTGTTATTCAAAATAGCTTATCCATTTTGAAAATCCCAAAAAAATACTCTACAATAAATGGGCATGACTTTTGCATTACTTATCAAAATTTTGAGATTTTGTAGGTGTTGGAAAGGTGATTTAGATCTCTACATAATATACTAATTAGATTTTTTATAGTATGAATAAAAAATAATTATAATAATTTGAAATTCATCCTTCATTTTTTAAACTTGAAAAGTTCGCAACTTTTTCATACGAAGTCTTTTTTCTTTGATTTTGTCTACAACAATCATCTCAAAATAACTGCAATATTAAAGAAGTAATCAATATCCCTTTCTCTTCCCCCTTAATTTTCCCAAGGGTGACCCCACAATACTAGTTTACAATTTTTGGCCAAACTGGACATTGAACTGAATTTTTTAACTAAATCTTCACTTTTAGGCACCTATAGCGGCTAAACCATGAGGAATTTGAAGATGATGCAAACTAGTGATTTGTGGCATTTTTTCTGTAGATTCTAAATATATTTTTTTCAAAAATTTTGGAATTAGATTGCACTTATTTTTCCATCTCCTTCGAAAACTAGTTAATAGTAAACACCATTTTTAAAGAGTGACGTTACTGGCTAACACATAACTTTTTTCTATGAAGAATAAACCTATAATTTTCTTGAATTTAGATTCGTAACTATGATATCTAGAGCATGGAATTGGTTTCATAGGATTTTATTGAACATTTTTTCTTAATTAAGTTTCAAAGTCAAACCAGTTACAATTTAGACATGATTCACTAGCTAAACCATAACTTTTTTGTATGTATTGAAATTCGAATTTTTTTTGTTGGATCAGGGACATCAATATCTAATGCACTAATATTCTTCATTTTTTTGATAATTTGCTATTTTTCCACACATGCAGAACAAAGAGCTTGATTTTAGGTGAAAAACCTATGTTTAATCAAACTAAAAAAATACATAATAAAACCAAAACTTATTAAAATTATATTTGATGGATAGCTCATTCTGAAGACTACCATCATCTACTTGGGCCTGTGAAGTCTCCTTAATTTTCATCCTCAACCCAAGCTTCGAAGGGAAAAAATTTGCAAAGATTCGGTAGAAGAGGGGGAGAAGGGGGAAAAGGGGGGTTCTAGCGAACCCCCCTTTAAATGCAATTAAAAAACATTAAAGTGTTCGCTAGAAGGGGGGTTCTAGTGAACCCCCTAGTTCTAGAAAACCCTTTAGGGGGTTCTAGCGAACCCCCCTAGTTCTAGTGAACCCCCTAAAGTGTTTTCCATTCGAAAATGTATTTTTCCTTCCTCAATGGAATTGTATACCAATTTTGTGGGTTTACCCTATCTCTAGATATATCTCCCTCTTTCTTTCCCTATCTCTACCTCTCTCCCTATAAATACCTCTTTCTATAACTCTCTAATCCTCTCTCCTCTCTATTTCTCTCCCCCATCTCCCTCTATTTATATATCTTTATACCTCTCTATCTCTCTATCCATATCTCTCTCTCTTACACACACATAGACTCCCTATTTCTCTCTCTCTATCTCCATCTCTCCCCTTCTCCGTATCTATCTCCCTCTCTTTCTATACCTATCTCCCTCTTTATCTATTTAGCTATCTCTCCATCTCTCCCCCTCTCCTTCTCTCTCTAACTATCTCTATCCTCCTTCTCTCTCTAACTATCTCTATCCATTTCTCTACCTCTATATATCTATCTCCCCCTCTCTCTATCTCTCTCCTTCCTTTCCTCTATATCTCCCCTATCTCTCTATAGATCTCTCCCTCTCTATACCTCGCTCTCCATCTCTATCTATTTAGATATCTCACCCCCTCTCCTCCTCTCTCCCTCTACCTATCTCTCTCTCTCTTTCCCTCACTTTACCTCTCTCTATCTCCTCCCCCTTCTCTACCTATCTCTCTCCCTTTCTTTTCCCTTTGTATCTTTCCCTAGTTATATATCTTGACATCTCTCCCTCTTACTATCCCTATCTCTCTCTATCGATATCTCCCTTTCTCTTCCCCATCTATCTTTCCCAAGTTATATATATCTCTAGAAATATCTCCTTTCTATCCCTATCTCTCTCCCCCTCTCTCCCTCTCTCCATATCACTCTCTATTTCTATATCTCTACTTCTCCTCTCTCCTCTATTTATCTCCCCTCCTCTTCCTCTATTTATATATCTCTATCCCTCTCTATCTCTATCTCTATCTCTATCTCTATCTCTATCTCCATATCTCTCTCACTCATACACACACACACTCTATTTCTCCCTGACTATCTCTATCTCCCCCCTCTCTCTATCTCTCTCCCCCTCTCTTTTTATACCTCTCTTCCTTTCTATCTATTTATATATCTCTCCCTCTATCCCATCTCTCCTTTTGTCTCTCTTTAACTATATGTATCCCTTTCTCTACCTCTATATCTCTATCTCCCCCTCTCTGTGTTTCTCTCCTTCCCTTCCTCTACATCTCCCCCCTCTCTCTATATCTCTCTCCCTCTATCTCAAGTTCTTTCCCCCTTTCATTCCTTTTCTCCCTTTGTGTAGTACCTCTCATGTTTCTAATACTTTATGATACTACTTTGTGTGTGTGTTTGATTCTGTTTGACTTCTGGTTATGTTCTGATGCATACTTGATAGTTTGATAGACATCTATTTCGCCATGTTGTTGGTTGGCGGACAATGTTGTTTCTTTGCTTATGATATTTGGACACATGTGTCGAATACTTATGCTTATGATGATGTTACTAATCGCTTTATGATGACGATGTCATGTTTAGATTTCGATTACTATATATGATTTGGGTGAAGGAGATGGTGTTGCATCGCTCATCTGTGAGCACCCTGCCTCAACACAATTCTCTTTCACAACGTGTTTGAATATGAGTTTATATGCATATGTATATGTTGTTTGATGTTTGGTGTTACGCAGGATTGCAGGTACTAGGTGCCTACTCCACCTGCATTGTCGGGTTTGAGCGCGCCCTACATACTCAATGGTTTGATGTGGTTAGGGAGTTGATAAGAAATTACCCCCGTCTGTGTCAGTGGTTGGGTTAGTGGTTGTTCATGTCTTATCCATACTTCATTCGTGTGGGTACGATTTTAATTTAAGTTATTTATTTTCATGAGTTTTATAATGTTAGCAAAAGTTGCATTTATGGCTTTGACTAATGTATTATTGTTTTAAATTAAATGTTATCCTTTGGTGCGAAGTATCAAGTAACTAAATGTTTAATGTTGAAAATGACATCAATTCTTTTGGAAAATAAATGTGTGCATTAGCGTTACTATTTTATTCATAAAGGGTGTTATTATTATTGCAAGATGTGAATTATCATTTAATTTAAATCAATAAAAGTTAATAAATTATTTTATTGATTATTTAAAATTAAGTCACGAAAATTATTATCATGACTAATTTTATTATCAAGTAGTAATTTAATATTATATATTTTTAATTTTAAATGTGGCTAAGTTAAAATGTTGTTTTATTTAGTTTAATGTTATTTAATTTTTTTTTGAAAATCAACTTTAAAGGGAATTAAATGTTAAATGTTTGCATAAAATAGTGTTAGTAAATTTGAGGAAAATGCTTTTTTTGAAATTAGAAATGGGAAAGGAAAATTGTGGCAAGTGGCATTTGCATGGGGAGCATATCCAAAAAATTCATGGCAAGTTTTGACTTTTTCCCTTTTTGAATTTTATATCCAAATTGTTCTTTTTCGAAAAAGCAAGGAGAAAAGAAAATAAAGAAAATGAAAAAATTCGATCTGCAATTCGAAAACTGAGAAGTTTTTTTGAGAATTGAATTCTCTGTGTTTCTTTTGAATTTATGTTTTAGAGGAATCTAGATTTTTAGTTTTGTGTTGGGCTTTGTACTTGAAATTGTTTTGTTGGAGGTTGTGGATCTCCGAATTGCTAAAAATTGTGGTTGGTTGGATATGCTCAATGTGACACTTCGTCTTTGAATCAAATAAAGCGAAGGAATCTAGGTAGTTTTGAAATCCTTGAAGTTCTATGTAAAATTTCTAGTTGAAAAGAAAATGAATGTATATTGTGAAATTCCATTATGATTGCTGAGAGTTTTGGAAATTTTGTGATGAGAAATCCATTTCTCTATAAATGTATCTCAATTTGTAGCTTTATCCTTCCCTTTGTTTCCTGCCCCTATGTATTTTATATTTAGATTCAAGTTGAAAATAAATGGATTTTCTTTTCCTTCTATCCATTTTCATTCCTCAACCAAGTTCATTGTAAATCATCTTTGCCAGAGACCCTCTCCTTCTTTCCCTGCATTTCCCCAATTTGATTCTTTTTATCTAAAAGATTTTGTGCATTGGGCTATGCCCAATTCTTCCTGTGTAGATGCATATGTTTCAAATATATATACATATGCATATATATATATATATATTTGTATTTGTTGAATTTTTGGGGGCTTTCAAAATGTATGGAAAATCTTGCTACATCCGGCTTATTGTTTTATCAGGGGTCTGTGTTTTCTTTGGTGTCATTGGCTTTCATTGTTTTGGTGGGGAGCCTATCTCCCACCATTCTCCCCCATCCTTTGGAGGGAGCGATGTCAATGGCAGCACCCTCCACAAAAGAGTGGAGGGAGTGCTGCCAAAGGCAATGCTACCCCCAAGTCTGGGTGGGTCGACCAGTTGTATATATAGTCCGATGCCCCACTAAACACAGTCTATGTGTTTCTTGTGTTCTTTTGATTTTGATTTGTTCTATGTTTAAAGTTTATAATATATCTGTATATATATATATATTTATAAATGTTTTTTCTTTAATTGGTTGTTATATATATATATGTGTGTGTGTGTGTGTGTGTGTGCATATACTTTGGGAGATATTCAATTAAATACTGTGTTTTATATGTAGCAGTAATTAGAAATTTATTATTCTTTTAATTCAAGTATATATATATATATGTATATAGTATATATATGTGAATAGGAAAATATTTTGAAATGAAGAAGTAATATTAATTCTGGAAAAATTAAATTATGAGCAAATTTATATTGTGTAAATTCAGATTCAAGTTATCATTTTAGTTAATCTGTATTTTGGAAATAAAAAGAATAGAATTTAGAAAGCAAATTATTGTAATTAGATTCAAAATTTATAATTATTTTATTAAATTTGTCTCTCTTTTTAGAAATGATTTTTAAAAGATTAGATTTTCTCAATCTTAGAAAAATCAGAGTTGTAGGATAACGTGTTTGGAAAGAGGAATTAGAAACTAGAGAATAGATATTGTTAAAGAATAAAATAAATATATGATTTATAATGGTCTCAATAGCTTAAGTTTAATGTTTTCAATTTCAAAGTTTATTTTGTGTTTAGCTAATCATAGGGGTTTTAGATGTCATTCTTTAATCTAATTTTTCACAAGTAATGAAACTTAGATTTTTGAATTTTAGTAGAATTAATTTGGTAAGATATTTAATGTTAGGAAATGAATTATTTCCATTGATTAAATTTGAAATAATAGTGAACTCTATGTTTTGGATTAGATTTTAAATGATGGAAATGTTTTATTGATATGTGACATGCATAATTTTAAGTAAAATTTCTTATAGCTTGATAATGTGGCGCTAATTAAAAGTATGTAATATTGTGTTCTAGTGTGGATGAGCGTTATCTCTAGAGGCTAGGGAAGTGGTGTGTATGCATGTTTATGATTACACCTTTTTGTCTATCTAGTTACCTTGTGAATAATTGTGTGGGTGGTAACTCCTAGTTTTATGGGTTTTTGGATGCTTTGAGTTGTCACGAGATGGTCATGCCTCATGTGCCTTATTGTGAAATAAGGTCCTTTATGTTTTGTGCATTGAGGTACACCCATTGCTTGTCTTTGGTTTTGGGGTAACTGTAGGGGAGAGTGGCTCTTCTTGGGGCTAGTGTACAAATGGTCACCCATGAAAGAGTTTCATTAAATAAGGGATAACCTAATTAATGTACCTAGTGGGTTGGGTTAGTTAAAACATTACAAGATAAAAAAATGCACCTCACCCCTGCATTAGTTCTCTCAAAGGCTGAGGATGGGTGGGAATACCTGGTTGGTAAGGTCACTACCTTGTCTCCGTGAAAGGTAAGTGGCTCTGCATGAGTCACCCTATGGGGTAGTACCTTGAGATAGGATGCCTTGTTAACCATAGATGGATGGGGTTCCTAGCATTAGGTAGCCTAGTTAATCCACATAGATGGAGGTGGCTCCTAATGCTAGGTAGCCTGGTGAATCCATGTAAGGCCATGTGATGACACTCTCCCACTGTGCCCTTTGTTTTCCCTTGTTCTTGTTGCCTCTGGAGTTGTTTTTATTATTAGTGATGTTTATGTTGTTTCATGGGCTTGAGTCATGTGATGTTAGTCCTTTATGTTTGCTTTTGTGACCGAGGGTTCTTTCTTATCAACTCCTTGCATGGGGGGTGTTCCTTCGGGTTCACAAGGTCGGGTGGAAACGTGCAATGCACCCATTGGGTCCCCAGGTGGTGATCACGGCGAGGATGTAGTTGCAGTGATCTTAGAGATTCACACAAAGATGATTGTACCTTTAAAGAATTCAACTCTCATTATTGTACTTTTGTATTATGTTATACCCTTCCCAATGTTATAAGGGAGGTGGCCTTGTAATGTAACTTTGGTTTCATTGTTGTGTTGTATCTATCGAAATATACTCCACAATTGTAATCTTGAACTCTAAATTCGAATGTAATAATATGTTATTTATGTTTATAATTATCTATCTTGTTCTTGTTGAATTAATTCCATATTTATATTATGTTTTATTATGCTTCTTTCTTCCACTTTAGTTTGGTATCGTTTATCATTTTAATTTGTTTGGGTACATTCAAGTAGCACACCATGTTACCCCATGGATTAATGCTTTATGTTATATTTATGTTGTATAATTGTTTAATGTTGTTAAATGTAATTGTTGTTTTCAAAAAAAAAAAAAAATTGTTAATGTTGTAGTTGTGTCCTATGGGGTTTGTGTGGCGGGGTGTTACACTCTCTACCTATCTCTCTCCCTATCAACCATTTTGAACCTATCTTCCTATACTTGGTGTTGAAAATTCCATGCCATTAGTAATAACTTATTTTACTCTCTTATCATAGGATATTTTAACAAGGATCTAGTTTGAGTTTGATAAATGTATTTCTTGTGAAGAAATAATTTGTTTACGCCCAATAAATCTACCTATTGCGGATTCAAAAGTTAGAATGGATATTGGGAAAATGATTGGAAAATTATAGTATTGATTTTAGAATTTGGATCTTTTGTGAGAATTGTGTCGAATATTATCCCACAATTAAAATTATTGACATGGGTGAACCAAGCTAATTGTACAAATTTATGGAATTTTTACAACTATGAGCTCAACCATCTCTCTCCCTCTATATATATCTCTCTCCATTTCTCTTCTCCCTATATCTTTCCTAGTTATATATTATGAATGTATAAACTCAATTGATCAATTAAAGCTAAATTGAAACTAAATAACAAAGAAAATGATCAATCAAACATACAATTCTCAATGAAATTGTTTACAAAGAAAATTAACTTTCAAAACATGAAATGTTGAAACAAATATCAAATTAAAAGCTAACTAAGAATGCAAACCTCAATCCCATTGTGGGATTATGTCCTTCATGGATGTGGAGTGTTGCAATTAATGATAATTTATGAATAAATGAACTCAAACGACCCACAAAGAGCACTAAAATTGCTCAAGTTGGAAATTGAATTCAAGAGAGTAATTTTACTCAAAGCTTGTGGATGATTATTATGAAGAAATGCTCACTATTTATAGATTTTAGAAATGATAATCAATGGTGAAAATAAAATTGGATAATCAAAGGATTAAATCAAATAAGAGGAGTGAACATGGATCAAGGATCAATCCAATAGTTGCTAATCCATGAGAAATGGATCAAGGATCAAATCAATGGTCTCAAATCTATGAGAGACTCAACAAATTCCTTAATTTTTAGGAAATATGTTGGAGACATGTTGGAGATATTTCCATTTGGAGGGAAATATTTGAATTTGAAATGAGAATATTCCAAGGGAATATTCATTGTGCAAGTGAATGAAAGAAATTATGCTTTAATTAAATAATCATGAATTCTTTAATCAAAGTGTGAACGATGACAATTAATTAATTGAATAATTTGCATTATTTAATCAAATGAGAATGAAATTAGTGTGGAGAATAATGAGTTAACTAAATAAAATTGATTTATTTAATTAATAAGATAAAAGGTGAATTTAACTAAATAATTGACATTATTTAATTAAATGGACAAAATATGTGAAATAGACTAGAAATGGTGTTAGTAAAAAAAATAAAGTATGCAATCTTATCAAGATAGTTTTAAGTGTCAACACATATATCTCTAGATATATCTGGACCTCTTTCTATCTATATATCTCTCTCTCCATTTCTCTTCCCCCATATATCTCTCCCAAGCTATATATATCTCTAGATATCTCTCTCGTTATATCCCCATCTCTCTCCCTCTCTCCCTATCACTCACTCTTTATATATCTCTCTACTTCTCTCTCCTCTATTTATTTCCCTTCATCTCCCTCTATTTATATATCTCTATCCCTCTTTATCTCTATCTCCATATCTATCTCACTCATACACACTCTCTCTCTCTATCTCTCTATCTCTACCCCTCTCTCTATCTCTCTCCCTCTCTTTATATACCTCTTCCCTCACTAGCTATTATATATCTCTCCTTCTCTCCCCTCTCTCTATAACTATCTCTATCTATTTCTCTACCTCTACATATCTATCTGCCCCTCTCTATATCTCTCTCCATCCCTACCTCTCTATATACCCCTCTCTCTCTATACACGTCTTTCCCTCTCTCCATCTCTATAGATATTTAGATATCTCTCTCCCCTATCATTCTCTATCTCCATATCTACCTATCTATCTCCCTATCAACCATTATGAACTTGTCTTCCTATACCCGATATTAAAAATTCCATACCATTAGCAAGAACTTGTTTTATTTTCTTATCATAAGGTATTTTTAACAAGGATCCACTTTAAATTTGATAAATTTATTTCATATGGAGTAAGTTTGTGTGCATGCCCGATAAATATATCTATTATGGATTGGAAAGTTGGAATAGATATTGGAAAAAAATGATTGGAAAAGTATAGCATCGATTTTAGAATTTGTAACTTTTGTGGGGATTGTGTTGAATATTTCCCATGATAAAAATTATTGACATAGATTAACTTTACTAATTGTAAAATTTTATGGAAGGTTTACAACCATGGGCTCAACCCTCTCTCTCTCTTCTTCTCTCTCTCCCTTTCTCTTCCCCATGTATTTTTCCTAGTTATATATATCTCTCGATATCTCTCCCTCTTTCTATCCCTATTTCTCTCTACATATCTATATCCCTTTCTCTTCTCCCTAGTTTCTTTCCCAAGTTATATCTATCTCTAAATATCCCCCCCTCTTTATATCCCTACATCTCACTCTCTCCCTCCTTATCGCTCCATCTTTCTATAAATTTATAATTCTCCTCTTTCCTCTATTTATTTATCTCCCTCACTCTCCCTTTATTTATATATCTCCATCCCTCTCTATCTTTATCTTCATATCTCTCACTCATTCACACACACTCCTTGTTTCTCCCTCCCTATCTCTATCTCTCTATCCCTTCCCCTCTCTATCTCTCTCTTACACTCTTTCTATACCTCTCTTTCTCTCTATCTATATAGATATTTCTCCCTCTTTTCCCCTCTCCTTTAATTTTCCTCTAACTATATATATCCCTTTCTCTACCTCTATCTCTCTCTCCCCCCTTCTCTATTTCCCTCTCTACCAATATCTCTCCCTTTCTCTTTCCCCTCTATCTTTTCTATATACATATCCCTCTTTCTTTCCCTCTCCCCCTTTCTCTACCTCTATCTCTCTCTCCCCTTCTCTATTTCCCTCTCTACCAATATCTCTCCCTTTCTCTTTCCCCTCTATCTTCTCTATATACATATCCCTATTTCTTTCCCTCTCCCCCTTTCTCTTCCCTCTATCTTTCCCAAGTTATATATATCTCTAGATATCTCTCATTTTTATCCCTATCTCTCCCTCTCCCTATCACTCTCTATTTCTATATCTATCTACTTATCCTCCCTCTCCTTATATATCCTCTATATCTCTATCTCTATATCTCTCTCACTTATACACACATTCTCCCTTTTACTCCCTCCATGTCTCTATCTCTCTCCCTCTCTCTATCTCTCATTCTCTTTGTAAACCCATCTCCCTCTCTCCCCCTCTCCTTCTCTATCCATCTCTAACTACCTCTATCCATTTAGATCTACATCTATATCTATATCTCCCCCCTCTCTCTATAACTCTCTCCCTCTCAGTCTCCCTCTCTATCCATTTATCTATCTCTCCCTCTCTACCTATCTCTCTCTCCTCTCTCTCCCATTATCTTCCCCCTCTATCTTTTCCTAGTTATATATCTTTAGATATCTCTCACTCTTTCTAGGGTGATCCCACAATAGTGGTTTACAATTTTTGACCAAACTGGACACTACAATTATTATTTTTAACTAAATCTTCATATTCGGGCACCTATAGCGACTAAACCATGAGGAATTTGAAGATGATGCAAACTAGAGTCTCATCACATTTTGTCTGTAGATTCTAAAAATATTTTTTTCAAAAATTTTGGAATCAGATTGCACTTTTTTTTCCATCTCCCACGAAAACTGGTTTTTTTCAGAAAACAACATTTTTAAAAAGTGACGCTCACCGTATACAACATAAATTTTTTTGTATCAAAGATAAAATTCTAATTTTTTTGAATTTAGATTTGTAAATACGATATCTAGCACTTTCATTTGGTCTCATAGTTTTTCATTGAATATTTTTTCCTTAATCAAGTTTCAAAGTCAAACCAATTGCAATTTAGACATAGGCAAACTATATACAACATAACTTTTTTTGTATGAATCAAAATTCATTTTTTCTTTTTTTAGTAGATCAAGGACATCAATACCTAGCCTCAGAATATTTTTAAAATTTTTATTTTGATAATCTGCTGTTTTTCCACATGTGCAAACCAGAGATTTTAATTTTCAATGAAAAACCTATGTTTAATAAAACTAAAAAATAAAATACATAATAAAAGCAAACCATATTAAAATTATATTCGACGGATAGCTCATTCAGAGGACTATTATTATCTAGTTGGGTTTCTGAATTCTTCTGCATTTTCATTTTCAAATTGAGCTTCGAAAGACAATTTCTTACAAAAAAAACAAATTTTTGGGGATATTGGGGAAAAAGGGTGTTCGGCCAAACCTCTTTAAAATAATTAAGGAAATTATTTTAAAGGGGTTCATTTGAACCACACAAAATTGGTTCAGCCGAACCCCCTCACTATACATCTGAAAGTCAAACATCTTTTCCAAGTTTGTTTGCGTTTTTCTGAGCTCCTGTGTAAACGGCGGCGACCCTCATGCTTCCAAGCCTATCAACTGAAAAAGACATTTCACAGGTTAAAAAATGATGAATATTTTGATAATGTTTGTTATTGTTTCATTTATTTTTACTGTTGTAATTTTTTTCAAGTTTTTTAAGTTTTTTAAGTTTTTTCAAGTTTTTGTGACATATTTTTTGCATTTTGGAGAAAAATTTGTTGTTGGTTTAAATCAATCATTTGTATTTTGAAGAAGAAAATGGGACAAAAAGAAAAAATAAAAAACAAAGCTCAACGAAAATTTTCAAAAGATAAAGAAGAAAATAGACGCAAACAAAATTTGACAAATTATCATAGAAGGAAACAAGGTACGTGTTTATTTCTTCTTTTTCTCATCAAATATGGGTAAATTTATTTATTTACAATTTAGTGGGTTTATCATATGTTTTATCTAGCAACAAGGAAAAATGCATCAAATAATTGATATATAAGAAAATTGAGGGTTCCTCATTTCATTTTTTTTGAAATGAAAACTCAAATGCACATCATCAATGAGTTCTATAAAACTAAAATCTGCAAGTTATCACTAGATTTTATGAATCCTTATACTAAATATTTTACTAGTTTTGATCTACAATATATTCTCTTTATTTGTATTTTTTTGTGGCACCCAATTTTGCATCTATCTATGTTTATGTCCTTCTTTAAATTATTATATTTATTTCATCCAATTGTGCATCATCAATTATATAGATATGGTAGAAACACCATCTTTCACCAGTATTTCCTCCTCTATCTTGGTATCTCCCTTTGTATCAATACATGAAAATAAATAGTAGGGAAATCATTATGTATAACCAAATTGGATAAAAGAAGTTGACACAAGATAATTCAACAAAAAAGAATTTATAAACTCATCTAAAAAACCTAAATAGTGATAATTAGTTGAGAAGGCGGGGATAGCTCAAACACCCCACAAACACACAAAAATTGGTAAAAATTATAAAAATTATAATAAACAGAATCATATTAGTTAACAATAACTATTTTTGGATTATGATAGATTTAACAAGTATGATGAATATACACATAAAACATACATTAACTAAATAAGTTTATATGTGAGGAACATATAATGTAGAAATATGTATCTAAAATAATATTTTCTAAATTTTCTAACACATAATCTAACATAGAATTAGAATATTCTTCATAACAATGAAATAATTCATAAAGAAATAAACATATTGATAGTAAAAATAAAAATGTATTGAATTTGATTACCTAAATAAAAAGCTGAAAGTTTTAACTAACTTTATTCCTAGATAAGATAAAAAACACAAAAATACTATCCAAAATAGATAAATCAACAAGTGTAAATGGTCTTATCTAAATTGGTTTCACCTATATAAAATATGCAAGCTTATTTTTCCAATAAAAAAAAAGTACTATGTTTTTATTAAACAAAATATTAGAAATGGGATTTAATTATAAACAAAGAAAAACCTAGAATGAGAGTTGAGAAATAGATATCTTGAATCATGTGATAGGAATCTAGAATATGAATCAATAGAAGATAATAAAAATTAAATCATGTTTCCTAGATGGTAGCATGACTACATTAAGACCTCTATATGACTACATAGATTTTTGTCAAGTACATAGAAAATACCAGTTTATACAAAAAATTGAAAGTCTATAAAATAAGAATAAAATACAAAACCAATAACAAGAAACTAAATAGTAGAATAACACATAAATTTTGTAAAATAAATTAAATGATATAAAATGGTCATAATGTTATTTAAACTGAGCTCTAAGATAATATAATTATGATAGATAGGAAAAGACAAAAAACCTTCATATGAAGAGATTTCCAAGAATACATGTAGCTAGTTCCACAAAGGGAAAGGGGTGAGTTTGGTTATCTTACCAATATTGTCAAATCCCTAATTTGGTATTTTTACCTCCACAAATAATCAAATAAAAATACATTAGATTAATATGGTTGTGCTCTTATCCTATGTGCATCTAGAACTAAGATCAGTAAAACATTAAAAATATATATATAATCTATAGCAATAAGTGTATCCCTTAGATATATGAAAAAAGAAAATTTGAGAAGATGGATCAACAAGCATTTCCAAGAGAGATATGAATCTACAAGAAGAAATATGAAAATTTGTGATTAGGATATTTTCTTAGGTAGCTTTCTCAATGAATATAGCCATCTAAATATGCCATCTTCTTCTACATCTCTTTCTTTTGCTATAGATTCTTATCATAATCTTAATCTATATTCATATTCAAAGATATATGCACTATCTAGCCCTCCATGATGTGTAAAATGTTAATTCTTCTTTTTGGGAGTCAAAGATTTCATTACATTCTACATGAACCAATTTGAGATTAAACAAAATTTTAAAAGCACCAAAGAGTCATTTTGAATCTCAAACACCGCAAAATTTATTTTTCCTTTAAACCCAATAGGTTGACCTTTATATTAAATACCATGTGCTAATGAAAATTTTGGATCTTCTCCCTCATCTAGTACTATATCATAGGGAGTATCATGTAAATTTGGTTTCCCAAGCTCCTCCCAATTTATTTTAAGAATAATTTTAACATCTACTCCCAAGTTTATTAATATATTTTTCATCCATAAAAATGAGTTCTATATGATTGTGCCCATTTAAAAATATTAAGATGTGAAAGAGATGCATTTTGTTGTAATTATCATGTTCTTAGAATTAATGTCTATTCTAACATGTTCCAAGCCAAAAATTAAATTATGAGTGTTGAAATTTATATATATTTGTTGTTTTATAATTTGAAAATTAGATTTTGTTCAGTATTAATAGATAGGGATTGAAGGTTGAGACACAAATCCTAACGATCTCTCGTAATGGGATACCTTATCTAGAAGAAAAATAAAATATTTAAATTTACTAGAACTTGACTATCTACTTAGGTACAAAGAGGCTCATAGACTTACCACACTATCTAAGATTTTTGTCCCAGTTTTCTATCTTTTTTTTCAGTTTTCTTTTTCCTGTTTTCTTTATTTCTAGATTAGAGTTTTTTTGTTGTTTGTGCTACTAATCTATTTGTTTTAGCATGTGTCCAACTAGAATTAGCTAAATATTATTTTAATTTTTTTTTCTTTACAACTTGCATTTTACACACATTGGTTAAAAAAGAACAGACATGCAAATGCATATGGGTTAAAAAGGACAACACACTTTATTTTTCATTGGGTTTAAAATTAAATCTTAGATAGAAAACATTACAAATGGTTAAAATTAACCTCTTTGCTTGACAAACACTACAAATGGATAAAATGAACCTTGTGCATTCTTTGTTTGTTCACATTTTGATTTTGGTTTAAAAAGAACACCATGAGAGTGTGATCTGAAATATTCATGTGCTCTTTCTTTGTTTTTAAACAAAGATCAATTGAACTATGAATATTTTGGTTCACTTTTGTTAAGCCTTAGATCTTGGGCCTGCTTTGGTGGGAAAAATTACTCACCCCAAAGTGACTCAAACTGGGAACATGCTAAAGCCAAGCGACGCCCAACCGGTATATAAATTTGAATGTTAAGGAAAGTTTAGCATTATAGAACTTCCTATGGACAAGCAATTGACTCCCCAGTACCCTTGTGGTAAGTCAAAACCTACAAAGCCTAACCTTTGTAGACTGGGATGATAATGCCTCTCACGTGGCCCTCTGAATGGGTGCCCGAAATAAATCCTTTGTTTTGGAAAACCACAAACCTTCTATTCTTTGGTGCAGCAATGGTCGTTGCCAAGGCACCCGCACCTGCGCAGTTCTTAGTAGAAATGATCAATCTGCCATGGGAGTTTCATGGAGATTGGAAGCTTGGTTGCCCTAAGAAGTGAGTGCAATATAAGGGGGAGCCCATGGGGCTAAGCTTCTGAAATTCATTTGCTAAGGATATGCGGTTTGTGGGATCCATAAGAATATTGTCCTTGCAACCTTAGGATTTTTTTTTGTAAACGTCTTCTATGTGGCTGATTTTCATTCTTTACAACACCACGTGTTTGCCAACTATTTTCAGACAACATGAAAAAATGAACATCATCCTCCAAATCTGAATCAATATAGTCAAACTATCAAGAGTCCCCTAACACCACCCATGACACTAAGTCACAAAAACCTTCCATTAGTCATACCCACCCTAACCTTGACAAGGGAAACCAACCATCCACATCATATCCTAGTCCTTCATTCATGTCATATCCTAGTCCTCCAATCATGTCATATCCTAATCCTCCATCCATGTCATATCCTAGTCCTCCATCCTTGTCATATCCTTGCATCGTAGCCAAATTTGGACCTAGAGTTGCATTTGACCTCTTACATTCTTAACTTATCACATCATATCATACCATTTTCATATATGTCATCTTAGAATCATATCCTTTTCATTGCATCCTAGTCCTTACATATTCCTGCTCTTGCATACATAGAATATATCATTTCACCTAGGTCTTGCATGTACAACCCCTTGCATATATATCAAGATCATATCATGCCTAAGTTCCAAGTTGCATACATTCCATGAATTTAGTCCTTTGCATAGTCATCATTGATCAAATAGAACCCTTAGCTCTTGCATGAGTTCCACTACTCTTCATAGGTCTCAAAACCAATCCATTTTTTATCTATCGCCCACATCACTTAAGGTTTATCATGGACTTTCAAGTTAGGGAAAATACCATTATCCTTGCATGTCTAGGGAAATACTTTTGGAGTCCATCATCTCCTGCATACCCTCTCTTGATCATTGTTCCCTTGTGTTTATCCATCATAACACAAGTCAAGCCTTGCATCGTAACCAAATTTGGACCTAGAGTTGCATTTGACCTCTTGCATTCTTAGCTTATCACATCATATATCATACCATTTTCATATATCCCATCTTAGAATCATATCCTTTTCATTGCATCCTAGTCCTTACATATTCCTACTCTTGCATACATAGATCATATCACATAGTCTATGTATACATATATATCATTTCACCTAGGTCTTGCATGTACAACCCCTTGCATATATATCAAGATCATATCATGCCTAAACTTTCCAAGTTGCATACATTCCATGAATTTAGTCATTTGCATAGTCATCATTGATCAAATAGAACCCTTAGCTCTTGCTCGAGTTCCACTACTCTTCATAGGTCTCAAAACCAATCCATTTTTTATCTATCACCCACATCACTTAAGGTTTATCATGGACTTTCAAGTTAGGGAAAATACCATTATCCTTGCGTGTCTAGGGAAATCCTTTTGGAGTCCATCATCTCCTGCATACCCTCTCTTGATCATTGTTCCCTTGTGTTTATCCATCATAACACAAGTCAAGCCTTGCATCGTAACCAAATTTGGACCTAGAGTTGCATTTGACCTCTTGCATTCTTAGCTTATCACATCATATATCATACCATTTTCATATATCCCATCTTAGAATCATATCCTTTTCATTGCATCCTAGTCCTTACATATTCCTACTCTTGCATACATAGATCATATCACATAGTCCGTGTATACATATATATCATTTCACCTAGGTCTTGCATGTACAACCCCTTGCATATATATCAAGATCATATTGTGCCTAAACTTTCCAAGTTGCATACATTCCATGAATTTAGTCCTTTGCATAGTCATCATTGATCAAATAGAACCCTTAGCTCTTGCACGAGTTTCACTACTCTTCATAGGTCTCAAAACCAATCCATTTTTTATCTATTGCCCACATCACTTAAGGTTTATCATGGACTTTCAAGTTAGGGAAAATACCATTATCCTTGCGTGTCTAGGGAAATCCTTTCGGAGTCCATCATCTCCTGCATACCCTCTCTTGATCATTGCTCCCTTGTGTTTATCCATCATAACACAAGTCAAGCCTTGCATCGTAACCAAATTTGGACCTAGAGTTTCATTTGACCTCTTGCATTCTTAGCTTATGACATCATATATCATACCATTTTCATATATCCCATCTTAGAATCATATCCTTTTCAAATGTATTTTTTCCATGGAATTCTTAAGTTCAAGAATCTTTGATCTCATTTGATTTCATATGTTCAACTCCACTTATATATCACCATCTCTCACTTTCTTTGCACAATATTTTGTAACATGTACGAATGGCTCAACAAGTAGGAAGTTCTCAAGTAGAAGTCGAGCCCAATCTAGAAATTGGACCAAATGAATCAGTTGAAGAACACATGGACCTTGAAGATAGGGAGGAGGCCCGAGTTCAAACAATGCATGTTGGAGAGGGGTCGGGATCACTTCCTTCTACACCAATGGATGAGCATATAAAAGTAGCTGAAACAGTGGGGAAACAAATTTCTTATAGAAATTTAGATCATTTACTTGAAATGGATATGGAGAAACTGAAATGTTATGCTGACCAACCTAAAAATACAAGTAAGAGGTCAATGACTAAATCTGTAAATAGAATAATCCATGATCATTTCAATCATCTTGAAACACTTGAAAAAACCCAATTGTTATCATGTTTACTTCTTCGTGATGAGTTGAAAGAGTCATTACAATTTTTGGGTGTACATTCTGCATCAAATAAGAGGAAACACATGAGGCTGCAAAAAGATATTGTTGAAAATGTAAAAAAAGGTTTAGATTCCATTGGGAAAGGATCTCGATCAGTGGATAGAACCATTGCAAGAAAGGTGATTTTGACATCTGTTTTAAATAAAGAAATATCCAGAAAAAGAAAAATGTCAGCACTTTCCACTGAATTTGGTTATAGTAGAACCACACTAATAAAATATGAGAAAAAGAGAAAGGTTTTAGATGATAGTTTTGAAGGAAATTGGACAATTATGTGTAGAGCTCCTTGTTCTAAAAAGATTGAAGATGTTGTTAGGAACTTCATCTCAAGTTTTTGGAATGATCAGACCCGTCCGTCATCAAATAGTAGAGATGTTATGAGGCACAGGATTGGACCTGGTATTTATGAAGAACATATTAAACATTGGCTAGACATAACATAGCTTGAGATGTATATGAACTTTTGTAATATGTATCCTCATATAAATATTGGGAAAATAATGTTTGAAAGGTTAAAGCCATACTATGTGAAGATAAACAAGTTTTTTGAAACTTGTTGTTGTCATTATCACATTAAATTTGATCTCTACTATCAGGTGTTTTGAAAGATGAGAGAAGAAAGATATGGTTTTCAAAAGGCACCTCCTAAATAGGTAAGTTTGTTCATAAAGGATCTATTATGTGATCATGAAAATGGACTTCAAATAAAATGCATAAAAGGACTCTGTGAAACATGTGGAAATTTGGCTAACTTTCCTTCAACAAATGAAAATGTTGACCTAACAAAGACAGTAAATTGCAAAAGTTACAAGTATGTAAAGTTTCAAACAAATTTTAGGAAAGAATCCACAAGGTTAAACTATGTAGAAGAAGAGACACCTATTGGGAAATTTATGGAAGATTTTGAAAAATTGATACAACCATACATACAACATTCCTTTTATGCTAAGTGGCAAGCACATCAATTTCAAACATTAAGAGATACTTTCCCACTTGGAACAGTTCTATCAGTAGTTGACTTTGCAGAAAATTACTCTTTTGTACATCAAAAAGAGATTCAATCAAAATATTACTTTTCAAAGCAGGTCACTATTATGGTTCATGTGTGTTATCGACATGCACAATTGGAATTATATGGTGTTGAGAGTGCAAATGAACAACGATCCATCAAGAAAGAATATCACTTTTATATTAGTGATGATAAAGAGCATGACACACTTTTTGTACAACATTGTTTTACAAAATGTTTTCTTGAGAATTTGAGAAGCAGGGGTGTAAAATTTGAAAAAGAAATTGTATGGTCAGATGGATGTGTGACACAATTCAAATCATCAGAGCCATTTTATGCACTTTCTAGATATCATAAAATTTACAACATACCACATGTTTGGAGTTTCTTTGAGAGTGGGCATGGAAAGGGTGAACATGATGGCGCAGGAGCTTGCATCAAACATGCTTTAAGAAAGCATCAAATGAGTTATTCAGAAAATCATATAGATGATGCACATGATGTCATTGAATGGTGCAAGAAACACTTTGCATCAAATGAGGTCAGCACATCTTCAAGAACAAACTGAAACATTCCACAAGAAACACTTTGCATCAAATGAGGTCAGCACATCTTCAAGAACAAACCGAAACATTCCACATAGAGTGTTTTGGGAGATATCAGGTATGTATAAATTACATTTAAAATAAATAAATTTATTTAAATTTAAAATTTACACATATATTTATATATATACACACATGTTCAAGTTCATATAAGTTTTTTGCAATTACATTTATCTAGGTGTGGATAGAAGATTGATGCATGGATGCAAGAGAGTAGAAAAAACAAGATCTTTGCATGTTGTGTTATGAGTTCAGATAGTCACCCTGGATGGACATTATACATGAGAGATTACTCTTGTTTCTGCACTGCGTGCATTGTGGGAAACTCTCATGCATGCAACAATGAAGAACTTGAATATGTTAGTAAATGGGATATGGTGCCACTATTTGTTTTAGACACATACAATGAAAATGAGGATGAAATATTTCAAGACATTCCTTCGATTTCAATTGATTATGACCATATTACAGGATTGGTTAGAAAAGGTACATGTGTAGGTTTTCAATAATTTAAATATTATATAAATTTAATGATCTTTAACTTGTGTGAGACAATTCTTTTTTTTTTAGAATTTTATTGTGTAAATTTGGTGTACAGGAGATGTTTTTGTAGTTATAATAGAGCCTGGAAACATAGAAGGTGTTAGCTATTATTTACTGCATTGCACAAAAGAGAGGAATAAGCTAACATGGCCTAAAACAAATGATGGAATGTTATTTCCCACAGGTGAGTTTGAATTTCAAATTATATATATACATTGTGTACATGTGTACATTACCTTAAAAATTAAATATATATTGTACAAACCTTGAGCACACAAATGTTGTACACATGCACATGTATTACCTCAGGTTCATGTTTATCGTGTAGGTTCTATTGTTGTGCAAGGGATATATCTAAAACAAGTCAAAGTTGTTCAACATGGGATTCATTTTTTGGACTATCAAGTTGATAACAAGGTATATCAATATAGTCACCTTATAATTGCTACCGCCCTACATCTTCATGCAATTCCACATGCACGTGGATGAAAAAAATGGAGACTAGATAGTGATGACCATCAAAAAAATTTACATGTTATTCAAGAGCAGGTTGAACTAGAATGTTTGAGTTAGATTATATCCATGATTTTCAAGTTCACTTGTACATGTACATACATGTTCAAGATGAGAACTTATAGTAACTTGTTTGAACTCTGGATTGTTTTAGTTACTTATAATATATGTTGATGACAAGTGTTGTAAATTTGGTTGGACACAAATTAGGGGTTGAAATACTTTGAGAACCTTAAATTGAGTAGATATTTCCAATTATATATTTGTTCCATGGAATTCAAGTACTTGTTATGTACATAATGTGCAAACCTTGTCATAAAAAAATTCATTGGAAGAGTGATGGTGGGAGTAGAAGAAAATTTAGTGTTAGTTTCAATGATCCCCCAAATCTAGCATCTCAACAAAAAAGACAATTGGCACACAAGGAGATGTTACATGACTACATCTCAAGATGTTTCTTCTCCTATACATCCAAGAAAAATCATTGATTCATTAGTCCATGTCTTCTATATATATAAAGTGAATGTTGTCTCAATCTTCTTTTTTGTTGTAGAAAAATAAACCTAACATATTAAAATTTGTGTCTTGTAGAATGTTGTACCAAACAAAAAATCCAAAAAGTGTCTAGTAGAATGTTTATGCTTCGTGTTGGTTGGTGAATAGTGAAAATGTGCACAATTCTCCTCATTGTGCATGTATTTAAGTTGGTTGAATATATGGTTGCCCCATAAGTATTAGAGAGTGACATATAAGAATATGTCATATACATTTATGCTTAAATTAAATTGAGGAATACAATGATTTGATTGGTTAACTTATGGTTGTATCAAGGAAGCATTAAGTCATATTTTTCTTTAGGATTAACACCTTTTTTTCCAAAGTTATATTTGTACCTTCATTGGTTTGAGATCTTTTGGCAGTAGGATTTTGTACCATCCATAGATGTATTCATGTATAGTTGTGTACAACATTTATTTCATGATTTTAGGGTTACTTGGTTACATACATATCTAAGTTGAAATATTCCAATTTTTGCATTGAGAATATGTGGTTACATCTTTCTTTACAATAGATCTTGATGCATATCTTCTATCTTCTCTTTGTGTCTATTGGTTGTCCCATCGTAGACCCACTAAGAAAATAAAATGTCTTATTGAATACTAGGGATTCCTCTTGTTTATTATTTTATTATAAGTTGTTACATGCATTGGATACATTTTAACCTCAATCCTACATAATCTGGTGCATAAAATCTACTACTATATTAAGATAAAGTTGATCTTCACATGTCAACATAACTAAGTATTAAAAAACAATCAATCACATTTTTCACCTAATTTTACTTTTCTTAAATCATTTTCTACATTCCTCCTCTTCTTTTCTTCCATCATCTTCTATATTTCATATGAAATTTTCCTCATAATTCTTCTTTTGAGAGATAACTTGTGTATTTTTTACACAAATAATCTCTTCATTCCAATCATCATCAACCACCTAATATTTTCTTATTCCTCCACCTAATTGAGGCATATCATTACTTTTTTCATCTCTTTTAATCTGTTCTTCTTAAGTTCTTTTTTTTTAAAACAATGTTATTTTGAACATCTTGTAAGACACTAAAATAATTTTGTCGAACCACTATTATTATTTTATCATATACCATAATTAAGATCCATTATTATTCATTATCATCCATTAATACTTTATTACAATTTAGTGAATTAATTCCTATTATTGTGCTTAAATGATGCATTTTATAATCATTATTGTACATATTTAAATGCTTATATGAGTATATGGTTCTATTTTTATATACATAGAAAGAAAACATTCAAGATCATATATATCCAAGGCATGCGTGTGCAAAATATTTATTGTGATCAACATGTGAATGAACTTAATTATAAAGTGGCATTCATTTCCTAAAATTCTACTCTAGAGAGATCAAATGTATATATCATATAAGGAAATGTAAGTTGTAAGAGATCATCAAATAAGCAAATGTATACATATATCATATAAACATTTCAATATAGATCAATGTATAAACATGTAACATGTTATAAGAAAAGTGCCAAATGTATGTATATCATAAAAGCAAATGTAAGTTAGAGATCATCATATAAGGAAATGCCAAATACTAAAAATTATCATATATAGCAAATATAAGTTAGAGATAATGAAATGTCAAATACTAGAAAGATCATCATATAAGCAAATACATTTAGTAACTATCATAAATCTAATGCAAGGCCTAATAAGAATGTCAACTCCTAGTCGAACAACCATCTAAATGAGAATGGTCCTACTCTGATGGATGTGCTGAGCCCTGCAAATAAAATGGTGTACAAAATGTGTTAAATACATATATTTATATTAAATATGTATCTAGATCTATGCATACATATTCATGTACATATACACATGTATATATAAAAATTTAAAACTCACATGTCCACTAGCATCAGATTCATCCATAGAGTCACATCAATGTGCATGATCTAGAACAAGGCTAGGAGTGACATTAGGTATGTCCACCTACGAATATATAAATTCATATATATCAGTACATGAATATCTAGTTATTAAAACTAAAATTTAAAAATAATTATAAAGGAATTGAAACATGCACATGCACACATACATGCACATCATCTGATATCGGATGACCTGAGTCCTCTGAAATGGCCGCCTCCACCATATCAACTATACGATCAAGCGACGAATCAATATTTGCATCCCTCTGATCTATCTCATGTCGTGCCAGCAATGATGAGTGGAGAGGACTATGTAGGTGAGATGGCATTGACGATAATGAACCAGCACCAACCAACATCCTAGTAAAACCCATAGTCTGTGCAGCTATCGAATGATCAAATGGTGGATCCTAACGTGCACTAGTGCTGGGTTGAGAGTGATGAGATCCTAGAAGTGAACGACCTCCACGTGCCAAAAAATATCTAACATGCTCTACACCGATCCCATAGTCTGATGCAATGAAGGCATATGCCTCCAAGAGTTCCTCAGCCAAACAATGCAGAGTCTTGTGTGCTATATCTCCTATAAGTGCCTCAAGATTTGTGGGAGTAGGGATGCCTGCTGCTGTGAAAGGATCCATGGTGGTCCACTGTGCTGAATATGGCATGGGTCGGGGACGTCTAGACATCAAATACTGACCTACACGATCAGTAGATATCCTAGTGGTGGCAACTACAATGTCACCTACAGTATCAATTGCTTCCTTTTGGGAAGCAACGACAACCTCATCTACTATGGGGGCTAGAGCTGGGGTGAGAGCAGGAGACCTCTCACCAACCAATACCCTAAACACTGGGGTCGGTCTATCTGCTCAACGATAAGTGGGTCTGTCAGCAATCCTGCCATGCCCCTGACCAACATATGGTGGAATGTCCAAGTAGTTGACTTTGAGGCCCAAATGGACCTCAGCATACAACTGCTGAACAAAATATAATGGAATCTGGTCATTGTTTGGGTATTGACCATGTGTTGTGAGAAATCGTGGGTATATCAATGAGGGCATAGCATGATCGAAACATCTAGTGACGTGGTATCCCCTAACCTTACGTGCATTTTGATAAAATGGAAAATAATTGGTTTTTATCATTTCTTTGGTCACACTATCTTGTATTTGTTTAAGGGGAACCTCACCATGTACTTCTTCCCGCATGCGGGAAAGAATAGCAGCTACTCTATCTGGAGAAAATGCACTAGTTCTCTCAAGTTCATCTCTTAGTTTTTCAAGACTATGCAATATTGACATGCATGGTTTAGAATATATCCCTGGGTTTGCACTTTGTGCTAATGAGTCTTTCAATTTATTAATCTCATTAGTGGTATTTTCAAACAAAGATTCTGGAGGTGGAACATCTACATTATCCATGTTATGTATGTGTACCTAAAGGAGCAATGAGACCTTAGTTTAAATAATATATCTAGATATAAGGAATAGAAATCTAAAACAGTTCTAATAATTCATCTACTCATCAATAATATTTCCATACCATTAACAAAAAACATGTTCAACATCTATCATAGTTTTTAATAATCAAAACATTCACATTACTAGATTGCACAAAAAACACAATCTAAAACAATTCTAAAATTTAAATTTACAAGTGTGTGTGTGTGCACTCTAGTACAAAATGTGCCATTAAAGATAGTTTAAAAGACATTGATAAAGGTTGCATCTAAGATTTATTTCCTACAACTAGTAATAAAGGGGAAACATCATTACTTAACATTGGTGGTCATGTAAAATCAATTTAGTCATTATTGAAGGCACAAATAAGAGAAGAAAATGAGACAAATGATAAGCTTGTAAATATGATTTCTAAACTATGGAAGGAAAACATTAGTGCTTCCCAAAAAAAATCTACTTCATGAAAATATAATCGTTTGAAATTGGATGGAAGAATATTAATGCTTAAAGCTATGATCTAATGCATTATAATCTAGATATGATGACATGTTTATTGATCCTCTTGAAGATCTCTCAATATTTAGATAAAACAATAAAGAAATTATTATGGGGTGGTTCGAATGAAAGTAAGTGTATTCCTCTTATTAAATGGGACACTATATGTCTTCCCAAAGGTCTTGATGGCTCATGAACTAAAGTCTTATCAAAATGGAAATAAATGATTAATTACCTATTTAGAATTATATGAATGTAAATCTATCATAGAAGATACCTAGGGTGGTTATATGCTTAATTATTTGAACCATGTGGATTATCCAAGTGGCTTATAGTGGACTTGGAATAATTTTGATTTGGCTCCCATTCCACATAAAATCAAAAGGATTTTAACATGGATGAATTTCACAAGTAAATAAATTATATACCACATAGGATAATTATTTAATATTATATAAACTATTTAGCCATAATAAAAATAAAAATGTTCAACATGAAAGGTAAAATGTTGCAAAATGTTATGAAACACATATTGAAAAGAGTAACATCATAGAAAAATAAGAATTCAAATTTAGAAATATGTTTGAATAATGTAGAAATGAACCCCGTGATATTAAAATTATACTCCATGATCCAATTGTTGATGATATTAATAAAATTGATAACACACATAAAAAAATGAAATTCATTGTGCATCTCCAAGTTACTTAAGAAAAGAGAGGACCTTTCTGAATAAGAATGATATCCCATATTCAAAATTTTCTAATGAGCTTGATAAAATTGTAATAATTCTGGAAACCAAAAATGGTTAATTAAAATTGATGAGAACATAAGATAAAGTCTTAAATTAAAGAGATCATCATGAGCCATTCAATTTTGAGCTTCAAAATTTTTAAATGAATACTTTTGTAAAAATAAGTTAAAGTTGTAAAAAATAAGACCTTTACAAAATAAATTAAATATTTAGGCAATAAAAATTTCTAATTCAAATAAAATTATTATTAAAATATTTTTTAATTCTCTCAATTCTATTAGGATTACTAGTAATTAGAAAGATAAAAGAGCTACTTGTAGAGTAATAAAAACCCCAATAGTAAGAAATAAATTACGAAAGGTTTGATTAATTAGGCAAACTCATGTCTTCACTTAAGCATAAATTGTAAAATATTGTGAAAAGCACTAGCAATAAAATCAAGACTAGATAGTCCTATTGAAAATGGTACTTGAGATTTTGATAGTAGGATTCCATGAGTTCATAAAAAGCTAATTAATAACACAAATGATGAAATTGAATGATTTTGGCACTTTAACTCTAGAGTATCACTCAATGTAAAGGATGTTTTAAAATAAAAAATTGGTGATCAAGACCACACACCACATATTAAACATTAATTGGCATGTAGCCAAACAAAATTTTGTGTAAAATTTCTTGAAAAATATATTCATTTAAAAATATCACAAATAGAATTTGAATCTTGTAGTTCTTGCATTTTTATTGTATGCCTCTTAAAATTTATAATACATATTGTAAATACGACATGTAGTTTTTATCTATCATGAACTATTATGTAATATTAATTATACTTTGTATACTAACCAAATTTTACAAGAGTGTGGCACAATTAAAATACCAAATTTATCCAAGGACTTATTAGATTTATTTTAATGTGTTAGATACAATGATTGTAGTTTTTGTAAAAATATGTTTAAATGAGAAGCGTTTACAATGAGGTGGGTTATCAAAGTTTATATCATGTACCCATGATGGAAGAAAAATGATTTGGGAAATAAAATTTTTGAGAAAAAGAGATATGAGATAGTAAAATACAATTTGAAGAGTGGAGGTGAAGATTCTAGATGTGAGTTGGTCACAAGAGAAGCACTGCTAATTTTATTTCTTTGTGGAGACATATGATATAGTTCTTAAGGTGGAATCTAATATAATTTATATAATTTTAAGTAGTGATTCTTAATCTTCCGATATATTTTTTGTAATAAATGTTAAGTTGTAGTTGATGTCAATTTTATTTTGCTTAACGATTTTTAATATTTAAATGTAGGTGTTTTGGAGAATTTAAATATATTGTATATGAGGATTGTGATCAAGAGGTTAAATAATTTATCTTTCATCATGGATACTTTCAATATAATTTGGATACAATTTAAAAACATCTATTAAATCAACATTTTGAGGAGATATTATATTTTTTATAAATTTAATTTTTAAAAAGTGTATTTCTTGGAAATTTTAAAATTTAGTAATGATGTTACCAAAATATCTATGAAATATGTTTGTGAATTAAAATTGTGCTATTGAGGCCTTGATAAATAAATGGTATTCTTGTATTATCAATATTTGATGTTTAAAATTCTAGTCAAGCTATATTTGATTGATAAGGTTGTGAGAAGATCTTGCTTATGCTTGAATACAAAAATATATTGTATACCTTCCTTGTTTAACTCTCTTTTCCTTCTTTGTCCATTGGAATTGCATATGGAATTTGTTCATGTGATTTTATGGTTATTTGATTGGTGTGTCCCATCCACTTTGTTTGTGGTTTTCTTATGGGCACTATTGCATTACTATTCAATCAAATCAGGTTATCAAGTGGAAAATTTAATATTAAATTCCTTAGGTTGGCTTTCTAGATTGTGTTGGGGAAATCATGCCTCCCAAAAGCTAGTGCATTTTCCTTAGATGAAATTTCACATGAGAATATTTATAGGATATAGACAAGTCACACATTTGTCTTTACATATCTATCTCTAAGGTTTCTACTATGCATGTCTACTAAATAATCTTCCAATCACCTATTACTCAACTATTCATATTCTTCTAAGTTCTAGAATTAGCATTGTTGTGAGTTAAAATGGTCTAATTCCCTCTCACAATATCTCTTATCTCTATTTATCAATTGAGAATTTATGCTTATCATTTAATTCCACTTGGGATAGAATATGGAAGGCTAGCCCATTTAAGATGAGTTAGAATTTATGGAAAGAAATAAATTGATGAATATTTAATGATAGGGACATCCCATTTAATTCTTTACAAAATAAAATTGAAATCATCATTTATGAGAATATTTCAACCAAATTTAGAATGGTTTCACATAGAGCAATTGAGTTCACTAGCTAGGACAATAGGATGACAAATAACTAGTTAGGTTTCAGTCTCCTATTAGGTTTCTCCTATTGCTTGAGTAAGGTGGGTATGATGGAAATCAGATGGTTGGAACCTCATTTTGGAAGATAATAAATAAATGTGGATGGGGCTTGCAAAGGTAATTGAACTCCAATTTGGGTTGCTTCTATAATAAAAAAATGACAAAGGTAATCTCCTTTGAGTTGTATCTAAGATACTCCACCCATCCACACATAATGAGGTTGAGATAGATGACTTATTTGAGGGGATAAGATTGTGCCAACATATCATTAAAGTTGTGGGTATTGAAGGAAAACCCTAAATTCTAATTAATTTTTCTCTTTTAGAAGATCACCAATTATAGGCTTAGCTCAAAGTTACAAAAAAATATTGTTATTTTTGGATTGTATGAGGCCCTTCTTGATTAAAAAAATATGCAAAGAGGCCAATATACATAGGTGTAGTTCACATGATCTATAAAAATAATATGTGAAGTAAGTGAAATATCTTTTTGGATCAATCAAAGTGATATATGTAAATCACTTTTTTCAATGTGAAAACATATTTATATTTATATGCTATATTTTTCAACCAACCAAAAAATTTATGAAATAGACTTTATTTCATTGCTTAGACCAATTATAGAGTTAAAAATTATTGTATAATTGGTGTTTCATCTATCAACTTTGCACTAGATCTAAAGTATATTTCATCTAAATTATCATGCATCCTAATAAGTTCCATATATATTGAATACCCCTCTTTTTATGCATCCTAATTAGCCAATAAAATATATGTGAATTTTAAACTTTTGATGCACAATTATTTGACTATATGTAATATGCTAGAACCAAATATGATGCTCCTACTAATTCCATATATAATATAAAATTAACCTTGCACAACTCTCTAGAATACGTGCATGATCATCACTGGTTTAAAATAATACCAAGTTTCAAGGTCTTTCTATCTTCCTTTGTATTTTTGGTTGGATTAATGAATGTTATATGTACATAAATATTTCAATTTGAGTGGAGTTATAGTATTGTGATTCAATTTCTTAACTACATGAAGTTTTACATTTTCCCTTATTTTACCAAATTCTTCTTAAATCCATACCTTGAATAAATATTAAATTGGAAAAGATGATATATCTTCATCTATGGAGTTCAATTTCTTAGTTTCATGAAGTTGTATCATTTATTATCTTTTCTTTGAATTCTCAACTTCATACTCTTTTGATATTTGAGTCTTTGATTATTTTCTTGGTGTTATGTTGAATTATATACCAATCAAATACAATTATTCAAAATAATCAAAACAAAATTATTTTCAATTATCAAAAACAAATTAAAAACATGGAATCAATTATTCAAATTATTAAAAATATAGTATAACAAGAAAGTTAGATTAGAAACCAACTTTGGTATATCAAAGATTATGGAAAAAATGGGGGTTTTGGAACAGGGTATGGATACCCATCAAAGCTTTTAAGAAAAATGGGAGTTTTCGAACAGGGTATGGATACCCATCAAAACATTTAACAAAAAATGGGGATTTTCGAATAGGGTGTGGATACCCATCAAAGCATTTAAAAACTTTCAAACAAATGCAATTTATTCCATGAATTTTGGACCAAAATGAGCTATGGAATAGTGCAACCAACCTAAGAGGATGCATTGGAGGGTGATGGAGGTTTATCGAAGGTGAAGTGTTTGTGGGCCGAGTTTGTGCAAGTGTTTCTTCACCAATTCACTACACGCACTGCCCTATTCGTTGGCTGCCTCTGTCACTGTTGGCCGAACTATTGGTGAATATGACAGTGTTTTTTATTTTAATCTCTATTAAGGGGGTTCAACAGAACCCTATGTTCGTTCGAACCCCTTTATTTTAATATATTTCCTCATATGTCAATGGGTTCGACTAAACACAGGGTTCGGTCGAACCCCCTGGTTCGACCGAACCACTATAATGGTTCGGTCAAACCCTTAGGTTGGGCCAAACCCCTTCACTTTGTGTAGAGGGGAAAAACGGCTTTTCCCTTCCTCCACAAAAGTGTTCACCACTTATGTGGGTTCACCCGTTGTGAGTATTTGATGTTTCAATAAAGGATAAATTTAAAATGATTATAATTAATTTTTAGTGCATAATCTTGAAAAATACCTAGTCCATTGTCTAGAGCTTTGGATCACCTTCCCAATTCTTGTACTAAATAAAAAATATTATTACTAACACAAAAGCTATGCCCATTTTGTTGAAGTGTGCTTTTGGGGATTTTAGGTGATAGATATCCATTTTGAAAACATAAAACTAATCAAAAAATCTATATGAAATGGATATCCATTTTTTGACATAATTTTTTCCCCTAGGGTTTTCCTCATAAATCGTTGGAATTAGGCTTGGGAGTGTCAAGCCTAAAAGGTCTATTGTTCCAACATGTTTAGAGATTTCATCCTATTTTTAGGACTTCACCCTTCATGTTGATGAATTATTTTTTATCTGAATTTGATGAAATAAAAAAGGTTTATTCAAGAAATGGTTAACATTCTATCAATATAAGATATGCTTCATTTTTAATTTAATAGAATCTAATTATTATTGATTTTCTACATGGATTATTTATCAAATCCTAATTGATATGTTAATTGGAAAACATTCATAACTTTCAAATTATCTCACCTTTTCAAATATGGAATATGTGCCACACTCTATGCTTCACTAAATATAGGTTAAAAAAATAAAAAATAAATTGCATATTTTTTTGACCAAGTTAGGTTGGTTGGAAAATTATTTTTTAATATTTTCCAAAAGTCCTAGTAAAAAATTCACAACTAATTATTTACTTAAAAACAAAAATGTGTCACATCCGAATATGTGTCCTTTAATTATATTTAAATACTAAAAAATATTTTCATACTTAGGTTAGTTTAAATGACACCTACTTTTTATTTTTTTCAAAAACTATAATAACTTGCTTCATTGAAATTTTAATTTTTCACCAAACAAATTCACTTTTTTCCAAAAAAATGTAGCCTAGAAGCTAGATTCAATTTGATACAAATTATATTCCTACATATTTTCCAAATTGTAGTAATAACTTATTCAATATTTTACATGAAGTTGCTTTATTTTTTATTTTTTTTATATTTTCATTGTCACTTAGAGGTATAGTTTGGCCCATGATGATCCTACATTCACCCTTGTGCTCCACATGTTTCTAGGAATAAAACCTCACAATGAATAAGCTCTAATCAAGCTAGATGAGGTGGATGTGCCGCATATGCATGAACCATGAGTAGAACCCACCATGCCTCCCTATCTATAGTAGTTTTGGTTGGAAAATTAGGAGCAATGACTACTTCTATGATTTGTTTCCTTGGACCTCTCCAATTTATCATCCACTAATTCAAGAAGTGTTATCATCTCTTATTTCACCTCTTCTATGATAGCTAGATGTGCATCTTGTTATCATGATTAAGAAAACCTACAATATGGTATTTGAGGTGATTGATGTCTCCATTAAGCTTCTTTATGCACTAGGTACAAATCATAGCCTCGACTATTGGTAACATTATAGAATGTTTCCAAGTGGAGTCACAACTTCTAGGGGATTTAGTTCTAATAGGATGGCTTCAACTTGTTGAGTTCAAACTTGAGCCAAATGTCATTACATACACTAACTTGCAACATTTAAAAACTATAACGATTTGAACATGACTTTTTTTTAAAAAAACATGTTAAATTTAAATGCATTTGAAAAATTGAAATGTAATATGGTAATTAAATAGTAGTAAAACTAATAAATTTGACAAAAATAACACGTTTTAACCCTAAAATTTAAACCCTATAGTTAAAAAAATGATTCACATAAACTTGTGTAATTATAAATCAACAAGGTTGGGGGTCATGGCTTGATTGGCTAAAGCATCGTGTTGTAGGAAAGAGTTCACAAGGTCTAGTATCCATCCCATCCTCATGGTATTGAAGGGCATGTTGCACCAACATCATCGATCAAATGAAAAAAAATTACCAGACACATGCTACAATTTGTAGGGGTGCTACCCAATTCTTGTAGTCTAAAAAAAACTATAAATCAACAAAAAAATTACAGAAATTCAATTTACAATAGAATTTGTAAATTTTACTTGCTACAAAATTAGAAATGGTTTATAAATTTATATGCTTTTAAAAAAAGGGGGAAAGGACTAAACTAACTTGGTTCTTATGTAATGCCCCATTGTGGAACCCAGGAAACGTTATGTCATTTACGCTAAACAATCGATTTTTTTTTTAAAACATTTAATAACAACATGTAATCAATAACTTAACATGAACGTTCTCAGATTCCACAACTACACTACTAAAGTAACACAATAAACACAACACATCAAGAACTATATATATATCAAATCATGAGAATAGTCATGTCCAGATACATTACATCAAGAGTTACATTACAAGTTCATTTACAACAAGCGAGATTGTGACAAATCTCGATACATCAAAAATAACAATACACCGGAATCTCATGTAACATCATGAGTGTATACAATAAATAATAATATCGAGAACAGATGATGACCACATCCATGAACTCGTCCAAGGAACCAAACTCCATGAACGATGTGTAACTAGGATCTTACCAAGAACAAGCATGTCTCAAACAATATCACCTGCAGGGGACCCAATGGAAGATGTGGCACATTCCTCCCAACCGTGTGGAACTCGAAAGCCCACCCCTCGTGCTAGGAGATAGAACAAGTCCTCAAGTCAAATAGACAACAAGAAAAACATCACACAATACATGGTCGACATACATGACATCACATTGACAAGATATCTGACATACTCCTAGAGGCGACTCACAATCACAAGTGACTCAACACAAGAGAACTAACAAGTGTACAAGGACATGAGTGTTATCACACAAGCTCGACATGGGTTACCCAATGGGATCTTCATAGGTTACCAACCCCCTTATTTGGTTAAATCCTGGCAACCTCAACCGATCCCCGACCCCCACTCTCACTCATGTGTGATCAACATACCTTTTGAAGGGACAAGACAATTGATCTTCGCCATTCCAAGCCTTCCCACTCATCCCAAGCCCAAACAAGCACTTGAGTCTTGAGTGAGGCTAACTTATCTGAATTAATATGAGATGCTACCTAAAACCCCTAAAAGCTTATTTTAGTTATCACTTGGTTAACACACTTTTGAGAGGTTACCTCTGCAACCACTTCCAGGTCCGACCCCTATTGGAAGCCACTCGTCCTAAGGTACAACTTCTCATAAAGACTAAACAATAAGCCAACATGCATGTAACCGAAAACTCCTTTACACAAGGACTCACAGTTGTCGAAACTAAATCATAACATTATATATCTCAAAAAGAATCACAAAACATGCATGGCCAAAACTTCCACCAACAACGCACTTCCATATCATGGAATGCAAATATATATGTATATTGAATAAAATCACAAGAACACTGAACGTGCAACATAAATCATGAATCAAACAAAACCTCTGGTTAGTGCCTCTGGAAGACAATATACTAAACACCATACTCAATACATGAAGTGAGAATAGACCCTAGATAGAGATACCATTTAGATATAATTTACAAGTTTTCATTCAAAATTTCCTAACATATAATGATACGAAGAAGTCATACCCTAATATCCAAACAAATACATTCTTGCAATAAATAAGTCAAATCATCCATCTAATCTGAATATTGCATTTATATTTAGATTAATATTCCACTTCATTTTCAATGCATTTTAAATAATAAACCATTTCACAAATTGATGTATTTAAAATTAAAATGATAAGGCATTTATAATTTGAAATTAAGAATCTTTTCATCAATTGAATTAACAATAAATATATATATATATATATATATATATATATATATATGCTTTACAATCTAATTGCCTTTACTTAATATAAGAAAGATTTAACATAATTACTTATTTATTTATACTCATTGCATTTACTAAAGACATTTCTTCACTATATATTAACAATACCTTTATATTATCATTATAAGAAAAATGAACCTAAATAGAGCAATTGACTATTTAATCATTCATAGTGCAAACTCATATTTAACTTAATCCTATATTATCAATGAACTTCACTTCTAATTCCAAGGTATCACACTGAACATACAGATCTTATTTTCATCTTCTATTATTAGAATTCGGATGCTATACATCTTATATAAATATATTAACAGACTTAGATTCTCACTAACCGTACGGTATTATGGGGAATTATTTCTAATTATAAACAACACAAATAGACAAGTCTTTTACTTACGGTCAACTTCCTATTCGCTCATAAGGAGATATCAAGGCTTCACAATTAGGAAAGAAAACTGAAAGGCTAGCTTCCGAATGTTTATCCACACAAAAATTTAAGACATAGTCCTACGATAAAAACCATGGCTTACAACAACAAAACTTACTTACTGTCGAACCAAGATTTATTAACTCATGGCAACTATAAATACTCCGAAGGCGAGAAAATCTCTAGATCACGGCCGACTCCATGCAAAGACTCAACTTAACACAGATAAAATCGATAATAGATTATTGCATGCGGACTGCATGCACACAGATTCACCATTATCTCAAACCTCCTCGTCCTAATTTGCAGCCGACTGAGCTTAATATACGAGACTCACTACGGAAGAAAGGAAACAACTTAAAACATCAGATATGGGGTTACAAAATCCTGCACTCCACATGATGATGTCAGAAGCTTAACCAAATTTACTCGCTGCTATCAACATGGCGTAACCAAAAGAAGAGCAGTAGTCTAACAATATTATTATCAAACTACATTAACGAAATGAGCATACGATGAATAGAAACTATGCAGCCGACCCAAGCTAGAAGGAAGGATATTTAACAGGCAACGCCTTTAGCGAAAAGAAGAATCAGCAACAGGTCGCGATAATTGAAAACAACGAAATAATTGGATGGCACCGACCAAGAGAATTACGCTGTAGAGGTGAGGAAAAAAATACGAAAAGAGCAATAATACTAGAGCTCAAAACATGCATGGTGACTGACATCATAAAAGAGCGAGTTGAAGTTTCACGAAGGTTGGTTTGGAACTAAGAATCATAATAAGAAATATTAACCTCAAGGTTCACATAAAACCAACGACATGATAGGTGAAATGTATACAGGAGAATAAAAACATAATAATCCTATTCTAAAGAAAACGTAAACAACAAAACCATGAATCGCACCTAAATAGAAGTTCAAGATATTCAGTAAGAATCTAGAGCCGTCCTTACCCTGTATAAGCATTAATGTAAGATGAAAGATATGATTTCAGTTTAAACAGAAGTTTCAAAATCTACGAACAATTAAATCAAGCTACAAGATTTGGACCTTTCCTTTAACACAATCGGAGAAATGTGATTTCCACCGCGCCACACAAACAAACAAAAGAATGAGAGACAAGTCAAAATAGAAGACTTTCGGCTTAACTAACATCACTTTACATACCGATAAGCGAAATAAAAGAGGACAGGGGTAAGGACAAAGGATGCATGCTAATTTCATGCATAAACTCATGTTTCATGCATGGATAAGCACGAAGTAAAGAAGAATCTGTTAGAGCATGGGGAAAAATAGGCTCATGCGATACCCGACTACCATGCACCTTTAACAGTTAATCACACGTCAGGAGAAAAATAATCATTTAAGATATAAACTGCCCCACATGCAAAGATCACAGTGACAGGTACAAGGTCCGGTCTGATTCCACTATCAGAAAGAAGCAAAAGTTTGATGACCAGCCGTGTGTCTAAAGTGTAGAAATAAGACAAAGGAATCAGCAGGAGAGTAAAAGAAAGTACAGGGCATCGATTATCATCTTAAAATCGATACTAACAAAGTATCAATGAACCGAGCTAAGCATTGCTCGTGACATGAACGGAGAGCAAGACACAACCTAAGCAAGATTCGACATGCAAAGTTAACGAGAACAGGCTTGGACGAGCATATACAGCCTTTCCACATAAATACCACTTTAATTTTAATCATGATCAGTTATTAACGTTTTCACTTTTTTCTTTGTGCAGGTTTCTAATGAACAACACGTAAAAAGTTCAAGACCTTAAACGAAATTCAGAAGATTAACACGAGAATATTGCAAAACAAAAAGAGAACCTGATAAAATCTTTTGAATACTGATGAAGAAAGGAAATAAACACAGGAAACCTGATTCTGGTAATTTTCTGAGAAACGTAAAGCTTTTTCCCCAAAAAAATTTCTGCCCGAGGACACAATCTTTTTACAAGTGCTCCAATTGCCATCCAAAAATTTGCATAATATCCCCCCCTCCTTTTGTAAACCAATTGCCCAAATAAATATAATTCCCACACTCAACTTTCAGATTGCATGCAATTTTAATCAGCCAGTTTAACTTTTCTAACATTCTGTTCAAAACAGGATATTTTGCAAATTTCATTCACAACTAATTGTTATGTTTTACTAGTTTTCGAAAATATCCAAATTGTGCATTCTTATCAATTATATCTAATTTATCTCACATTATATCCTATTTTGATAATCTTTTAATAAATTGATTTTTCCAACATTTAAAATAAACTTTTTAAATTTAAATAAATAAATCAATCATAATCATTAATCAATTGATGCAATTGATCATATTTAAATTAAATACTTATAAATTAAATCATTAAATTAATCTAAACATAATATTATGAAAACATGACCACATAACACGATGTGACAACCAATGAGTAAAACGACAAAACAGATAATAACAAGACGAACGACAACATAAAATAAGGGTGACAAAAGATACTTGTTCTTTTTCAGAACGATGGTTCATGACAGAGGACAAATCTATCTCCCTTCAATGATTTCATTGGGCCATGACATGCTCAGACCCAACAAGCAGGTGGAGTCGATGCATGTACCTGAAAGTTGCATCACACTACATGGTCAAATGACACAACATATATATAACAACAAACACACCGTGAAGAAGAATCGTGGTGCAGCAAGGAACTCACAGATAAGTACTGCTAAACTGTCTCCTTCACTAAACTGACGTAAAATATAGCATCTGACATCAACCACATCATAATATCATCATGAATATAATATAGCAACATAAGTCATCATAATAATGTCATCTCATGAAAATAAACATAGCATCATAAGGTAAAGTGTATCATCAAATGAGTTTCAAAACTGGTCATGTAAGTCATGACATAAAGCATCAAAGTAACATAGTCTCAAGCAACTAACTACTAACAACAACTCAAAACAACAGATGTAGAAACTTCATCTGGAGGGTCACTATAGCTTATCCAAATTTGTAGATTTTTTTTCTTTACATCCCCTAAAAATTCCTCTCAATTTTCTCTAGAATGCTCTAATGTTGTGTTTATTTAACATGGGAAGATGGGGTTTATAAAACAACAAAACCATACTGTTTCCTTCATTTCTTGGCATTTCTTGCATGATGCAAGTTTTTGTACCCAACAAAATTACTCATTGAAAAACTCTCTACAACTCAATGAAAACTTGCCAAATCACAACTCTACAAGTATACTTAATTTAGGAAAACTTGCCATAGGAAAATATTGTCAAGTACTCAATGACTCATTGATTCTACAAATTGTAGCAGAGATGTCGCTGAATAAGTTATGCATTTCCAAACTTCTCTTGAGATGAGAATTATTAGAGAACAACCTAAATTATGGGTAAGGATTTAGGTAGCTCCTATTGAAAGAGAAGAGGATTATGAGCATATGGAATCTCATAGACAAACAATAGTCCTAAAGGATAATGATGACAACCTAAATCAATATTTAGATGGCATAGGGATAAGTATCCCAATTCATGGTGACAACACTAATTTGGATGAAGAGGATCCCAAGAAGAGGCAAAAGTGATGGAACAACACCATTGGAGATGTATCTAGGTAAGTGAAATGATTGAGAGATGATCATTGGGAGATGATCATTGGGAGGAAAGAGAAAGAAGAACATGATCAATTTTTCTCTAATGGTGAGTACTTAAGGAATTAATGAGTCATAGGTGTTTAAGGATAAAAAAGGAAAGACTAAATGGGAAAAATCCATGGTAATTGAACATGAGAGCCTTAGGAAAAATAAGAATTGGGATCTCATAGATTTTCCACTTGGGAAGAAGTACATTGGCTAAAAATGAGTGTACAAGGTCAAATACAAGGAAAATGGCACACTAGAAAAGTAGAAGGTATGGTTGGTTGCAAAAGGGTTCTCAACAAAGAAAGGACATTTACTATGAGGAGACCTTTGCTCCTACAATAATGATGAGCACCATCCAAATTGGGGGAAGAAGTCTACATGTATCAGTTACAAGATTTTTAAGTTTTAGGGAAGGAGTATCTTGTGCATCAACTAAAGAATGCTCTATATGGCCTAAAGCAGGCAACAAAGGAACGATACATTAAAATTGATAGATACTTGGATGAACATGGTTTTTAGAGGAGCCCTTCATATTTCAATCCATATGTCAAAAGCATAGGTAACAATCTCATTCTACTAGTCATATATGTAGATGACATCACTATTATAGGTAGTGAGGCACATCTTATTAAATATATTAAATCTAATATAAGTAAAAAAAATCATGATACATCTAGGCCTTGTACATTATTGCCTAGGTGTAAAGTATGGCAAATAGGTGGTAGCATGTTTTCCTCACAAACCAAATATATGAGGATTTATCTTGAAATTTTCAAATGATAGATTGTAAAAAAATTTGTGCATGTATAGAGAAATGGATGAATATTTCAGCCAACACCAACTCTTAGATAGTTAATGAGTCGACCTATAACAAACTAATGGGGAGATCAATATATCTTACAACCACTAGACTTTTATTTAAAATATTTTGTGAGTTTCATTTCCAAATTCATGACAACACCAAAGATAGAACATTAGACAAAAACAAAGATGGTGTTGAGATATGTGAAAGGAACACTTGATGTTGGAATTCTATTCAATAGAAGAAAATTTCCTACGCTATGTGGGTTTATAGATTTAGATTGGGCAGGTTTTGTGGATGATAGAAAATCCACTTCTTGATATGTTTTTAGCCTTGGTATGAATGTAATGACATGAATTAGCAAGAAGCATCTTGCAATAGATATTTCCTCAATTAAAGTAGGATATCAAGGAGTATTGAAAGGAGTGTGTGAGGTAGTTTGGATTAGGAGGATGTTTTCAAACACAAAGATATGGTAGATAGAACCTACAACCTTGTTGTGTGACATTTGAGGGGTGCTAAAAATTTACATCAGCATACCAAGCATGTTGAAATACATTGTCACTTCATTAGGAAACTTATAGAGGATGAATCTATTGGGTAAGTGCACAAATATGGTGGACCAAAAAGGGGTCTTAAGTGGCCCCTTTTTGGAAACAATTATGCTCCAAATTGTAGATAGTTATGCTTAAATTTTGAAGACACAAAAATTAAGACTGACCTTGGATGAGAAATTGAAGATAGTTATGCTCAAATTTTGAAGACACAAAAATAACATGAGTCATAGTGCTCCAAATCTACTTTCTAAACTACAATTTTTTTTAATGGTAGAGATTAAGGGGTTCAAAAAGGGGGAGCACACAAAGTTCTATTTTCATCAAAAAAAATAACATAATGCTTGATGTGCTCCCCCTAAAAATATCTATGTTTTAGTATTTTTAAAATCACTTTGCTGAGAAATTAGCTAACATGATGTAGTTTATGTCTGATTTTTTGACTAATTTTTAATGAATATGTGATTTTAAAAAAAATTCAAAGTGGACACATCTTGAAAAACTAAAAATTGAGCATGTTTTCCCCTAAATTTTTGGAAACTAATCAAAAAATAATAAATTATCCTTACTAAATGTGCAAAGAATAGAACTCTAGTTTGTAAAAAAAAAAATCAAATTTTGATGAACAAGTAAAAAAATGAGACCAAAAATACCATACACAGGTTTTAAAAAATGGATACACTAGTAAAAGAAATTAAAGATTAAAACCCTAAAATATTTGAAATGTGAAAAAATTACATGCTTAGAAAGCTTTAAAAAAGAGCTTAATATTACTATATCATTTTTTTTACTTGACATTGAAAAACATGCAAATCTAAGGGGGAGCATGCCAGAGATTGTGTCAATTTTATTACATTTCAAAAAAAAAGTCTTTGCACATTGAAATGCTAATCCAAGCCTTTGAGTTGGAAAGCCCAAGGTAAGTCCAACCCTAAGGGTTTGAAATTCCCAATGCAACCAATAACATGAGTGTGCTATAACACACTCATGTTCTTGTGAAGAAAAAATCATCACAAAAATGTGAGCAAGTTATAATGCACTCATGTTGCTTTGAAGAAAAAATTATCTTTCTCTTTCCCTTCTTGTCAAAATATATACATGAAATAAATATTTAAATGATATTTACATATGGATGTTTACTTTCTTATACTTCAAGTTATATTTCACATATATATAGTTTCAAGATGTTTGAGAATGGTTTCAAATCTCTAAGAGTTACAATGCAAATACTAAGTTTTGAAAGATTTTATAATTTTTTAGACTTACTCAAAGTTAAATAATCAACAATTTAAATTTTAGTAATTAGCAAGCTCCTATCATCTTTCTCTCTCTCTCTACCTCCCTCTTTATATATCTTATGCTCTAGACCTTTCTCTTTATCTAACTCTCTCTCCCTCCCTCCTACCCTCTCTACTTCTCTCTAAATATTTACCCTTGCCTCTCTTTTTGTCCCTCCCTCCTTCCCTCTCTACCTCTCCCTCTCTCTCTACTTCCCCCTCTCTCTCCCTCCCCCCCTCCCTCTCTACTTCTCTCTATTTCACAGGTATCCCTCTCAACCTCTCCCTTCCTCCTTCCCCCCTCTCTCTAGCTCTCTCCTTCCCATAGAAAGCAGTCGACTAAGAAAACCGACACTAGGAATAGATGCTAGATAAACAAGGAAAATCATTTTAAAAAATAAATGTGTCTAACCTCATATCTTAGATAGGCCCATAAACTCATTAAATGAAAAAAAATTCCCAAGAGGATTGAAAATGGTATGAAGGAGAAGGTCAATGACTTCATAAATTTTAAATTTAAAAAGTAATTGTCATCAAGTGATGGCTAGTAGAAGGGATTCGTAGCTAGGGGGTTGATTTGAAAAAGAAATGAATTTTTTTTTAAGTCGTAAAGAATTGCAGCAAGAAGACCACCATGAAAGTAAGACTTGCAACCACAAACAAAAACAAGGAAATAATCATCACAAATACTTATAAATCCTTTATATGTAATAGGTGTTGTGGTAATTATGACATCACTTGATAATTAATTAATCATTAATTAATTATTAAGGACCCCTTATTACTTTATTCACTTAAGCTAAACTTAGAAGTGTTTTTTTGTTATTAGTTTGTGTAGGATGGTGAAATCTTACACATGGATTGTGTAGATTCAGCCCTCCTCATAGAATAACATATAACATTCCTTCAAACAATTGATAAAACCAACTCAAGCATGCAAAGAAGAAATGCAATACAACCTATTCTATGGTGGATTGGTGCCCTCCATGAAAATGTGAGAGAGCCCTTTCCCAATCCTTGATAAGCTTAGTGATATGATAGATAATGAGATGCTTGAACTCAAGTTGCCTATAGTGTAGATGCTTGGATATGTGGCCGTTGTGTTGTTTGAAGGAGAGAAGCCTTCAACTTATAGTTGAGCTTGAAGAGAGGAGAGGCCAAATTGATGAATGTGGGATCATTCATGGGCCAATGACAAGATGACACTTGTCAAGCTGTGAGAGGGTGAGGAATGTGCAAGTCTTGGCCAATGTGCCAATTTCAAATTTGAATTTGAATGACTTGACATGTTTTGGGGGGATGAAAGGTGCAATAAATGCCATGTTGACTTGTGCAAATAGCATTTAAAACCTTGTTGGAAGGGACAAGTCCCTTTTGGGGGGAAGATTCAAATTGGAAGAATATTCCATTTTGATTCCATTTTGAATGTAATTAGAAGAAATAATAAATCAAATAAATGATTTATTGGTGCAAGTGGGTGGGTTAGTTAGGAGTTTAGATTTGACTCTAGTTGAGTCAAAAGCTAGAGAATGGTAATTGTGATTTAGAAGTTAATTAATGTAGATTAATTAACTTGGATGATATTAAGAGGTGACATTTGATAAATCAAATGAGAAGAACTTAAGGATTAAATAATTTTGATTTATTTAATGAACCTTAGTGAATTAATCAATAAATTGCTTTAATTAATTAATAGCAGAATTTGATGTTAGTTAGAGCGAGATATATGATGTTAGTTTTGCATGTCTACATTTTTCCCCTCTTTGAAGCAATGTACTCGTTGCATTGGTTCAAAGAATGATGTTGCCGGCATCGAAATTAAAAAATTATTTGGTTTTTTCGGATGCCCCAGTGGAAAATAAGTACGTTAGTACATTGCCCCCTCAAGAGATTGAGCGAAAAGATACAATTTGAGGTGGATCTCGCGACAAAGAGGTTCAAAATGGATGTATGGATGGTTAGACTATATGATAATGATGATGTAGATGAGATGTTTGGAAGATGCTTAGAATAACAAATTTATATTATCGTAAACAACTTTAAATGATTATGAAATGCATGTGAGATGGATGAGATGGATGATGTTGTCCTGATATGATGGTATGACATTATTATGCGAAATGAGAATATGGATGCAAGATGGATGCATTGTTAGCGTGAAAGAAGATAGAAGAATGAGAGGGATGAACCCTTAAATTCAAGAAGATGAAGAAGTCCAACAAGTCTCCTAGTCATCAAGACTTTATTGGATATGATGATGAATGATGATGATGTGTTGCTTATCCAGGGATGGGAGAGAGCGTACCTTTCTTTATGTTTGATAACACACATAGGTGCGATGCATCAAGGTATTAAGAACCAGGATGGCATTGTGCCTAGTGTGATGGACTTTGACTCGACAATCAGATAGGAGTACTCTTGTTCACACTTGACAAACATAACCTTATTCAGAATGCAGTTCAGAAATTCCAGACATCTCGGGCCAAAACATAAGAAGGCAAGCCTTCTTATGTGGTCAACAAGATACCTAAAACATCCTTCCTACAAACAAAACAAAGTATGCATGACGAAGTTATTTTACAAGAATATCCAACAAGCACAGCAGATAAAAAGATAATTATTGTTGCCCCATTCCTTTCTCTCTAAACCTGTTTTGTTTAGGCATCATCGAGAGGTCCTTGGAATGAGCGCAAAATAAGATAAGTCAAAAAGACCAAATAAAGTAAACAAACAAGTTAATGTTCTTCGTACCGCTAGCCAAGACTAACTACTGTGGGGTACCTGATGCTTATGTCCATTATGGGAAAGCTTCATCCTAGGACATGTAGTGATCAGGGTTTTGGTGAGACTGATTGGGTGATAAGCTATTGATACTCCGAGTTGACCAACTTGCTAACTTACTGACTTAGACTTGAGACTTTGACGATTAGGGAGTTCACTTTGGAACCTGCTAGACTTGCTTCTGACTGACTTACCAAAGGGTGAGAGTGACAATTGATTTATTATGAGTGATGAAAATCATGGGTGAAAGCAAGATGAAATGGATGCACCATTTTGGTTTTTTCAAATGTTTTGAGGCTGTTTTTGGAATTTTGAGACATTTTACAAATGTTTTTGGTATTTTTTCAAGATTTTTCAATGCTTTTGGATTTTGTGTCAATTGACTTGACTGCGGATGAGATAGATGGGCAACGGATTGCCATTGCGATGAACGCCTAACTAGATGGGCAAACAGATTGCTTAATGCGATGGACGCATAAATGAATGGGCAAATGGATTGCCAATGCGACGGATGCATAAATGAATGGGAAAACGGATTGCCAATGCGACGGACGCATAAATAAATGGGAAAATGGATTGCCAATGCGACAGATGCATAAATGAATGGGCAAACGGATTGCCAATGCAACGGACGCATAAAGGATTGACCTAAATGTAAAAAATAGATAAGCAAACGAATGCCAATGCGACGAACGCCTAACTAGATGGGCAAACGGATGCCAATGCGACGGACGCAAACTGTCTCGGGGGATGATCAAAGATCAACCTTGCCTACGTTCAAGCTCAGAGACGACGTAGTTCGACAAGGTAGAAAAAATTGACAAGACTTAATGATGAATTTTTTTTGAAGATTTTCTGATATTTCGACATGTTTTTGGATTTTTGATGATTTTTTGAATGTTTTTGGTTTTTTTCTGATGAAATTTTTTTGAATGTTTTTGAATTTTCGCATAATTTTGACAATTTGGATATGATATGTGATGATATTAGTGCTTTGTTTTGGGATTTTGTTGAAAACCAAGCTTTAATGTTGATCAATTGGATTGATGGATTGATAGTTTGACTAAGTGTGTTAAGTCAAACAAGATGATGATTGATTGGATTCGATTGATCAAGATCGATGAAGCTTGAGTTAGAAAAAAATTGCTTTGATGATTTGATGTGACACAGATGTGCGCATTAGATGCGACTGATATTGATTGCTCAGATGGATATTCCATGAAAGATAAAACTTGGTAAGGAACATCGTCTTGCTGTCAAAATATGGCATGGGCTAGTGATTTGGATCATTGGTTCACAAATGCCTTGACCAATTTGATTTCATGTTTGCCAATGCTCGGATCTCCACATAAGTTGGAGGATATAGATCAAGATTTATTCACGAAGCAAGATGTAATTATCTACCCCCAGTCTCTAGCAATGTTTGGAATGCCATAGGTAGATGCTTGGATATGAATTATCTTGCGATAAGATAAGGGTGTTCAAATAGAGGATTCTCATTCAAATAATGCTTCAAGGCTCATATAGCGTTGGGTAGGATAGGATCAATGAAAATGACCCATGTCAAGATTTTTACCATAAGCAAGCGTAAAGTGTGCTCCAAAATTTTATCCAGATCAAGATAACTTGGAGTATGGATGCAGACGGAAAATGGATTGGATAAACGGTTCATGGATGAACGGATGATATGGATGGAATGTTGGCTTCATTATGGATGCGATAAGATGCTTTCTTTTGAACTGGTGCACGTAGATGCTTGATTCTACACATGACGCCTGTTTGCCAGGTTTTCATCATGGTACCTGTCCAAAGCGCCACCGAAGCGGTTTTCGCTAGAGGACGATTTTTTTCTTTACTGTTTTCAATCCTTTTTTCTATTTTTTGGATTTTTTGATTTTTTGATTTTTTGGTTGTCACCAGGACGCCTGTTTGCCAAGTTTTCATCGAGGTGACCATTTTTTTCAGGACATTTTTTGATTTTTTTTTGTATTTTTTGAGAGATTTTAAGCTGATGTTGAACCACCTGGTGGTGCTGATGTAGATGCTTCTGTCATAACATGCCATCGGTAGCCTGCTTGTAGAAGTTGTCTTGCCAAGATATGTGCACTTGAATGCAACTTTTGAGAAATTTGTTCTACTTTACTGATATTGGAGTTAACTCTATCTTTGTGCGCACATCGCGATAGAGTGCCTTTTGAATCCTTATGATGAAGGGTCGCTGCCAATACATGGTCAATGTGAGAATTGGATATCATGCGTGGAGGTGTGGATGGAGTGTGTTTAGGGATAAAATATGGATTGGTTGATGGTTTGGAACCTTTGACTCTCCAAACTTGGGAAGATGAGCAATAATGAGTGGATACGGAAGTGTGTGTGGAATTAGGACCAACTTCTTGATACACTTTGTACGTTGCTTGAGAAGCTTTATTTTGCTTTTGCGAAAATCTTTGATGGATACTTGCCCCATTTTTATTTTGCCCCATAGTTTCTTTGACTGATGGAGTTTGATAGGGATAATCTTTCTTTGTATTTTTTGGTATCCATATGTACTTGATTTGTCCAATATGCTTCTTAGCTTCTTTTTCTTTGATAACGTTCTTCATGCTTCGATTCAAGTCTTTCTTTTGATGTTGGTCCCAATTCGTGGATGGGGTGATGGGTGGATGAAGATTTATGACATGGCGAGTTGTAGTATTGGCATTGGTTTCATCATAAGGATTCTTTGTGCTCCCTATGTTGACGTTTGCTTGAGACGAAGTTGCCCCCAGTATGGTGATAGTATTACTGATATGTTGAGATCCCTTGATTTTTGAGTAACCAAGGCCTTGATGCTTAGGATTGCCAAAAATCTGCACTGGTTCTAGGATACCCTGTTCATGTATGCCTAATCCTCTACCTTGATAATTCATCTGTTGAAAAAAATTATTTGCCATAGGATATGATTTACCTTGGAAAAAAGGTGTTGCTCCTTCTCTGCTTTGTGGTGGACCTTCAAATGTGTCAGCTTCTTTATTGACGAGATAGCTTGCTCTAAGAAAGGTAAGTGATCCAACTTCATAAGTGACAGGATCCTCCATATGTGGGATGAATGCTTGATTGATATCTTTAGCTTGATCTTGTGAGATATCAGATTGTAGTTCTTCTTCAAGAGGTGTTGATGCTTCAATGTCCACACAAAAGTCTTCCTCATGATTCACTTCATCGGATGTTTCTGATTCACAACTTATGTAGAAACTTTCTTCATGACCCATTTCTGATATGTCTCTACATTTGTCTACATCTTGATCATGTGTACAAATGTTAAGAGTAGGAGACTCTTGTTCGTTGGTAATGATTTGAAGAGTATGAGACTCTTGTTTTTGATGATCATCCACGTGTCCATCCAAAGAAAGCATCTCATGGGTAGATGGAGGAGTATGTCCTATGTGGATGTGGTCATCATTTGCGGCATCTTTTATAGATAAAAGAGTTCCCATTAGATCATTGTAGTATCTCGGAGATACAAATTCTTGATTTTGACTAATTCTGGAATTGCTTTCGCCATGCTTTTGATCAAGTTTTTGACATGGGTCAATTTCAAAGGATGGATTATCTACAAGGGATTCTTGGACATCGTCATTGGGAAGTGGTTCAATATTCTCTTGAGCTTTGAGTGGATTTGGATCAAATTTTGAGCTAGGGATTCCTTCAATATCTGCAACCATGAGGTCAAAGGATGTCAATATGTTGTTGGAAGGGCCATTGCTAGACCTTGATGGAAGATTTTGATCATACTTTGGAATAAGTTCTTGAAATATGTCCTCTGACTCGTTAGGTGATGTAGAGATATTGTCAACACGATCATTGGTGGATGGATCTTGGTTTATGTCAATGGGATCAAATAATGTTAACACATATTGAAATAGATCGCTAAAAAGTGGCTCTTGATGAACGACAATTTGATCAATGGATGGGGTAGACATATCTTCAATGTGCTCATTGATGGATTGATTTTGATCATTGTTTTCAACAATTTTGGTGAAGGGATTGTCACTGTTCTCAAACATAGGATCGAATGATGTTAACATTTCTTGAATTTGATCATTATTGGGCATTGTTGGTGAATTTTGATCATGATTGAAAACTAGTCCTTGGTGTGTGTTGATTTGATCATGGAATAAGATGGAAACATCTTCAATGTGTTCATTGATAGATAGATCTTGATTTTTGATTTCAACAATTATGGTGGGAATCTGTTGCAAGCTTTGTTGAGTGAGTAATTCTTGCGTTTGTTGCTGAGCCAACAATGCTTGTTGTTCGTCATGTTGTTTTTGTGCCAACAAAGCTTTTTGTTGGGCTCTTTGTTGTGCTACTTCTTCTTGGATTGCTTGCAATAGTGCGTAGAATTCTGCTTGCACTTGCGCTTGTTGGGCTACTTGAGCCGCTTGTGCTTGAGCTTGTGCAACTTGTTGGGCTTGGAGTGCCTTTTTGTAGGAAGCTTCTTGTGCAGCTTGCAACATGATGGAGAATGAATTGGTCGTGTTGTATTTTGGTGGTGGTGGAACGGGAATGGTGTTGATTGTTGGGGTCGTTTGGATGGTTTCCATCTGTTGTTGCGATATCGATGGCAAAATGGGATGATTTGGTATGATGTTTTGATTTGGCATGATGGATTGAAATTGAACATTGTTGTGGTCGGGAATCATATTTCCTTGATTCAGGTAACTTTGATTTTGCATGGTGTTACCTTGACTTGAATCTACATATGGAGTTGCCAATATATTGCTAGGATTTTGAACAATATTAGGGGGATTTGCAAACATGTCGACCCCAAAGTTTAGCAAGTGTGTATTTGAAATGGTCATGTTTGGTAAAGTTGCACTTGGTATGTATGGATTTGGTAGAATGACGTTGTTTGGAAAACTCATGCATTGAGTGTTTGGTTGATAGATTTTCAGATTTGGACTTGGATTTAAATCTATCATTGGGAAAGGTGTTCCAAACTTCAAATTGGGTATGCTCATATTTGTTGTACCATTGATGTTTTTATGAGATAATGCTCCCATGTATGCATTGTACAAGCTTTGATAATCAAATGGTATTGCAAGGCTTGGATAGTTTGGTTGAATCAAATTGCTCATGATGGATGGATCAAGTTTATATTCCATGTCCCTCTTGTGTTGAGATCGAGTTTGAACCATAAAATGAAGATCAATTTTCAAGAATGTAAGAGATGAACCTCTAATCCTTTAGATTGATCTAAACCTTAAGTTCAAAGAAGCGAAGAACTAGGATAATTGGAGGATCAAAGCGATAATGAGGACGAAATAAATGGAAGATGAGTGATACGGATGAATGGAACTCTTAAAGAAACTTTGAAGGAAATGCTAAACTTTTAGGACTTGATTTGATTGTGATTCGATTGATGGATTGACTAGGTGTGTTAAGTCAAAAAAAGTGTGATAAATGTAATCGTAAAGCTCTAGGAAGTTGTGTTATCCATAGAGTGAACTCCTACAAGATGGTAGTTTGACTAAGTGCATCAATTCAAACGAGGTGATGATTTGATAATTTGGCTAGGTGTGTTAAGCCAAACAAGATGAACTCGTAAACCCTAAGAAGTTGTATTATCCAAGAGAGAACTTGTGTATAGGATGATGGTTTGACTAGTTGTATTAAGTCAAACAAAGAGGTTTTGATTTCGCCTAGAAGTTTAGCATAACAAATGACAAAGATTCCAAGAGTTGTTTTGATTGATTTAATGGTTGAGAGATGGATGAAAGTGATTGGATTTGATCCTAGACTTGACCTAGATGACACTTCTGCTTACAAGACCTCGGTGTTGAAGAACACGCTATATTTCCTATGAGAGGAAAGTAAACCTTTCAAACAAATTAGGATCTCGAGATTCTCCTCACTAGCTTTCACACTAAGCTTTTTGAACTTCGGTTTTGGGATTTTGATCATGTTAGAAAACACATGTGTAATCAAATTTTTCTTTTATCTTGTCTTAGTGAATCCTTTTTACCAAAAACACTTGCTTGATTATGTTTTCAAACTGAATGTCTAATGTCCTGTTCTCTTTCTCATCCCACAATGTCCTTTGTGTGGAAATCGAGGAAAATAGGGCAAAAGTTCCTTATGTTTATCCTTATTGGAAACAAATGATGATAGAATTTGCACACTTAGAAACCTCTAGGAATGTGATTCCTAGGGAAAGCAAGAGTGGGCAAGTTCATCAATAGGTATTTGTTCCCCACAAGGTGTTTGAAATTTCAAGGTTTTTGTGTATGTTTTTTTTCCAAATGTTTTCAAGATCAAGCAAAGTGTTTTTGATTCCAAGCACTTTTTACAACCCTAGGATGATGAGGCAATATTTGTTGGGTTCCCACTTGGATAAATCCAGCTGCGCATATCTTGTGCAAATGGCTAAATGCTTGACCACACTGGCTCCCCTCCACGACACTCACTTATTCGGGTCAGCCAAGCATTAGTACCCATGAATCTCCCATGGCATACTTTCCATTTCCACAACAAGACCGCATGTTATGTGGGGCGGCTTCAGAGGACATGACCTCTTGCACCAACAAGATAGATAAGGTTTTGGCCAATTTCTAAACAAGGGTTCTAATTCGGGCATTCCGTTCGTGGGGGATTATCCAACGTCGGCGAGAGTCCATTGCTGTCCATCTCGTCGGAATAATCCTCATGATATTGGCCTTTGTTCCAATATCCACACTTATATCCCGAGTGGAAGTCGCTTGGCTTTAGCGTGTTCCCGGTTGGGTCGTTCCCTTGGGTGATTACTTTTTCCCACAAGGCAGGCCCTCTAAGATAAACAATAGCGAGCTAACATATCCCGTCGTTCACACAACCTTCATTGAAAAACAAAGGGGAGAACCTCCGCAATATATCGTGCTCACACTCGCATGTTTTGTTCAATTTTAGATCCCAAATTGAAGTGTGGAGGCAATATTTTTGACAACTTAATATCATAAAAAAAACTTTTGATTCTCAAGATCGCCGTGAGGCGCGAGAGAAGCGCATACGTCTTTTTGATGATATTACTTTGTGAAAAAGATTGCAAAATATGACAAACAGTTGTTCATTTTAAATCCAAAAAGTAGTGATGAATTCGTTTTAAGCACCAAAATCCAAGTGTGAAGGTTGCCTTGTTCAATTTTAATCCCAAATTGAAATCTAGTAAGTGTCTAAGGTTCAATTTTAACCAACTTTGAAAAGATCAAGTCATTGATTGATTTTAAGCCCAAAAAGAAATGTGTGTTGGCTAAAAACAGAAAAAAAAAAGGGTAGTAAATGGAAGCTCCAAGATTTGTTAAAACAAGCATTAAAAAATGCTTTTCCAAAGTTTGTTTTCAGGAAAATCTTCAAGTCCACTCTATTCGCCTTCGTATTCATTTGATGCCAACCTCCAATTTCAATCTTGATGACAAACTTCATTCAATTCAGATACTCAACTTCTAATGTCCACCTTGATGCCAACCCTGTTCCTATCACAAATCCATGATAAATAAGATTTATAAAATAAATAGTAACTTATCATAACAAATACAATTTTAAATGTAATGCATTTGTTAAAATAAAAGAAAACTATTTGAGTAAAAGTTACCACTGAATATCTTGTTAATCATTGGCCTCATAAACCCACTTTTAGCTTGTGCTTACATAGATAAATTCTTTAATGATCTCATGGAATCTCTACCAAGAGTGAATGATAAATGCAAAATAATCATAATCCGATGTCACATTTTCTACACCCTGATTTTTCTTTACTTAAGATACTCTTCAACGTAGTGAAACTTATAGCGAACTTCATTACTCATTATGCTAACAAATTTTGATGTCATAGGGAGATAAAGTCAATCCACCTCCATGCCTTCCTAGTCTCAACTCATGTACCAATGACTTAAATTCCCTCATCCTCCTAATCTTATTCTCAATAAATGTGCATCACTTCAAAGTTTTCTAAGTAGGCAAATGAATTCAAGCTGAATCTGTGGATATGCCAAGATGGAAGCTATTTTGGAGTAGTTCAAATCATAACTGGCAAATGGATGGCATCATAAATTCGTTGCAAGTACCCTACCAGACATGGATGCAACATTTTGCGAACATAGAAAAGACACCTCAACTACTTTAAAGATCAACAGCTATCTGTGATTGTAAGGCATACGCCAAATGCATGCATTTTAGAAATTTTTTTTTTTTTTAGCAACCTCCCTACTAAAAAATAGTGACAGAAAATGAGCTACCCTTGATCGACTTTAATGATATTGTTCGCACCCCAAAAAATTCATAGCCTTGTTGTTTGTTTACCACGCTAGGAAGAAACCACCATACAATGAGAATGGGAAACAAATACTACTGTTAAAAACTATATTGATTAGACCCCACTGTATGAACTGATAAGAGAATGTCGGAGAACAACAACCAGCATTAAAAAAAATGACGACTTCTGAGGCTGCCAGTTCCCATATCAATCTGTTGTCAATGAGAATATCACAAGGTATGGATCTGCTGTCAGTAGTCAGAAAAGAAATCATAATCACTCGATGGTTGTCGTGGATCTGAAGGTTGTATAAAAGTTGAGCATTGAGTTGACACAAGATCCAGGATTCATGAACCCAGCCAGCGCTTTCCTCTCCATTCGACACGCTGCAGCCTCATTATGATCTTCTCTTGCTTGTCACTTCTCACAGGTTGTTGCAGCCAGTAGAGTAATAGCTAGAAAGTCACAAAAGACTATATTATGAGAATATCACAATGTAAGTGGCCGACAGAAGTGACTACAGGCATGCGGCAGACAGAAGTAAAGGAACACAAATTCATTTAAGTTGTTCAGGATAGTTCTAAAGGCTCCTTGAAGGTCATCGTAGGGTGTAGTTGAAGGTTTAAACACAAATTCAAATGTAAAGCAACAGCCGTCAAGTCACTATCTACTCATGGTTATTGAATTGGGTGAACAATATGGAGTGCTAGCAGACTTCTTCGAACTGCGATAATCATGTATGCTAATGCAGAAACATGGACAAAGCACGTGAACTCTGTGATAGAATCACTCAAAGAGATGGAGTCTCATGGACTGCAACGCAGGATCTTTCCCAGCAAAGATACTGCCTGTGCCTGAAATGGGAGCTTTGAGAGTCCGCGGGCTACCCAATTGTGCTCACAACATTTGATCACACACATCTACTATACTGGAGGATTATATTCGATTATGCCATTCACAGGTTGACCAGGACTACCAGTGGATTGATTATCAGAAGAGATAACAGAGCCAATATCCAGCGAACAAAGACTTTATGGCACGTATTCAGTGAATATGAGTCACTTCAAATGCTAATCACCTTTGGCATACCTTGCAGCAGCACGAGTTAAGAAAGCAATATTTAAAGTGTTCATTACACATTAGCACACAACTACTGTCTTAGCGTCTTTCCAGGCCATTTGTTGGGTTCAATGGTAATGATTATGAAAACTCCACTACCATCTATGTCTCCATCAACCAATTCTATTTTCACAGTTGCATAAATCTATTGGGATGTGACCAAGACACTTTGACATCACAACTATTTCACTTAGACGCATAAGGATGTCATGAGGCAGATTAAATAACTCGGAATGGTGTGGGTAGCGACATGAAGATTATTGCATTGGCATAAGGAAATAATGCAACTAAAGAAACTGACACAATGGGAGCAGCAAGCTATTGTAATCTTCCAACAAAATTACATCAGATATTTAAACAAACTGGTATATAAACATAACAAGAACAATCAAAGAGTTGAGATTAGTACATTGAACATAATAAGAATCAAACAGAAATCGCTTTATTCCATCACAAAAGCAAAGTAATCGGTTTAACCAGAGATCAAAGAAACTATAACAGAGTGGTCAATTAGACATCCAGGTTAAGCACCATTTCGACAGAATACATATCAGGGACCACCCACCATGATGCGGCTCACTGTATTCCTATTGGATCTTTCCGTGGGATGAAAGTCATCCCACCACACGTAAACATTCTTGTTTGGGCACACAGGTGCCTATGCTATTGAATCACCCTTGCCAACAACAAGCTAATGATGTGGTAGTTGTAATTAGGACATGACACAGAAGCACCCCGTTAGGATGAGTGCTTGGAAGTTGGCTAATTTGAAACCAGAGACAATGGCCAACAATATCGCGATAGGGAGAAAATTTGTTGATGAGCAGGTGAAAGATAGTGTATTTTCACATATACACGCATACAGCCCAAACCAACTATAGATAATTTCACGTCTATGGGAAATCCGGCTGCAGTTATAAAATAAACGAGGACAAACTATTGTTCCTTTTCCATGCATAAGGAGACATCTACCATATCAACAGAATGACTTGAAAAAAAAAAAGTAGAGATCCCTTAATCTTCAAGCAGATGGAATGCAACAAGCTATTACTATGATTCAATTCACGGATCTGGTGCAGTAAAGAAAATGCAGTCTTAACAAAAGATAAAAACTTTATATTCCTCCTTATTGCCGTGATCAACATCAAATAAACAAAACATAGACTTCATTTTTTTTTTCTTTTGAAATAACACAGTTTAGCATAGCTTGCACATTAAGTCTAAAATTTCTATTCAATTGAATGCAAGAACAAGTAATAAAAACCACGTAACATAATTGAAAACTATGTTCCAAACAAGCCTTTTAAAATAACACAGTTTAGCATGGCCCTCCTTCTAGCGCCAATTGTAGGATGATGAAATCTTACACATGGATTGTGTAGATTCATCCCTCCTCATAGAATAACATATAACATTCCTTCAAACAATTGATAAAACCAACTCAAGCATGCAAAGAAGAAATGCAATACAACCTATTCTATGGTGGATTGGTGCCCTCCATGAAAATGTGAGAGAGCCCTTTCCCAATCCTTGATAAGCTTAGTGATATGATAGATAATGAGATGCTTGAACTCAAGTTGCCTATAGTGTAGATGCTTGGATATGTGGCCGTTGTGTTGTTTGAAGGAGAGAAGCCTTCAACTTATAGTTGAGCTTGAAGAGAGGAGAGGCCAAATTGATGAATGTGGGATCATTCATGGGCCAATGACAAGATGACACTTGTCAAGCTGTGAGAGGGTGAGGAATGTGCAAGTCTTGGCCAATGTGCCAATTTCAAATTTGAATTTGAATGACTTGACATGTTTTGGGGGGATGAAAGGTGCAATAAATGCCATGTTGACTTGTGCAAATAGCATTTAAAACCTTGTTGGAAGGGACAAGTCCCTTTTGGGGGGAAGATTCAAATTGGAAGAATATTCCATTTTGATTCCATTTTGAATGTAATTAGAAGAAATAATAAATCAAATAAATGATTTATTGGTGCAAGTGGGTGGGTTAGTTAGGAGTTTAGATTTGACTCTAGTTGAGTCAAAAGCTAGAGAATGGTAATTGTGATTTAGAAGTTAATTAATGTAGATTAATTAACTTGGATGATATTAAGAGGTGACATTTGATAAATCAAATGAGAAGAACTTAAGGATTAAATAATTTTGATTTATTTAATGAACCTTAGTGAATTAATCAATAAATTGCTTTAATTAATTAATAGCAGAATTTGATGTTAGTTAGAGCGAGATATATGATGTCAGTTTTGCATGTCTACAGTTTGAACTAAATATAGGATAAGTTATTCTCATTGCATGAGATTAGAACACTTGTCACTATCTAGTCAAAACCTCATTTAGGGTTTACTTTTGCATGTTTTTATAAAGCTTGCACATTCATTTAATAATTTAATTTAGAACCATTCAGGTTAATATATTGCATATATCAGTTCTTTTCCGGATTCAATCTTTTCTCTCTTGATTGCATATAAAATCAATTGCTTTGATCTCTTGCTTGTGGCAGGCATTTTGGTTGTAGGGATTTCCAGGAGTTGTGGGGTTCATTGTCAACTCCAACAATAGGCTCTACTTTCAGGTTTCATTGACCTATTTTGGCTATTTTGGGATGTTAGCATTTCCCTCCAAGTTAAGTAACATTCGAGCTAGCTATTTTGAAGGATCAAAGGTCAAGTAGTGATTTTTTTAGTGGCTAATATTTGTCAATTGGCTAATAGTTAAAATTTGGGAGTCCAAATTTGGTTAATAGTGAGCTATAATAGACCTAAATCACCACATTTTTACAAAATTTTATTTTAGTCTTATTTAAATCATCAAAAAAATTATTTTATTAAACTTTTAAACTCAAAAAATAGCCACAATATTTGATACATGGCTAGATCAGATTCACCTAAATTTTATAAGTTATAGTAGAAATCTAAATTAATTCGTCAATAGCATGTCATAATTATAAGTTTATTTAGGGCTATATTTCCGATCTTTAGTTGTCTCCATTATTTAAAATATAATCTACTAGCCCTCATATTTTGTGAGGTAAAATGTACTTGTAATCTGTAATGCTCACGGGGCTTGAAAAAAGCAATTTCGAGCCCTATGAGCATTATAGACTGTGGATACATTTTACGTTGTGGAATACAATGAGGGTCGTTAGATTATAATTTAAAACAACAGTGACAAATAGATATTATAAAGTCTAGCCCTTTGTCATGCCCATAAATTTGCAACAAGAAAACCCACATAATTTTTTTTTTAAAACAAGCATTATATTAATTAATACTAAAATGTTATGCTTGTGTTTGAATATGGGCAACACAATTGACAAAAAAAGTCTTCTACTTAACATTCCACACCTCTTGCCATCCTGGTAAGTCTCATAGTTTAATATTTCACCTATTAACCAATAGTGACATTATTGCAATTGCAATTGATTGAAGATATTATTTTTCTTATGTGAAAAAAATCCTTGAGCAATAAGTATAATTATAATTCTTTACCTCACGGATTTGTAAGAGTTCCCTTAATTGACAAGGATGTTGAATATCTTATTATTCCCAAATTCCACTATTGACATTTCTTTCACTATTATTGTTTAATGTGATGGGTAGTTATTCCGACATTATATAAATATTAATATTACTAAATAAAATAATATATTACATTTATCTCAATATCAATATTATTATAGATAACATTAATATTATTATTCATAAGAATTATTTAAACAGATGTACTAATTAAATACGTTTCCTTACCAATATTTACCATTATATGTAAGGCCGATGAATCATAGAAAATGGAATCCAAAATTTATGTGTTTGAATTATATTTGAGTCCTGTCCATTTTAAAATCTGAGGCGGCGCCAAAGTTGGGTATATACTATGCCCATGGTACAAAGACCACGTGGCAGCAACTTTAGGGCAGGGAGATCAACCCTACCTCCCTTCTCTTTTTTTTTTCTCATGCCCATTTTCCTCCCAAACATGGCGGCTAGGTTCCACAAGCACTGGCAGGTAAAATCTTCAGAGTTGCATTTATTTTTGCAGAAGAAAAATATATATATGGCTGGAGGTTTTATTTAGACAGATTTGCATGTATTTTTGCAAAAGAAAATATATATGGCTGGAGATTTTATTTAGACAGATTGTTTGTTCACTCCTCTTTTCTTTTCACACATAACCGCTTGTAGATTATGGAGGCCACAATGTCACCCTAACCTGTGCTTGTGTTGCTACTTTCAATCACATGCATAAGATTTTAACCCAGGCACTACTTATTTATTTTACTGTTTTATTTTATTTTATTACCTCGCCTCTGTTCCAGAAGAGGGTCGATACCCATCACCAGCACAAAGCCGGTCTATGGAGAGTATTTTACTGTTGCAGGCAGTTTTAACTAAATACAAAAAAAATATTATAATGCTCAGATTTCGTCTCTGCAATCTTGAATATAGATAATCTATGAGTGTATATTTTATCTCAATACTTAGATTCATGGATATATATTGAGCTGCTCAAACCTCTTTTGAAATGATCAAAGTTGATTTAAAGCTGATACTATGGTTAGATTTAGGATAAAAATATTTTGCTGTACAAAATTGTAAATACTGTGAAAATAATACAAAATGAGGAATTGTTTTAGAGCTGTAGTTTCTATTTGTTATTGCCATAGCTGTGTTAATAATAGCATTCACAGATTTTATTATTACTTTTATTTCTCCCTCTTGTTTTTCTTCTTATTTTCTAATGGCAACAAGAAGTAATGTTATTGTGTTTAATTATTTATATATGTATGCAAATCATTTTAAAATCAGCTCTATTCATTTTTATTTTATCTTATTTATTATTATTTGTCTTTATTTAACATAGTCTACAGATCGGAACCCCGATATTCCTGTCATAACTATTACTTTTATTATTATTATTTTATATACATATTGTTGCTGCAGACAACAGTCCATTTATTTTATCTCATTTTATGTTGCTATTTCTGTAGTGCCTTTTTTTTTTCTTACCTTTTCTTATTTTTTTATTTTTTTATTTAAATTCTTTTGTTTAAATATATACTTATATTTCTCTGGTATTATATGTAATAAACCAGAATATTGGAACCATAATTTTGATGAATATCTATATTATATTATACTCTTTATATTTATATAAAAGAATTAGTTGTAAGATATATAGATAATAATTATTTATTTTCATCTAAACTGATTTATCCAATAATCTTTCTTAAATCTGAGTGTTAGATTTAAGGAATATTTTTGGAATGCTTTTTAGAAAGACTTACTCATGATTTATGTAATATGAGTTGATTTTTGCTTTCTTATCAAAATTATTCCCTGGTTAGTACATATTTAGAAATTTATATTATATTTCCCCAAAGATATAGAGTTGTTTAAAATTTAGAAAGTAATATTTTACAACTTTAGAAAGTAAATCTTTTAAAATCCTCAATAATTGATTTACTGTTTTCATTTGTACCAAAGTAAACATGTTACACCAATATATTAGTTGTCTAAAAAGCAAGAACTTGAAAATAGTTTGATTTTAAAACAATATTTTATCCATCAACTAAAAGGTCATATTCCTTATTCAAAATAATTAAATATATGTTATGTATGTATTAACTTGTTTTAAATATTTTACTATAATTCTCAAAAATTTGTAGATTAAAAATTATTGAACACATTACAAATATATATATATTTTATATTCATATTCAACAACCTACATAACTAAACCTACCTTATATTTTTATTTGTTTACTTAACCCTCACCAACATTTATTTGATATCCAATTAAATTTTTGTCAAGAGGACTTAGGTTACTCATCCATTTACAAGGGAATTATAATAAGTCTGCATACTATTTCTTTCAAATGATAAATGAAAACCACTCCTCATCCTCATACACCTATTTTATACTTGTTTACAAAATATTTTCTTCTCCATTTCACAATAAGATCAAAATTCTTTACATAAACTTGCCATGTTACAACTTGTACACAAAATGTCACAAATAACATTTGAGGACAAAATTACCATACATGCCCAAGAACAAGACTTTCTTTTATTACAAATAATATTACGAAGACAACAAAAGTTTATAAGAACATAAAGTATGCCTTCGTCTTTATAATCTTTAATTTTACAATAAGACACTTGTCTTCAATATTACAACAATATATAAGAATATAATGAATAAAACACAAAAGAAAAAGGCTTGCTCACCACCCTACCTTAATGGCATCATAAAGCCTCATGGGCTCTAGCCATACCCCCGAGCAAGAAACAAAAGACTACCAATGATCTTGGTAGGAAGACAACAAGATTAGTTTATCTATGATTTTCCATCTATTCATTCACCAAGCACACTCTAAATTTTCATACACAAAAACTAGGTGTCTTCTCTAACTTGTTTTGAAAGCTACAACAAAATAACACAACAAAAAATTCCCTACTTAAGAAAATTTAATAACAATGGGGAGGATAACTTATCTCCATAATTTTTCTCCTTGATCACCTTCCTTGCATGTGAGAGCTCCTTGCTCCCTTCCAAATTTCTTTCTCTTCTTTTCCCCAAATTCTCAATCCCACAACCATTATTCTCCAAGAGGAGAAGTGGGTAACACCCATTTCCTCCTTTCCATCCAAGTATATAGGAATTCAACTTCAATTCACTTGAATGAGAGAGAGACACTTGTCACTCTCTCATTTCATCTTTCAACACATATCCCCACAAGTTCTCACACATGTGTGAGACTTTTGGGGAGATGAGGAATGTACAATGACACTCTACCCAAAATCTCTTACAAGGTGGCTTCACACATGTGAAAGCCTTGATGCTCTTCCCAAGCTCATTGATGAACTTTGGGGAGTGTGGTGGGAGAGTGACAAGTCACTTCTCCCAACTCCTAAGGATTCAAATTCGTCACACTCTTTCAAGTGGACTTTTGAAGGGTCATATCATGCCCCAAGGACAATGTCACATGTCCAAAGGGCCCCCCTTCCATAGGTATAGGACCTAGGAGTCCATTTTTGCAATAATATCAATAAAACTTGACCAAACAACACCCTAAAAAGACCACTTTAAAGGCCAATTCGAAATTCAAGACCTAACTAAGTATTTCAAAACCCTAATTGTTCTTACACCCTCGACATTACTTTCACATGTATTTTTCCAAATGCATGTTAGAAATATAATAAGTACCCATTCAAAATATCAATAAGATCAAATTCAATAGTTAGTAAATCATAATACACATAGATATTCATTTTCTTTCCCTATGAAATACATAAATTTTGAGCATGCATGAAATAATAATGAAAACCTAACCCTAGCTAAATAATTTATTTACACTACTAAATTTACTCTTGGACATTCCTTCCTCTAATAAAATTCATCATGCAACCTGATATCTAATGTATATAATTTTTTCCTCAAATTATCTTACCTTAGGTATACCCCTCATTGATTAGAGTCGTCATTTAAATTTACCTTGACGGTTCTTGGCTAGTGATCCTTCTAGAACTTATTCTTGATCTTTCCAAAGTCTCGCTTTGTTCCTAACTATTATCATTTTCCAAGTAACATGAAACTTATTAGTGAGATTCAAACCAATGTTAGGTACACAAATTTATTTAGTTCATATTGATCTAAGTGTATTCTTCATATGATACTTGTTCAAGAATATAAATATTATCTGCACACATTCATTCTTAATAGTTTTCCCATTTTCATTTACTAAAGAGAATTTATCACAATAATCATTTAAACTAGTTCATAAGAAAATAAAAATATTAAACATGGAATTGGGTTAAATCATCTATTTATTCACCAAACTAGTGTAATTGAATTTGTCAAGATGTCACATAATTTGTAGACAGAGTTGGGCCTCACACCCTTAAACCCATCGACCATTTCCACCCTTGAGCCCCTACTTTCCATCAGAAATATTTTTTTTAAATGGAAGGATTCAACATTGTAATTAATGCATTTTCTTATTATTTTCCAAGATCTGTCAAGATTTTCTACAAAATTAATATTTTTTACAAAAATAAAGTAAAATTCACCAATAGAAATTAATATCATTTTCCAAAAAAATGAAAGATTCGCCAAAATTTTATATATTTTCTAGAGATTTCTTAAAATTATCAGAGTGAGCATTAAATAGGACTCACCCTTTCCTTCTTAATAGGCTGTTGAAAATAATTATTTTCCATGGGGCTTGATGCAAATTCAAAGCTGTCTATAAAGAAAAGCTAGTGGCTTTAATTTATTGAAGTAAAAGAATATTAATGTTAAAGAGACAAAAAAATTACTCATATTATAATTTCTACAGGGTTTGGGAGCTCCCTCACATTCCAATATAAGGTTTCATCAAGTGGGAGGGTGGACTCTAGGGTCATGGCTTTGAAATTCTCTAAATGCTTCTGAACTTTGAAGGTATTGAATAATTTACTACTGTTGAAGCTGCTCCTTTCTTGTAGGGATTGGCCTTTAGCTTGGTTCAACAGATGAGGACTTAAGAGTTTCTTGGAGCTTGTTACTTTCTGTTGCATGCCTAAAAGTTGTCTTAATTCGTTGCGGGAAACTCAATAGCTGGTTGGTGTCTTGGCTTTTCCAAATTGACCAATAGTCTGCATGGGGTTGGCTGTCTTATTGGTGGATATGAGACCTTACGTAGCTTAGGTGGAATTTTTAGCCACAATGACATGTCTTCAAGTAGTGGCTTTGAAGAGTTGCGCACTAGAGGACAGTACTGAGCTTTCCAATCCAGCCATTAATATTTGAAGCAATTATTTCAAAGATTGATGTAACGAAGAGTTTGTGTGAAATGGTGGTTCTCAACCTGAACCAATAAGATTCTTTTAGAGATTATGCAAATTTAATTAGCACACAGATCCAGTTGTCAGGTCTTGCAGCAGACGGTCTGAGGCTCATGGTAGATAAAAGTGCCCAGTAGACTGAACCATCCCACCCAAAATGGACTGAATTTGGACGTGCAGGGCAGGGAGCTTGACTAACTTTTGAGCAATGTAACTACAGAAAAATATTTGTGCCATTGGAAAAATACACCAAAGATGTTTCTTGAGATTCATTAGCCATGTTTGAGTACCACCACAGTTTTTGGGAAGGTTGATGTAATGAACAAGTCGCATGAAATGGTGTTTTCCAATGGGAATCTCTTAGATTCCTTTAGAGAATATGCACAGTTAATTATCGCATACTCCCACTTGTTAGTTCTCACAGCAAATCACCTACAGGATTCGTGGTAGATAAAAGTGCCAATATAATGTCTAATGTATAATGTGAATGTGTAAGCCAGGGAATTTGATCCGTGTTGAGAGTTGCAGGATGTAGAAAGCTTTTCATACCATAGGCCAAATACATCAAAGGCATTTCTGTAGATTCATGAGCCACAATGAGTACAACAAAATTATGGTTTGGGTCTCTAAACTGAATTAGAGAACCCTTTAGTGTGGTTTGAACACCAGCTACATGTTGGTCATATGGTCATAGAATTTTACCTACAAAATAACTTGTCAAAATATTTGAATGATTTAGCATATTCATCTTTCTTAGTGTGGGCACTTTCTTTGGGTTATCAGAAATTATTACTTGATCAGACTTACAGGAGAAACATCCATTTTGATTTTGTGCAGTGGGAACTCACGTCCCCAATTATTGAGTTATTTGATACTTTTGAAAAGGGTATTTGTCTGAATGGTGGGACACATAGCCCAAGTAGAAGTAATTAATGTTTGTGCATAAGTGCAATGAGTGTTGAATGATATTTAATAGTAACATGATTGTGAACAGAAAAATGACAAAGGTAACCAAATAAAATAAATAATTCAAATACAAAGAAAAGGAATTCAATACCTTTGATCCTGATTCACTCAGTTGAGTGATGAGAGGATGTGCACCCAAGAAATTTCTGTTGTATTTAAGATAATGTATTATTGCTTGAATGTATGTGGTCACTATCAAATTAGTAGTATAACAATAATAGTTTTTGGATTATGAAATAACGGTATTATTTTGTATCAAGGATTGAGTATGGAAATGACGGATTTGAGGATGAATTTCTAAATCTTTTGAAAAGAGGAATGAATGATTCAGATTTAATCTTGGATCATGAGTTTGATCTATGATTGAATGTGAAGAGAGGTGATAATCATGGGTAAGTTGAGTCTTTTTTAATTTGTGATTTTTGAGTTGATTGAGTTGATTGGTTTGTTTAATTCAATTGATTGGTTTATTAAAAGGAGTTAATTATTTGCATAAAATAATTAACTAAATGTATGGAAGAGTCAATTAATATTTTGGATAAGTCAATTTATTTGATGAACGAGTTAAGTGAATGTATGAATGAGTTAAGTGATATGATTGATTATTTGAATACTTAAATGAATGACATGTAGAATTTAAAGATTTAATTATTTTATTTGTAGATAATGTAAAAATATGAGATGAATTTTAAGATTTTGATTTATTTATTTATCAAAAATTATTATTTTTATTTATAATTTAAGTAGATGTGAAAACTTAACTCATTTTAATTAAATAATTATTTTATTAAAAAATATTGAAAGCTTAAATGAAAAATAAAATAATAATAAATGTAAAAATGATAAATGAAATTGAAGAATGATATTAATAATATAATGACACCAGAAATGGAATTTACAATGATATTTATTATTTTTCTCCTAATCTATCTCTTTAACCCTACCGATGCCATTGTTCATTTGATTTTTGGTTGCCATACTGTCCTTTTAGTCTTATGGTATTCTATTTTTGGTGAATATTATTTGTTATTTACTCTTGTAATCTGACTATCTTTTCCAAATAGACATGGAACTATTTATTATTTGGAGCACTGGTTCTTTAATTGATGGAGGCAATATTACAGACATGGTCTTGCTATGAAAAAGAAGAGTGTGGAAGAGGTCTCTGAATGTTGAACATAATTTGCAGAATTAAGAGAAAAAGAAATTGCAGAAAATAAAAGATTAACAACAATCACAAAACAAGAACACCAGATTTATCATGGTTCACCATTAATATAATGGTCAAGTCCACACTCAGGGATTATCTCTTATTATTATCAAATTCTGAATTAATTACATACTCAGCCAGCAGCTGTATTTATAAATCAATCTCCACTCCAATAATTGAAAAAAACCATTCGAAACAGACAACTTCTAAATTGGCGAAAACATGCCAATAGAAGTTATTTCGAAGAAAGAAACTGTTTCGAATTGTGAGAGAAACTTGCTAATTTGGGCTTCACAGAACCCAACAATCTCCCACTTGAAGACCAAATTGCTGCTCAGAGATATCCCCTCTATTTCCAATCATTACTTTGAAAACTCCACAGGCCTATCCCTAGGCCTGCCAATCTTAAGCATCTTATCAAATTGCTCATCTGCCCCTTCATAGATTCTTGTATCAGCATCTTCTAAATCAACCTTCCAATGCTCTACTTCCAATTTTGCAGTCATGTACCCTATGCTAGCAGCGATGACTAATGCCTGGATATCAAAGTTCTTTGGTGCCAAAAGGTAAATAAAAATTAAAAAATAGAAAATCAAGAACAAAACAATTTGAACAGTTCCACCAAATTCACTGCCAACTTTGACAACAGTCTTTTTAGATTTAGCTGCGCCATCTTCCATATTGGGTTGAAATATTTCCAAATGTACATGTGTTGCTACCAACACCATTACAAACTGATTCCAAACTTTCACTCTGATCACCATTACAAACGGTCTCATCTTTGATCACCTTCAAATTGTCACTATCATCGCCATTAATTTCATTTTCCCTAGGTTCTATGGCATCAACCTGCTCACTATCATCTAACTGATCCCCAAAACTATCACTGTCAAACATACTAAGAAAATTATTAATAATAGAATCAATTTCAACATTTAATTGATCCAAAGACCTTTGTTTGGTAGTCAATAATGACGAATCTGAAGTAGGATGAACAACTCCCACTTCAGTGTGACTCTCTATGACATACAAGGTGCCTAATTTTTTACCCTTGCAATTACCAAGGCCCCCTTTTTAACCTTGCATTTATTTGATTCAAAACTAATCTCACAACCTTGAGAACCCAATTGTCCAGCCAAATTATATTTTGTTTAAGCTGGGGAACATATCTAACATCATGTAACAACCAAGTATAACCATTTTTCAATTTTAGTGAAATATCCCCTTTTCCAACAACATCACAAGATTCATTGTTACCAAGAAAAACCTTACCAAAATCACCGCTTTGCAGATTTTTGAAATACTCCTTGCATGGAGTGACATGAAACGATGAACCTGAATCAAGCACCCAAACATTAGTTGGAATTTCTTCTTCGGTTAAAATAAGAACATCTGCATCTTCTTGATATGCTGTGTTGGCTTCGTTATTGATCACATTTTCTTGTGCCCTTTTATAGTTCCAACAGTTCTTTTTTATGTGACCCGGTTTGGCACAAAACCAACAATCATTGTTTCTTCCCCTCGACTTCAATCTTCCTCTGTTGCTATTTCTGCCTTTATCTTGACCCCTTCCTCTATTGTCAATACTTACAGCAGTCAAGGCATCACCAGATGAGGGCTCTTGATATTTCCTCCTCACATCTTCACTAAGAAGTGTGGTTGCAACATCATCGAATTTCAATTTGCTTTTGGCAGCCATCGAAGTGCTCACTGCCATCACCACACCTTCCCAACTATTTGGTAAAGAACACAGTAATAAAATAGCTTTGATTTCATCATCCAAATTAATGCCTACAGAAATCAACTAGGTGACTAATGTATTAAATTCTTTTAAATGATTTGACATAATCCCTCCTTCTCGCATTTTTAAATTATACATTTTTTTCATAATGAATACCTTATTTGAAGCTGATGCCATCTCATACATTGAAGACAGTTTCTCCCACAACTCCTATGTTATCTTCTCAACTGAGACATTAAATAAAACATTACTAGACAGCGAAAGGAAAATTGTAGCTCTTGCCTTTTTGTCCAACTTCTCCCAATTTCCATCAAATAAAGAACTTTGCCCTTTGGCTTTGCCAACCAATGCATTCGAAAGGTCTTGCTTGATAAGCAATGATTCCATCTACACTTCCAGAGACCGAAATTTTGTCCTGCAAAATTTTCTATTTTCCACTTGTCTACATCTTCCATGGCTGCAGAAGTTTTTCACAATTTCCTGCACCAAATTTCTCCAACCTGCTCTGATACCAATTGTTGAATATAATTTGCAGAATTAAGAGAAAAAGAAATTGTAGAAAATAAAAGATTAACAACAATCACAAAACAAGAACATCAGATTTATCGTGGTTCACCATTAATTTAATGGCTAAGTCCACACTTAGGGATTATCTCTTATTATTATCAAATTTTGAATTAATTACATACTCAGCCAACAGCTGTATTTATAAATCAATCTCCACTCCAATAATTGAAAAAATCCATTCGAAATAGACAACTTCTAAATTGGCGAACACATGCCAATAGAAGTTATTTCGAAGAAATAAACTGTTTCAAATTGTGAGAGAAACTTGCTAATTTGGGCTTCACATAACCCAACACTGAACCACGTTCTTTGGCAGTTGCATGTAATCGATCTTAATAATGCTACAAGTAATGAAGATGAGAAGGATGTCAAAGCACAAAGAAGTTTCACTTGTTCGTGGAGGTGTAAATGTTTGCAAAACACGAATTATGAAATTTGTATGTGCAGATCATATTTATCCAATTTGGACTTTTTTTTTACTCGTTTCTCTTTTGTCTCTGTTTGTACCTGTTTCTGTATGATTAGACTAAGCATTCAATCAATATCCTTTTATATATTGTTGTCCGCAGTAAGTAGTGTTCTAGTTTCGATTCATAGAAATTGGGTTAGAATTATTAAAAGAGGGGTAAAAATTTATTCAAACCAAAGTAAAGCAATACAAAGAAGGGCATTAAACATCCCTATCAATCTTCACTAAGTGGTGTAGCTTTTGAGACAAATCAGGGATAATTGATCCTTATCCACAATGTTTCAATTCTGCATATAATCGGAAGTCCATTTGACCAAACAATCGGCAACCCCATTCCATTCTTTAGAAATGTGACAGAAAGTAACAGATTCACAAATTCCAAGGAAACACACAGATTAAGAATCTGTTTTATAATTATAGCCAAATGCCAACTGACATCTTCTAACTACTGAGTGCAACCGCCCTCCACAGCATATAAAATGGCAAAAGCCTCGATCACATTATTAGTATGCAAGCCCTTATACATAGAAAATATAAACTCGACAGTTCCATAATTATTCCGCCCAACACCCCCAATACCAGCATGACCAGGATTTCCCTGAGAAGAACCATCCATATTGATTTTCAACACGCCTTGAAAAGGAAGACACTTTATTCATTGAAGACTTAAAATTGTTGCATGGCCTCTTCTGTATGGTGTGTGCATTGTGCATCATTTTGCAGACAGGCTAGCTGCACAGTTTAGTGCTCTGGTAAGTGTGACAATTGACTTTCTCCTTCCTTTGATTAAATCCTTCTTTATGATATCTCATCTCCTGTATTTGTCGATTCCAGATGGAGAAGGGTGAATATGAATTGGTTGATGATCAAGTCTAGCCAGTTCAACAGCACCAACAAATATTACCTCCAAATGTATCTTAAACTACTCAATCAATGACTCCCGGTGCTTCTAGACTGGGAAATAATATGAATCAATTGCCATCTTTGCCACATGTAATAAGAAGTCAAAATATAGTTGGTTTTGTGGACGTGTGGCATGGCTCCTCTAAACTCATTGCCATTATCATCTCCTAATGCATTAGCTGCTGTCCTAATGCTTCCTCAAGGCAATGCTCCCAGCCGACAGCTTTCTTCAGGCTTCTTGCAGAGTGAATTCGGTACATCAAAGTCACTGCAGCTTTATCCTGCATTTGAGCTCGCAGAAGTGCAACAAGAGAAACATCAGCAGCACCAGATGCAACAAAATCACCAATTGCAGAAACATCCACAACAACAAATACAAAGGTCTCAGCAGCTTGCCAATCCTAATCACCTTGCCCAACTAAATTCTTCAAGGAATAATCTAAATCAACAGATGAATTCAAAAATCATGAGTAGTGCAAATCAACTAAAGATTCGGCAGATAATTCAGAGGCAGCAGCAACAACAATTCTAGAGGAAGAGTTTTCCGCTGGGGGCAAGGGCAGTAATCTTGGTACTATTAGGGTGGGGAATCTAGGTGTCAACAGCATCGGTGGTGTTGGCATGCCTGTGAGTGGTCATAATATGGTTGGGCTAGGTGGGTGGATGAGATGGGCATGAAGGTCATTAATAACATCTAAGAATCCATGGGAGTCATGCCTAATTTGTCTAATATCAATACGCTCTCTGGTGTTGGTAGCATGGGATGGACCCCTGGTATTGGCAGAGGGCGTCCAGGATAGAGTACTCACACTCACACTATTTGCTATTGACTGATTTGGCAGCTTGAGCAATTTTGATACTGTGGGAGTAACTCATAGAAGCTTAGCATACTAGGGCTACAATTTTGTGTTTGAGGATGCATGGATCCTACGCACGCTTTTCATTTTAAAATTACTTTTTCATTTGAGTTACTGGGTGCCACTTCATATTTTCAAACTGACTTAGGTGACATAAATCATTTTAAGGTTTTAGGTAGTTAAAAGATAGTTATAGGTTGGTTATGACTGGTAACTACCCACAGGGGTTATAAAGAGGTAACTCATGTCATTTGAGGGGATTTTTTTCTTAAAACTCAACAAGGAGAGAACTTTGAGAACAGCTTCTATATTTTGTAAGGACACAACCTTTCCTTTTTTCTAGCAATAGTAGAGAAGATATCTTGCCTTGTGGGCATCTAATTTTTTTTGTGAGTCAGTATAATTTGTGGATTCTTTGTTTTGTTTTTACAAGATTTTGTTGCTTGTTGATTGATAATGTTGCTCGTTGATTGATAAAACTGGTCATTTCATTCTGGTTTTTTTTGCTTATTTCTAGTGGGGCAACTTAGTACTAAGAGGGAGTTTGGCTTTTTATTTCTCTAAATAGTGTAGATTTATGATTGCATGTAGTTTTAATTTAAATTACAGTTTTCCGGAATTTCATTCTTGAAGTTTGAAATTCGACAAACATTAATTAATTAAATATTTAAGCTGAAATTTTAAACTTAGTAATATTTTGATTTATAATTTATTTAAATTTAATATAATATTTATTTTGAATAATTTTAATCTATTATATATATAAATTAACAAATTTAAATATTTAAATCAAACTATTTTGATACTTTTGTAGATATATTACTTTTATTTAAAAAAATAAATTTATACAAAGAAAATTTAATCACGATTTTTTTTCTAATTTTTTCTTCTTATTGAACTTCATCCTAATTTTATTGTTACCAAATACGAAATCAAACTCAGAACCTTGTAACATAGATTTTAATTATCAATTTTACAATCCATTTCTATATGTAAATAAACATGTTTTCATATTTCACTATTTGTAAGATTTCCACATGCGTTCAATAAAGCAAAACCTCCCCCTCATAATAGAGACTTTGTCCCATGAGCTGCCCCTGATCAATTTGTGCTGGTATAACATTCTTGAAGTTCTCCATTCAATTTCTAACAAGCAGAAACTTAAGAGATTACCTATCATATAGATATTTGAGCAATTTAATCTTTGGGTGTTGTGGAAAGTGGTTATTTTGGCTTGCATCATAGTAAAAAGGTGCAAGGAGGAAAAATTGCAACCTTATGAATCAAAGCTTTGAAGTTGGGAAGCTAGGAAGATGATCAAAGTGTTGATGAATTTATCGTAGTATAAATGAAAAAGAGATTGTAGAAAATAAAAATCAGAATTGAGATAATATGCAAACATAAAGAACACAAAGATTTATAGTGGTTCACCAATTTGATTACATCCACTTTGAAGCAGGGAAAACTCTTTATTATCTCAGATGTTCGAATACAAGCTACAGCAGCATAACTACATTAGCAATTACATAATGCCAATTACATTATTCACTTTGAATAAAACATTCGAAAAAGAGAATATGAAGAAATAATGCAATTGGAGGGAAAACTAATGTGACCGTTAGACTTCGATATCCAACACAGAAAAAGTGAAGAAAACCTTGAAAGAAGAGTTTCCATGTTGGAATCAAGCTTGAAGATGTGATGAATAAGAGATGAAGTCCAATCAGAAAGACGTAAATGAAATGAGTAGAAATTCGATTTGATTATTTACATGTTGAGGAATTAGTTAGGTAACAAAGAGTTGAAAAAAGTATATCAGCAGTGAATTGTTGTGAGCATACTCTGTATCGTGCTCTTTACAATTGTCCAAGTTGAAGGAAGGAAGAGAAGTGATCAATCAACACTTCCAAACTAGTTTTCCACATATTGGGGTTTTCAGGTAAAATTCTGTGTTTCGGTATTGTTTTATTTGAACTCTCTGTTGGATGTTAATGCTAATTCATGGACAAAATGCATTCAATTCACTCTCATTTGAAGTTTAATTCAAGCACGAAGAATTTGTAATTTGCATTTAATCTTCACCGTGTCGGAACTTGAGAATTTATTGTTAGATTGTTTATAGAATGTTTAATCTTTGGGTATTGTGGAAAGTGATTGTGTTGATTTTCATCATAGTAATAAGTCCAAGAAAGAAGAGTTGTAGCCTTACGAATTAGAGATTTCTACAAGGAAGTGGGATGAAGAAGAAAGAAAGATGGCTAGGAAAGGTGAAGAATTCCTTGTAAGAAGAGTTTCCATAAGCTGGAATCAAGCTTGGAGTATGTGATGAAATCTCAAGATGTCCTCTTCAAGAAACAAGAGTACATAGCAAAGAACCAGTCATGTGTGGACATGGTGTTCTATGCTCTGGTTAAGAAGTGTGAAGTGTAAGAAGAGAAGCCTTGTGATGAAGAAGAGTTCATGGGCGATGAGGAGCAGCCCAAAGAGGGCCTTAGCAAAGCCAACTTAAATAATCTGATTGTCCCCGTTTCAAAGTTGAAATTACTGATTTTGTAGGGTACGTAGATGCTAAAAATGGTGAATAAATAGTTAAAGTAATCTGGGGTGTACTTAATGTGCATGCAGTCAGTGAGGCACAAAAGTTTCTTTGGCGCGTCTCAAATTGGATGGCCATGTTTGAGTTTGGTGGGAAAACTATTTATTTTTGAAAAAGAAAAGGAAGTGAGTAGTTCTAGTTGGATTGTTTTTAAAGAATAGTCAAAGCATCCCCTTTCAAAGTCGAAATAAATGATTTTGAAGGGAAAGTAGATATTGAAGATAGTGGATAAATGGTTCAAGCAAATTGGGGGCTTTGCTTTACTGTGCATGCAGTTAGTAAGGCACACAACTTTTATTTTATGCCACAAACTGGTCAGCTATGTTCTAAATTAGTGGGCAAGCTATTTAATTTTCCATAAAAGAAAAGAGCCAAGTAGCAGCTAGTTGGACTGACTTCAAAGAATTGTGAAAAAATAAAAATAAAATAAAAATTAACTTCAAAGAATTGTGAAAAAATAAAAATTAACAAATTTGACACACGATTGATGAAAAAGATTAAAAGGTAATATTTTAAACAGGGCAATAGTTAAAATGTGCAGGATTATACTACCAAGTTCAATAAACAAGCCATGTTGCTGGGCTTTTCTTTAGATGATTTAAACTATTTGACCAAATATATGGGCAATCTCCATCCTCACACAAGGAGATGAGTAATATTTAGCAAGCTACAAGACTTTGATAAAGCATGTGCATAGGCATGCTATATTGAAGAAGAAAAGGGAGAGCTTTCCAAACTAGAGCAGTTATCAAATCAGCCACAAAACGAGCGAAAAACAGTTTGGCTGGCCACTGTTATTTCTTCTAGGGGTCCAGGTGCGAGGCAACATTTTGGTGCAGTCTATAAGTTACAACTCGGTCTAAGGAAATTGAAGACTTTAAAGTATGATTTGTCATTGCCAGTTAAGGTTAAATTAACATGATTTCATAAAGATATTGATTGGTTGTCTATTGTGCTCAGACCAAGGTGCTTGCCTTCCTTGTGGAAGGGAGTATCCTTGCAAGCCTATTGTTTAACAGATAAATCATGTAAATTATCCATTTTTTCTCTATGAAAAAGAGGATGCATTTTCTTCAATGAAAAAAAATATGTCATCATCTAAGCTCATTAAGGGTTGTGCCTGGCCATAGAAATGGATCATAAATACTGAAGAATGAAGACGAGAGAAGTCTCACCATTTTTTTAATACCTAAATTCTAAATCTACTTACCGACTGTTATCTTGCATCTGCACCGATTCAAATCAGAGGATTGTAGTTTAGCCATTAAATTTCAGGACATGAAATGCAAGCATGTCTGTTGTCACCTAAACAAGGTTGCCGATCGATTCGCATATCCAGGTTCAAGGTTGGCACTAGGAGATTGCTATTAATGGCAGCATTAAAATGTCTCTACTTCCTTGATGTGACGTTGAGCAATTAGAGCAACTTCGTTCATGGCTTCTGAATAACCTCTAGTCAACAACCATGGTTAGACTCGGATAGAAAACCTAATAAGGTCTACAATTTTCTGGACTTTAATCTGCTACCAAGTGCAACAGTAACAGTTGTTACGTCTTGTTTTGGATCCTGATAAATTTACTATTATGCCAGAAAGAAACAAAGATTTGCTATTATAACCTGTAAAACATTATATACTAAATTATTTCAAAGGAATATAACAAATTATCCTTGGAGATTTTAGGAAACTAAACTGTTTGTTATTGTGCTTGTAGCTTCCTGTTTCATTTACACAGCTCACTTTTGCTAATCTTTTATACTGTAACTGGCTTTACTTTCAAGTCTCATTGACCTATTTTGGTTATTCTGGGATGTTAGCATTTCCCTCCAAGTTAAGCAACATCCAAGCTAGCTAGCTTGAAAGATCAAAGGTCAAGGTGACCATATCAAGTAAACGAAGTGAGCATTAAATAGGACTCACGCTTTCCTTCTTAATAGGCTACTGAAAATAATTTTCCTTGGGGTTTGATGCAAATTCAAAGCTGTCTATAAAGAAAAGCTAGTGACTTTTATTTCTTGAAGTAAAAAATATTAATGTTAGAAACAGAACATTTACTCCTGTTATAATTTCTACAAGGGTCTGGAAGCTCCCTCACATTCCAATATAAGGGTTTCATCAAGTGGGAGGGTGGACTCTAGGGTCATGCCTTCGAAATTTTCTAAATGCTTCCAAACTTCGAAGGTATTGGAAGTAGGAACATTTTGCTTTGTTGGTTTTTTTTAATAAAATCTGCTAGAATAATTTACTACTGTTGAAGCAGCTTCTCTCTTGTGAGGATTGACCTTTAGCTTGGTTCAACAGAGGAGGAATTAGGATTTTCTTGGATGCCCAGAAATTGTCAGAATTAGGTGCGGGAAGCTCAATAGCTGGTTGAGGTCTTGGTTTTTCCAAATTGATCAATTGTCTGCATGGGTTTGGCTGCCTTATTGGTGGATATGAGACCTTACAGAGCTTAGGTGAAGTTTTCAGACACAATGACATTTCTTAAATAGTGGTTTTGAAGAGAAGTTGGGCACTGGAGGATGGTACTGAACATTCTGATCCAGCTGTTAATATTTGAAGCAGTTGTTTCTATTTTAGAGATTATGCATATGGTAGATAAAAGTGACCAGTAGATTGAACCACCGCATTCAAAATAGACTGAATTTAGATGTGCCTTCCTGTGAAAAATCTATATGATTGTGTATTGCATGATTTTCCCCTTCATCAATTGCAGGATGTAGAGAGCTTTTCAAGCTAGAGGCCAAATACATCAAACGAGTTTCTGTAGATTCACGAGCCACAATAAGTACAATAGAATTATGGTTTGGGTCTGTAAACTGAAACAGAGAACCCTATAGTGTGGTTTTGAATAGCAGCTACATGTTGGTCCCATGGATTTTATCTATAAAATAACTTAACAAAATATTTGAATGATTTAGCATATTCATCTTTCTGAATGTGGACACTTTCTTGATCTTATAGGATAAACATCCATGCTGTTTTCAGTGCAGTGGGAACTCACCTGCCTACTTTTTGAAGTAACTAAAAGAGTTATACAACTGTTTGATACATCTTAAAAGGGTATTTGCCCAAATGGTGGGACAGATAGCCCAAGCAGAAGTAATTGGTGTTCAATATGCATGTTAATCCAATGCTTGTGCATAAGTGTAATTAATGCTGAGTGATATTATTCTGTAATATGATTCTCATTATTTCTTTCCTAATTTATCTATTTATTTAATTCTATCCAAGTAATTATTCATTTTATTTTTCTTCCCTACTGTCCTTTTACTCTTCTGGTATCCTATGAATAGTATTTGTCATTTACTCTCGACCATATTTGTAATTACTTTTGGAGTCTGACTATCTTTTCCAAATAGACGTGAAACTATAAAATAAAGACATAAAATTATGGCTTTTTCAAATAATATATTAGTCATTCTACATGTTATCACATGAATAACTTTTAGAAGAAAGACAAACCTCTGGCAAATCCATGTGATGCACTTGCCTTCTATGTCAAAATTCACTGTTAAATTTGATTTGGGTGTGTACTATTCTTCCCTTAACTTCCTGATCATGCAACCACCTAAACCAGGCCTCATTATCTGCCCATTCTGTTTTGTCATTCTGTGCATTTCTTCTCCTTGGCTGAGTTCATATTGTTTCTCCTGAATTATCATCACAATACAAAGGCTTGGTTGACTTGCTAAGAGCACAAGCAGCCTTAACATTTATAAAACAATGTCTCATCTTACTGAGCTTTAGGTTTTGCTTCCAAGGAAATCCCAGATTTTTTACATTTAATTTATATAAATAAAGGTCACCAATTTGAAAACTTTCGATTTAATTTTGATAATCAGTTTTGGAATTAAGATGGTCTATGAAATTTAAAGCATTTTTCTTTTCGACATAGCAACAAGCTAATTAGATAACCATTATTCTTCCATAAATTTGTAAGCAGACCTCTTACGAATATATGGGACCACAATTAGCTATCATATTTGGTACATTTGGTTGGCTACATTGTTTTCTCCTCTTTTATTAGTCGATAGGCTATTATACGTGAGAGAACCCACCGACATTTCCAGCAATCTGACACCGACAGAACCCCACAAACTTTACGGCTAATAAAAATATTTTCATTTATTTCTGCAGTTAAGGTACTCTCAGAATGAAGCAGGTCGTACACCTTTGAAGCTGCTGCGTTGGAACACCAAGGAGTTTTTAATTCAGAAATTTAGAATTGTTTGGGTGTCGTACGTTTGGAAAGAGGCATGGAAATTGAAAAAGTTATCGCACCCTTTTTTGCGAGAATATTTTTCCGAAGTCCTTGCTACTCAAATGCATACTTTTCAGATTGTCTATGGGAATTAAGGCTGTGCACTATCCCAAGTTTGTTGACTCACATTGAAATTGAGATTTTTCTGATTATTTTGTATGAATTTCCCTCTACTCCAGCTGCTAGCAGTCAAGAGGAAATGACAAGGAATAAATAATTTATATAATAATTAAATTAAAATAAAATAATTTATATAATAAATTAAAAAAATAGTAATTTATATAATAAATAAAATAAAATAAAATAATCTATATAATAATGTATATAATAATTTATGTAATAATAATTTATTTATATAATAATAATTTATATAATAAATAAAAATAAAATATAATAATTTATATAATAAATAAAATAAAAAAAGATTCTTTAAATAAAATAATATAATAAAATTTTAATAAAAATAAAATTTGTTTTGTATTATAAAATCCAATCAATAATATATATATATAATAAATAAAATAATTTATATAATAAATCAAATAAAAAAGATTCTTAAAATAAAATAAATAAATAAGATTTTTTAAATAAAATAATAGAATAAATTTTTAATAAAAAAAAAATTGTTTTGTGTTATAAAATCCAAACAATAAACAAATAGAAAAATGAAAAACTAAAGTTGTATAGGAAGTGTTGTTTTTGGAATGAACTGGAGAGGAGGGTAAAGAAGTAGAGAGGGAAGGATAGAGAAAGAGATAGAGAGGAGGGAAAAGAAGTAGAGAGAGAAGGAGAGAGTGAGAGAGAAATAGGTGGGATGGAGGGAGGGATAGGTAGAGAGGGATATGTGATATAGAGAGAAATAGAGAGGGAAGGAGAGAGCAAGAGGGAGAGAGAAGGGGGAAGGGAAGCAGGGAGAGGTAGAGAGGGATAGGTGTGATAGATCATTGCTTTCTTCACGTCGTCCACTGCTTTTCAGCCTATCGACGTAACTATTGCACCTTATTGGGGTGCAAGTGCTAGTATATATATATATATATATACATTGTTTTCTCCTTTCTATATGATTTCTCCAGAAAACAATATAGCCAATCAAATGTAAAAACCATTGTTTTCTCATATATATATATATATATATATATATATAACCATTTTCTTTTACCTCTATTTGTTAAATCTCTACTCTCTAAATCAAAGTTAATAATATCCTAGGGAACGTACAGTGAATAAAACAATTGAAAAAGTTTGCAAGTCTTTATTCTTCTTGCTATTAACGAGTATAGTGAATTTAATTTTTAATTATATATGGATAAAACTTTTTCCATTTGTTATCTTTGATAAAACTTATGATATTTGATAGTTTGGTATCTTTAATCATGAAATTTGATAAAACTTATGATATTGAGTAGTTAAAATTTTAATCATGAAATATTTATGTTTCATGTTTAAATAAGGTTTTTGAAATTGTGTTGCTTGAATTCACTTTTTTATGTAAATTATTTAATACTTTTGATGATTAGGAAAATAGTTTCACATGGTTTTTTGAATGAGGATGTTTAGGAAGATGAACACACATAGGATAAATATGAGTGGGGATATTCTATGGATGAAGAAGAGGATGAAAAAATAATCTTTAAGTGGTTGAAAGTTTCTTCCTATCAAAATGAGTAGATTGTTTGAGTTTCACTTGGATTTGGCTTGGCTTAATATTATTGCATAGAGGATCTTTGTAAATGATAATGTGGCTTATGACAAGGAGGATTGAGGTTCTCAAGGCATTTTTGTGGTCAACTCCTTGCTTGATGCTAGTTCTCCAATTTTTTTACAACATTTTTTTTTTTGAGGGGTTTGTTTCTATTGTAGGAAGGAATGCTTGGATAGAGCTATATTTTAGGAAGGGCCTATGCCAAGGGTTTGTCCTTTTACCTTGTGGGCCAAATGTTGCAAGTATTTTTCCTAGATGTATTGGAGGGGTCCTTGAATGCACCATTGCTAATCTCAAGGATGAGTCGGCCATCCAAGAACAATGTTTTAGTTTTGGCTTAAAGATTAAGGAGGTTGGGAAGGGTTTAATGGCTTTGTGTGCATTTCCTTCAAATAGTACTAATGGGGGCACTATTAATGGCAGGTCCACTGGTCTTAGGATTAGACAAAAGTCTTGGGCAAAAGATACCAAAAGTAAGGAATATGCAAAAGGCTCTTCTCTAGCTCTTTGTATCCTATTTTAGATGGCTAGGACATCCATCTTAGGGTCCTTGACTCTATAGTTGATAGATCCTCTTTAAGTTTGGTGAATTTTCTTATTGGGAAGTTTCTTGGATCTAGACATAACATAGATGATGCTAGATGATACACTTAGAGAAAATGGAATTTTTTTGGTGAAGTTTAGATTTTTTCTTTAATTGAAGGTTTTATCTTGATCTCTTTTTCAAATCATGAGGACCATGTTAGGTCTTTTCCTAGGTGGTCCTTGGTTTTTTGGGTAAAACAAGGATTTCCTTGAGAAAATGGAAATTGGGTTTTGATCCTAAGAAGGAGCACTTTAATATGGTTCCTATTTGGGCTAGGCTTCAAAGTTTTCCATTGGAATACTAGGAGGTGGAAGTGATGATTGGAATAGCTAAATCCTTTGGTCAAATCTAACTTTTGATGTGGTCACTAAATCTAGAAAATGTATAGCTTTTGCTAGCTTCCACATGAATAATGAAGTATATTGGATTTTGCATGAATGTTGTAGTGGATAAGAATCTTCCTTTCATTGTCACCTTATCCTAAAAATATGGCAATTGGGTGAAATAGATTGAGTACAAGGACTTCATTGATTGCATAAAATGCTAGAAATTTGGTCACTTTGCCATAAATTGCATAGTCAATATGACAAATGAAAAGGTTTGAAGAAAAAAAGGGGACAACGAACCAATTTTACCATAGGATAAGGAAGGGTTGACTGCCTCATATCATTTTTGTGTGGAAATAGAAAATAGAGAGGAGGAAGAACGGTGTAAAGAAGGAGGTTGGAATGATAGATTCTAGAAAAGCTTAATTCAACATTAAACCTTGTCATATTTTAGATCTCCAAGGTAGGGAGACTCAAGATATGAGAGTTGAGTATGGTTAATAGGAGGGGGTTAGAAAGTGATATTAGCCCATTTAGGAAGGTATGGAGAAAAAAATATTAGAGGATTTGAGCCCTAAAGTTGGAAAGCATAAAAGGGAAGTTCCTTTGCTCTTTGTTCTATTATGTGGAGGGAACGTTGTCCCCTCCACCATCAAATATGAAGCAAGATAATATTCCTGCATGAGAAAATCTAGTAAATCCATGAAACTTGTTAATTTTGGGGAAAAAGTGAGAAAAGGGAGATCAAATAAAAAAGAAAAGTATTTCAAGGAGGTAACAAATGTTGTAGTTGGAGGATAGGGTACTTTGGGGTTTTGTAGCTTGTCAAGAACTATGAATAATAATTTATTTTGGTTCTTTTTGGGTAAATGATTGGTTTACCCCCATGTCACATCCCCATAGAAACGCCTTTTTTTAATACGCCATAGCCTTGTTGTGTTGTAGACTATGGGTAGGACCTTGTAATCACAATATGTTACTAGACTTGTGTGTATATTTATGAATCGTTAATAACTACTATTAATAAATATGAGTATTAATTGTGTTATATGCTAAATTTAATGCATTGATTATGCTTTTGACAAACCTAGACTAAAATATGATTGATGAAATTGTGTGAGGAACATTATTTAATTGTATGCACTTAGAGTGCAAGCAAGGTGAAGTGGATTCTATGGTTCTACCTAGAGAGAGAGAGAAAGATCATGATGCCAACCTTGTGTTAAGACCTTGATGTTAATGCTTTTCTTAAATCCTAGATTCACCCAATGTGGCATAGTGTACATACAATGATATTTAAATGATTCATTTACCAATAGATTGACTTTGCCAAAATTATCAAAATCCTTGAACCTAACCTTAAGAATTTAGGAATTTCTTCAATTTGAATTGATCACTCCGATAACAACCAATATTTTTGATTTGATTGACCTTAGAGAATGATTAATGATAAATTCATTAAACATATTTAATAAATATACAAATAAAATAAAATAAAATAGAATAAATATATACAAGAGAAAACATAATACAATAAATATTATTAAATATTACTATGGAAAATTAAATAAGGTGTTTTGTTAGCCAAAAAATACTATATTTTTGGAACCCATGGAGGGGTGATTGAGGATAGAAGGGTCTACAATAGGTTTTAGGTCTAGGTATCAGCTTGAATCCATTAAACTAGGTCTTTCTTCCTCCTTGAAATTGTTTCTTTTTTTAGGGTTGCATATTGTAGGTTAAAATTTATGAATAATGCAATTATTTCCTTCCTCTATCTGCTACAACCCATATTTCACAAATTTCTTGTTGTATAGTTGAAAATTAGATGCCCTTTTAACTTAGCTCACTCATTTAGTTGTGGATCTCACTTACCAACAAATCCTTTGGGTATGATGGTCATGTTGGGATTATTACCGAGTTAAGTGTTATTTGAGTGTTTGGATAAACCTAGTCACAATGTTGACTTAACTCACCCTTTGGTTTATGTTATCACAAAGTTAGCTTGCACGACTACTGACCCCTCTCTCCTAATTCATGGTTGTGAACTTTGAAAATAATTTTTTAAGTTTTGTGGTATCTTAACTCATTTCTTTTTAATATTATAAGTGATAAATATATTATGTTTTAATTAGGCTATGAAAATTTTATAAATTTTTTTTTCATATTATAATTGTGTGAGTATAACTTCATTTTTCATGATGAAACTAATTTGTTTGTATCATTGGAAAGGTTTTGGAAGTTTTCAATTTTGCTAGACTTTTTGAAAGGTTTATAAATTCATTTCTACAAATCCATTTCATGTTTCTCTCACCTTCATGGCGTTCCACATGACCACTATTTTGAAGGAGTTTCATCCAACAATTCTTATGTTTTCTTGCACTTGAAATTACTTTGAGAGGTTTGGTCAAACAAATTACACACCTCCATTGCAGATACATATTTCTTGAGGTATTTTTTTAAAAACTCACTTTCATTCATAATTTGCATGGATTTTTACTTGAGTGGCTATAATAATAATCTAAATATTTTTTAGTTTAGGTATAATTAATTATAATTGATGTGCTCTATTGTGGTTCCCTTCTCTTTTGCATTGTTTTAGCTTGTAAATGACATGCCATAGTGAAAGACAGTAGCACCTTAGTATTTTCCTATTAGTGTTATTATTTTATCCCATAATATACATGGTTGTTGTGTTGGATTGGATTATGCTCCACAATGATTTTTATTTTACTTTCTTGAACCATGTATAAAAAATACAAAAAAAAACAATTTCTTGTTCAAATGTTTCTTGTGTCTTTTTGAATTACTTAAAATTTGAAGGCTCGTGCAAAGTTTTATGATTTATCATCTTGTGTGGGATCTTTCTATAACCAAATCATTTAAGAATTATATTGTTGTCTAATGTTACATGTATAAGATACAATATATTTATGCATAGGTAGTATATAGTGTTGAGTACCTAGAATACTGAGAAGGGGGGGGGGTGAATCAATACTCTATTGAACTTTTAAAACACAGCTCATCCAATCACCAAAACATATTAACAAAAATAAGGAATGAAACCATAAAACATCCGCAAGATCACATGACACATGAACACAAAGATTTTTACGTGGAAAACCCAAAAAGGGAAAAAACATGGTGAGGATTAGCTCACAATATATTATATCTGGATATAGTATATTACAGGGGTTCACTGCCATGACACATTGTCCTTATAAGGCTCACAACCAAAGTTAGATACAAAACAAAGGTGGCTACGTAGCCAAAATTTGAATTGGTAAAAGTAAACCTTCTTTGTGTTGAATTTTAGTTCCTTTGAACCTCTGAAGGGTAAGTGCATGGATCTGTGACACAATTTTGGCTCTTAAGATGCCACTTTTTTTTCTTTTTTCTTTTTTCTTTTTTTTCTGAAATCAACAAAATCTAATTTGAACAAGAAAATGAAGATAGTTACGCTCAAAATTTAAAGATGTAGCAAGAACAAGAGTTGAAGTGCTCTGAGTCTAGTTTCTAAGCTACTAATTCTTTTTGAAATTAATGAAGATTAAGGGTCTCAAAAAGGGGGGACCAAAACAAGTCCTGCTTTTATAAAAAAAATTGCATTGCGTCTGAGGGCCCCCCCTTTTTTATTAAATTTTTTTTTAGAATTTCAAAAATCCAAATGGTGAGAAATTAGATAACACCATGTAGTTTATCCTCATTCTTTTGGATAATTTTTTTAATGAATATATAATATTTTATGAATTTTCAAAGTGGACACATCTTGAAAAGCTGAAATTTGAGTGTGCTCCCCTCATTTTTTTTTGAAAACTAATCAAAAATTGAATTTTTTTCATCACATGTAGAATGGAGTCTAGTTTTATAAAATTTAATTTGTTTCACATTTCGATGAACGATTAAAAATCTATCCTAAAACTAGCACATGTTGGTTTTTGACCAAACAGAGGAATTTACAAGAGAAGTTATGGATCAAAACCTTAATCAAGAATCAAAACAAAAAAAGAATTATATATTTAGATAGCTAAGAGAGAGGTTAACGTCATCATGGTTTTTTTATTAAATTGCATTGAAATACGTGCAAACGTGATGGTGAGCACAGGCAAAAATATGAGAAATTTTGTTACCCTTTCAAAAGATCATGTCTTTTGCATGAAATGGTTGTGCAAACCTTTGGGTCGGATGCCCAATATAAAATCCAACCCATTGGGTTGGTATTTCCCAATGCAACCCCATTTCGCGAGCGCCAAATTTGGCGCTCACCAAATGTCATTCATGACTTTTGGAATGCATTTTTTTAAACTCTTTCATTTTCTCTTTCTCTGCCAAGCAAAATATATACATGACATTTACATATGGCCATTTAATTTCTTATACTTTAAGTTATATTTCACGTATATAGTTTCAGGATGTTTGAGACTGGTTTCAGATCTCTAGGAGTTATAATGCAAATTCTATTTTTTGGAAGATTTTAAAAAATTTCAAACTTAGTCAAATTTTAGTAATCAGGAGGTCAAATTTCAGTAATTAGGAGGTCAAATTTCATCTTTCTCTCTCTATCTCACTCATTTTCATCTTATTCTCTAGACCTCTCTCTCACTTTCTCCATCCCTTTATCTGACAATCTCTCCTTTGAGCTCAAGAACTATGTCTCTACATGTCCATCTCTCTCTCTCCTTCCCTCTCTAATATCTATCTCCCTCCCTCCCTCCCTCCTTCCCTCTCTACATTTCTCTAGCTCCCCTCCCTCTCCTATCTCTATATATATCGCTCTCTACTCTCTATATATCACCTTTCTCTATCCATACCTATCCCTCCCTCCCTCCCTCCCTCTCTCACTCTCTGCTTCCCTCTCTCTCCTTCCCTCTCTACTCTCTATCTCACCATTCTCTCTCCTTCCCTCTCTAGTTCTCTCTATCTCACCTCTCTCTTCTTCCCTCCCTCCCTCTCTAATTTTCTCTATCTCCCCCTCTCTCTCCTTCCCTTTCTACTTCTCTTTATCTCACCTCTCTTTCTCCCCCTCTCTCTCTTCCTTTCATCCACCTTTGCTCTCTACTTCACTACAACAAAACCCTATGATTAGCTCCCTTTGTTGCTCCATTTTTTGCTTCCACCCACTATTTTAATGTATTTTTCTCCATTTTTTTGAAAAAGTCGATGCTATTTATCAGGTCGGTGCCATTTTTGGCATTTTTTACGTCGATCAGGACAAGTAGGCGCTAAATTAGGTGCTATTTAGTGCTAGATTTAGTGTCGGATTTAGTGTTGGATTTAGCGCCAGATTTAGTGCCGAGTTTAGTGCTAGGTTTAGCGTCGGATTTAGCGCTGAATTTAGCGGTGCTAGATTTAGCATCGAGTTTAGCACCGGATTTAGACAATGACATATCGACAAGAGATATTAACTTGTCTCATCAATGTTGGCAACCAACATCAGAGGAACATAAGATCTAATGTCGATGAGACATTGAGATATTGGTAAGACAAATAAGATTGTCTCATCCACACTCTTCAAGTAATGATCAAAAGCATACACCGCTATACCACTCGGAAGGCGAGCAACATATGCGGTAGAGCGGTATACACCGCAACCCCACTACTAGAAGGCTTCTGTGGGGTGGCAGTATACCATGCTACCACTAGAAAGTCAAAAGCCTCTCGCAGTATGGTGGTATACACCGCACTAGCGCCAGATAGTCAGAAGCCTCTCGCGGTATGGTGGTATACACCACACTACCACCAGACAATAAGAAATCTCCCGTGGTATGGTGGTATACCATGCTACCACACCTCTCTCACAATCATCCAGTGGTACAAAGGTAAAAGCATGAACTTAACACTTATGAATTTAATAGATAATAGTCATTTTTTATTATAAAATATATGTATTTTGTTTTCTAATTTTGTTTAAATATTAAAAGATTTAATGATTAAACATATTTGAGTTTTTTCAAATCAATATTTTTTCCACCATGATGAGTTAGAACAAAATACCCAAGCCTTAATTTTTAACTCTCATTTTCACTTGGTTTTTTCGAGCTCCCTTGCCCTGCACATGCCACCATCATTAGAGTTTGAAACCTCAAGCTTTTTGAAGGAGTATCTATCAATTTTATCACTGATTTTGAGAGTTTTCTTCACATAAATTTCTATTGAGGCCGAATTAGGTAAAGCTTTCATGGTTCATCATTTTTTTCCACTTATTTGAATGTGTTTTCAAAGACATTCCTTCTTGGATTCCCATGCATTTTTATCTTTCTTTACTCTATCAATGCCTTTCTTGTCTTGAGGCTGCCATCAAAGCACTTTTGGAGCTCGCATTTCTTCGAACAACAAGAAGTTGAGTAAGTTTCTATGCACCATTTCTTTATATCTTACCTTCATTTTATGTCAAAACAAGTTCGATTTGGACTCAATAGATACGAATGAATGGGTGTTTTATTTCTACCATGCATCCTTATTTTGTAACCCTTCTATCTTGGCTCGGCTCCTCTGGACTTAGCTCACTAGAAAAAGAAATGAAACAAATCATACTGTCCATATTTGGTTTGATCAAACAATGAAAGATTTTTTTATTTCTGCATTTTTTCTCTTTCTTGGTGATAGCTTGGTCGTGGCCTCTCTAGAATATTTTTTTATTTCCAAAAAGAACAGAGCGTAAAATTTTCTTTATTATATTTTTGAGGCTCCTTCATGGCTCCATGATTATGGCTATGAGCTCTATTCAGTGGCATTCTAGGTTTGTCTTTGATCTGGGGTTTTTCAAAAACCTGTGACTCCTATTGCAAATACAAGCTCTCAAAAAAATGAGTGCAAGCCTTTTGGGACGATCTTTCACTTCTCAGAAAGAAAAATAAATCCTTCCACATTTGGGGCTCAACCCAAAAACCCTAAACCATGGGTTTGTAATATTCTGCATATCCTTCTCTTTTCTTGCAAGTATTTTACATTTTCATTTTTCAGAACTCGCTTCACAAGATAATTGCACTGTTTTTCTGTATGTTCATTTTTCTCTGAACAAGACAAAAATGGAGATGGTTGATGCAGAGCATGGTGGGATTCAGAGGTCTTCAAAGACACAAACACATATTTTTTCAAGATAACTTGTGTAAGCCTCTAAGAAGCTTCTCAGGCTACTAATTTGTAATTAGTTTGCAAGGGATTGTTTGCTCCTTCTTTGCCAATTTCCTATTTTATAGGGAGTTATGGTATGTTTCTTTCCAATCACAAGGTGCATTTCAGTGAAGTTGACCATTCTAAATTATTTAAATGTAGATGCCATATGGTCGATGATGAATGCTATTACTGCTCCAAGGCACTTTGACTTCTTCCTTAGACAATGAGATTCCCTCAAGACATGAATGTGGTTATCATAGCTCTAAACACTCATTTCAACATGAAGAATGCATCAATGTGTTGTAGAATTTGTAAAGCACTTGTCTCTGATTATGAATGTGTTAGATTGTTACATATAGTCATGGTCGGATTCTCATTATAGATTCCTTTGAAACTTGTGACAGGTATGTATTTGAGGACCAAATTGAGTTTATCAAGGAATCAGTACTTGAAGGAGAACAAGTACTTTAACAAATTAGCTCATATGTTGATGTTTTGAATTGTATATCATATATCTTCTTTTGATTTAAATAGTAATAAGATATATGTTTCTTGCTTTGGTTGATTGGATTAAAATTTAGAGAACAAATGGAATTTTTTTTGGAGTTTTATGTGTATTTTTATAAGACTTTTTAACTTTACAACATAGATTATGTATTATCCAATTTTTATTTTTTGTTAATTTGCTCATTATTGATGTTTTATCCTAAATCAGGCTGAGGGTGATGATTTTGAAAAGGATTCTAGGGAAAAAACAATGTCACACAAACTCTAGGTGGGATGCATTTTCTTAATGCCTAAAATGAGTGTAGCATTTAGCTATAGAAGGCATCAGAAATAATTTTGCACCATTAATTGTTAAATGTACATATATTATATGAATCAACTACTTTTAATTTTCATTTTACTCCACTGAAATTCAATAAATCCTCATTTGCAATCATCAAGCCACTGGAAGGAACATTCTTTCCTTTTATTTTATTCCTGACATAGCAGCAACTAAAAATTTTCATGTTATTTTCAAAATTGTTGGTTATTTAATGCTAGCTTAACTTTTCTTGCAATGGTTGTATAGGATGAAAAGAATAGTCATATCAAATGCCTTTTTCCAAAGTCCTACTCTCTCAAGGTTAACAATCTCAATCTCACTAATAGTGATTACTAAGAAAGGTAATTCCACCAACTCTACCAAATAGTTTACCGTAGAAACAATAAAAGCAGACGCTTTGAAAGGAACTCCATGAAAACCAAGCTCTCTAAATGGTATATCAAACTCTAGTTCAAAATATTTTAGATGAGGTTGCTCCCATAGCTCTATTACTCACTTGACAAATCCTTGAAACTCTACATTGATTTTATTTTTCTTGTCCCTCTCTTGCTATTCTACCTCAATTTCATCAGGATCATACATTGACCTTCTTGCTTCTCCTAAATTTTGGACCACATCCATTACCTCCACATAAAACTAGACATCCTTGGTCTTCTTGGTTCACACCATGATATGGTTATGCAAATGAAAATGAAGCAAAGTAATGATCTCCTTCTCCACTAGCTGGAATAATGCATGCTTAATGTTTTGATACATGATATCAACTCTCTCTTCTACTCTCATGGTTGAATATCGAAATCCATTATGGTGGGCCTCTAGAGTTCAAGTCATCTTTCTTCCTCTTCCACCAAATGCTGGCATATTTAACTAATGTTTATTAGAATTATTGCATGTTTTACATCATTGGAATGACATATTAGCTGTAACATTTTTGAAATTTTATTATGGTATGTGCACTTTGATATGATGTAATATGATTATGGTTTCGTTTCACATGTTGTAATATTAGATCTATAACAAAAACATAGATTATTGCATGAAATAAATAATAAATTTTCATTTTAAATGATTTCTTTTGCAGAAAATGGGTCTTCCAGAAGATCAAGATGATCCTCATGATATAGATCTAGAATATGTTGGTTCTGGTATAGATCACATGGTAGAGAATAATGATTATTTAGATACAAAAGACATCAAGCCCCATGACGATGACGATGATGATGATGATGATGATGATCACGATGGTGATGATGATGATGAGGCAGTTTCTAGTAGTAGCCAGTGACATTCATGATCAAATAGACTGCATCATGTATCATTGATGATATATCGTTATGATGCCTCTTTTCATGGTTACTATAATATGTATCATTTTCATTGCTTGCAATATCATATTATTGAGTTTTTTCATTTTGAAATGTATCATTTTGACTTATATCATTTGGATATGTATCATTTGGAGCTATATAATTTATCATTTTTATTTATATCATTTGTACATGTATCATTTTGACTTATGTCAACTATTGGACATGTATCATTTTGACATGTTATTAATCTAGTGGCATATTTGACTCACTTGTTTTAATCACTTATATAGATATTTGACTCACTTGTTTTAATCACTTGTTTTGATCTACTTATATAGATATTTGAATCACTTTTTTTAATTATAAATGATGATCATGTTATAATAATTATCTTTTTATTTAAGACATATGAGTTATTTAAGAGGCATGATATATTTAACTAATTAAATTGAAATAAAACATATTAAATTAATAAATGGAAGCAAAACAAGAAGCATTTTTAGAAGAAAAAAAGGAAGCAACAATGGAAGCCAAACTAGAAGCAAAAATTGGCATTATCTAGGAAGCAAAAACAAAAGTAATTCAGGTAGCAAAAAAAGAAGTAATAATGGAAGCAATTTTAGAAGCAAAAAATATGCAATAATAGAAGCCATATTAGAAGCAACAAAAGATGCAAAAATGGACGAAAAGCTAGATGCAAGAAGCTATGTTATATTGGAAGAAAAATTGGAAGCAAAATTGGAAGTAAAATTGGAAGAAAAATTGGAAGCAAAATTGGAAGCAAAATTAGAAGCAAAACCGGAAGCAAACTTGGAAGCAAAACTGGAAGCAAACTTGGAAGAAAAATCGGAAGCAAAAATGGAAGCAAATGTGGAAGCCAAACTACAAACAACAAAAGTTGACGCTAAACCTGGTGCTAAATTCGGCGCTAAATTTGGCGTTAAATATGGTGCCGAAGTGAGCATGCTAGTTTGCACTGAGTTTTGTGTTAATAAAAGTGCCCAATTCATGAAATCAAATGCACTAAAATCCGATGCTATTTTAGGTGCTAATTTCCTATTTTGTTGTAGTGTTCTCGCTATCTAACATATCCCTCTCTACCTCTTTCTCTCTCCCCCTCCTTCCCTCTCAATCTATCCACCTTCCTCCTTACCTCTCCACTTCTCTCTCCATCACGCATCTCTATCACCTATTTAACTTCTCTCTCTCCCCTTCCCTCTCTACTCTCTTTCTCTCTATCTCACCTCTCTTTGTACCTATCCCTCCCTCCTCTCTCTTATCTCTCTCACCTCTCTCTCTCCCTCCCTACCTCTTCCTCCCTCTCTCCTTCCCTCTATACTTCTCTTTATCTCCTCCTCCCTCTATCTACCTACCCCTCTATGTTTTTGTCTCACATCTCTCCCCATTCCCATCCCTCCCTCTATATCTCCTTTCATATCTACTTATCTCTAGGTAGCTATCCCTCTATACCTATTTATCTCTCCCTCCTTTCCTCCTCTCTCTCAATTTCACCACCTTCTTCCCTCTCTACTTCTCTCTCTATCACCTCTCTATCTCTCTCCTTCCCTCTCTACTCTCTATATCTCTCCCTCCCTCCCCCTCTTTCTATCTCTCCTCTCTCCCTCTCCCTCTTTCTATCTCTCATCACCCTCTCTCTACCTACCTCTCTCTCTCCTTCTATCTATCTCAATTATCCATCTTTACTTATTGACCCTCCCACCTCTCTCTCTTCCTTCCACCAAACTTCACTCTATACATCTCTCTATCTAACTTAAACCATATATACCTCTTTCTCTCTCCCTCTCTCTTTCCCTCTCTCAATCTCTCTACCTTCCTCCTTATGTCTCTACTTCTCTCTATCACCTCTTTCTCTCTCTCCCCTTCCCTCTCTACTTTCTTTCTCTCTATCTCACCTCTCTCTCCCTCCCTCCCTACCTCTTCTTCCCTCTCTCCTCCCCTCTCTACTTCTCTCTATCTCCCCCTCCCTCTCCTTACCTACCTCTCTCTCTCTATTTCTCTCTCTCACCTCTCTCTAAATCCTTATCTCTCCCTCTATCCCTACCTCTCCATCCATCTCTCCTTCCCTCTCTACTTCTCTATATATCCCCCCCCTCTCTCTACCTACCTCTTCCTCCATCTCTCCTTCCCTCTCTACTTCTCTTTACCTACCTATCCCTCTATACCTCATTCTCTCTCTCCCTCTCTCCCCTTCCTTACCTCTCTCATTCTCTCCACCTTCCTCCTTCTCTCTCTAACTTCTCCCTCCCTTCCCCTCTCACCTTCCCTCTCTACTTTATCTCTATCTCAACTCTCTCTACCTACATATATATCCCTCCCTCATCTTTCTATCTCTCATCTCCCTATCTCTCCCCTCTCCCTCTCTACCTACCCTTTCTCTCTCCTCTCCCTCTATCTACTCTCTATCTCAAATATCTCTAACTCTCCTTACATCTCTAATTCTCTCTATCTCCCCTCCCTCTCTCTACCTAATTATCCCTCTATATCTTGTTATTTATCCCTCCTTCCCCCCTCTCTCAATCTCTCAACCTTGCTCCTTCTCTCTCTACTCTCTTACTTCTCCCTCCCTCTCTCTCCTTCCCTCTCTAATCTCTCTATATCTAAACTCTCTCTCCCTACATCTATATTACTCCCTCTCTCTCCCTCCCCCTCTTTCTATCTCTCCTCTCCCTCTCTCTCCTCTCCCTCTCTACCTACCCCTTGTCTCTCCTCTCCCTCTCTCTAATCTATCTCTATCTCAATGCTCTCTCTACGTACCTATCCCTCTATACATAATTATTTCTTTCTCCCTCCATCCCTCCTTCCCTCTCTACTCCTCTCTCTATCACTTCTCTCTATCTCTCTCTCCTTACCTCTCTACTCTCTATCTCAACTCTCTTTCTCCCTAAATTTCCCTCTCTCTCCATCTCTCTCCTTCCCTCCCTATTCTCTATCTCAACTCTCCCTACCTTTCCCTTATTCTCTCTATCTATCCCTCCATCTCCCCTCTTTCTATCTATCATCTCCCTCTCTCTATTTCTATCTCTTCTCACCCTCTCTCTACCTACCCGTCTCTCTCCTTCCATTTATCTCAACTATCCCTTTTTACCTCTCCCTCCCTCCTCTCTCTCTTCCACCAACCTCCTCTATATACTTCTCTCAATCTAACCTACCCTTATATACCTCTTTCTCTCTCTCTCCCTCCCTCCTCTTTCTTAGTCTCTCTACCTTCTTCCCTCTCTACTTCTCTCTATCACCTATTCTCCCTACCTATCCCTCCCTCCCTCCCCCCTCTTGATCTCACATCTCTCTCCTCTCCTGCTCTATATACCCCCTCTCTCTCATCTCCCTCTCTCTACTCTCTATCTCAACCCTCTCTCTATCTATCTCTCCCTCCCTAAAATCTATCTCAATTATCCCTCTTTACCTCTCCCACCCTCCAAAGAGGTGAGATAGAGAGAGTAGAGACAAAGAGGTATGGAGAGAGAGATAGAGAGAGTAGAGACAAAGAGGTATGGAGAGAGAGATAGAGAGAGAACGGAAATAAAAAGAGAAGTAGAGAGGGAAGGAGAGAGTGAGAGAGAAAGAGAGTGGAGGAATGAAGGGAGAGGTAGGGATATATATACATAGATAGTTTCAATATAGAGAGAGAAGGATAGAGAGAGGTGATAGACATATGTGATAGAGAGTAGAGCGAGGAGGAGGGAGGGAGGGAGAGAGAAAGAGGTATAGAGGGATAGGTTAGATAGAGAGAATTAGATAGGGAATTTGGGTGGGAGGAAGGAAGAGAGAGGGGGAGATAAAGAAAATTAGACATGGAAGAAGGGATGGAGGGGGAGAGAGAGATGAGACAGAGAGAAGTAGAGAGAGATATAGAGAGAATAGAGAGATAGAGAGAAGTAGAGAGAGATAGAGAGAAGTATAGAGGGAAGGAGAGAGTGAGAGATAAATATGGAGAGGGAGGGGGAAAGAGAGAGAGAGGAGAGAGTGAGATAAATAGGGGAGAGGGGGGAGAGATAGTGAGAGGAAGAGAGAGGTGAGATAGAGAGAGTAGAGAGGGAAGGGGAGAGAGGGAGGGAGGAGGAAGAAGGAGAGGGAGGGAGAGAGAGGTGATAGAGAGATGTGACATAGATATAAGTAGAGAGGGAAGAAGGAAGGTGGAGATATTGAGAGAGGTAAGAAGGGATGGAGGGAGAGAGAAAGAGGTATAGAGGGATAGATTAGATATAGGTAGAGAGGGAAGGTGGGAGAGAGGGAGGAAGAGAAAGAGAAAAATATAGATAGGTAGAGTGAGGGAGAGGAGAGATAGAGAATAGAGAGGGAAAGAGGTAGGGAGGGAGACATAGGTGAGATACATAATGATGGAGGGAGAGATAGGTAAAGAGAGGGATAGGGGAGATAAATATAGGTAGAGAGGGAAGGAGACATAGAGAGAGGAGAGATAGAGAGAAGTAGAGAGGGGAGGGACAGAGAGATAGGGAGGATATAGAGGTGAGTGTGTGATAGAGAAAAAGAGGGGAGAGGGGAAGGGGGAGAGAGAATGAGAGTAGAGAGGGAAGTGGAGAGAGAGATAGAGAGTAGAGAGGGAAGGAGAGAGTAAGAGAGAAATATGGGGGAGAGAGAGTGAGAGGTAGAGAGAGTGGTAGGGAGTGAAGGGAGAGGTAGGGAGAAAGATGGAATAAGAGAGGGAAGGAGATAGTAAGAGAGAAATATGGGGGAAGGAGAGAAATATGGGGGAGGGAGATATAGAAACACTTAGAGAGGGAAGGATGAATGGAGGAAGAATTAAGGAGGGAGATAGATGTGTGTGAGAGAAAGAGAGAAACATCTCTCTACCTACCTCTCTATGTTTCTCTCTCATTTCTCTCTCTCCTTCCCCCTCTATTTCTCTCTACCTATTACCAAAATTTCACTTACAACTCAATTTGGTAGAGCTGAAATAGTTGGTTGCATTTAAAAGTGAAGGGTATTCAAACATTTCTGCTAAGTTAAATCATTGCAAAAAAGGGATGCTTTCAAATGGAATTCAGATTTTATTATACAATATTTTACAACAGAAAGAAAATTACATAAATTGCATGCTATTGCTGTCTTTCATTCATTTTGTAAAGGAAGTGTACACAATATTGCATAAATGTTTTTGTTTCATGCATTGAAAGAAAAAGAATCCTTAAATGTCCCACACAAGCCATGGGCATGACTGATTTAATACAACATAAAGAAAAGTTATATATCTAAAGCTATGAAATAAATGAAAACACATGGAAAGAGAATATGTCCATCATTGTCTGTGGTAGAATCTTGTGTTTATCTTCTTTATTTTCAGCTCCTCCTTGTTCTTGATCTTTAGATATACCTACATCATGATGGAAATTTTTGGTTAGAGCTCCAGATATAAACTTTGACCATATGTACTACCAATAGAAATATAACCTTCATTCAAGATGCATTAAATCAATAATCAATTGTCACATGTATCAAGAGAGCTTGAAAGTCAAATCACCAGGAAGAGCATTGAGCTTCATTGTTTTGTCTAACTTGTTTGTTCACTATGCAGGTACAGGTTCATTTATGATTCATCTCTTTTGACATCACAACATGTGGTGGAAAAAATGGGCTCCCACAAGGGTTGATCCCAATATTCTGCCCTCTTAATATTGAGAGGGGTATGAGATAAGCAAGAGACATTCAAATTGTTCAAATAAAATCATTTTCAGTTTGAGGAATAATTTACCAAAGTGACTATAAGAATCACAAGCACATTTCCCATTCAGGATTGCAAAATCAAAAGGTGCAATGAGTCAGCCCTCCACTTTGAAGAGGCAATCATAAATGAGAAATTGGCATATGGTGAAGCATCATGATCTACAAAATAGAGTAAAAGTGCACCTTTTCTCATTAAGGAGTTATGCTTGCATACAAGTTTTTATGTTGTCATTGTTTAGCTTCATTGAACGGTGTTGCCATCATAATTATATATCTTTTATTGATGTCATATATCAGTGTTTACTGCTATCTATATTATTTGAAGTGCATACCTTGAAGGTATAGTCACCAAGGATCAAAAGATAGTCAACACTGTCATAGTAAGAGAGGGAAAATAATGCCATGTTTTAACATGTTTTCTATTGATGACACCGTCATCTAAAGTAGTGAGCATCAAACTCAAAGTGTTAAGGAAATGCATTCTTTTTGATTTCTAGGTATAGCTTATGCTACTAACAATCTCAATGTTCACGAGACATATTTATTGCTATATGGACTCTTGATAAGGTATAGAGGATGGACACTATGAAAGGGGAGTCATATGGAGTGATCTTTCAAAAGGGATAGCATACAATGATAAACAATCACCTATAGAAATAGAGAAAATAGCACCATGCCATTCAGTGACATTATTCTTAATTATGTAGATTGCCAAGTTCAATCATTTCATGACAAGAAAGAGAAGAATACCATATCCATAATGGGACATGAGATGTAATAGTGAGAGAAAAATAACGGAGGTGCATGCTCACTACGTTGTCTATTGAACATTCAACATCATGAAATAATATTGTTAAGCTTTCCCAAAAATATCCAAGAGCTAGAAATAGAGGTTTTATGCCGAGTACACTGTGTAAAGGGTCTCAGCCTGAGAGAGTATGGACCCCTGTTAGAGAAGCTATGAAGAATGGTGACCATCATGGGTATAGAAGGCTTTTGGCAAAGTAGTCATATTCAAGATATAAGATAATGAAACGTCAAAGAAGTCAAGCACAAACAATGGCATGTACAGTCATAAACCAAGTATCTCATGAAACCCCAAAGTGGTCGACAAAACTTTGAGCCAAGAACAAAGTTATAGTATATGACAAGTCGACCAATATAAATCAAACAGTGGATAAATTTTCCCATAAACCTGCCATAGTAGCAAAAAGTCCCATAGCAGTCACAATAGGAATGGTTATTGAAAGATACAGTGAAAGAGAAATCACTGCTTAAAGCCCAAGCAAGAGAGGCCGTGACCAAAAAATAACAAATAAATTCTCAGAACAGAAACATCGAGTCAAAAAGAACACACAAAGAAATCAAGTGTCTTCTATCATTTTTATTTGATATGAGAAGGTAAAGAAAAGTGATTTTATGTCATGGAGAGCCATTTTCTTTCACAAAAAGAAAGAAGAAACAACAATTTTTTTTGCAAATTAAGGCATACCCACATGTAATTCCAACTTTTTTTGCATAGGAGAGCCTTTGAATTTCTAGAGAAACGTCCATTAAAGAAGCAAACCCTACCATGGCAGTGCCCTCAATGGTGAATGCTAAGTAAAAATGAGTTGTGGAAAATTCTTTGCCCACATATTAGATTAGGGTTTATTTTGTTTTCTCAAGGGAAAAGCCCTAAAATCTTAGCTGATAAGTGATTCTAATTACTATATTTCATAAAAATTTCACCATATTTAATATTTAGGGTTTTCCATATGAATTAGAATTCTCCTCATATTGTTGTAATAAATTATGCAAATACTAGAGTGTAAGCACATATTCAAGGTAATATTTTATAAATTATCTTGATATTTGTTTTACTTCTAATATTTTTTTAATTTGTTTACCCTTGCTCGATTCATTCAAATTTCTAAGTGAGATGTAAATTGGATTTTTGTTTCATGCATTCAGGAGTGAAGTTGAGCTGAACAAAGACTGAGGATTGGAGTCATTCATGCACTTGAGATTATTGGAGTTTCTTTTTTACTTAAGGTCAAAATGGAGTGGTTTTTGAATCTTATTTAGACAAACTAATCACGAGGCAGAGTTTGAAGCTATTTTAACTCATTTTACATCAGTTGTGGGCCACATTTTCATGGCTTTTCTCTTTTTCTCGTTAGAGACATATAATAAGATATTTTGAGGTTGTAGTTAACTACAAGTGCCACCTCTTGGCACTTTGGAGTCATCTTTTATATATATGGGAAAAAACATGTTTTTTCTCAATTCTTTCTTTCTTTCCTTCTCTTAAAGAGAGGATGAAAGTTTTGTAGCTTAGGCTTATTATTCATTTATGATACAATAGAAGGTTACTTTCATATTTTTGCAGCGTTTCCTTCCATCTTTCAGGACTATCAGGTTTCCTTCTCAATTTCAGGTGTTTTGTAATAACTTGAATGATTTGATGCAAATTTATTGTGTTTTGATAAAACCTTTAAGTTTTTGTCTTGTTCTTTCATTACATATACACAAAAGAAGTTAACCATCATAGGTTGTAAATTATGCATTTGTCATATTTTTCATTCTGAGTTGTGAAAACATTATTTTCCTTCAAAGAATCAAATATTGCAGTCCTCTTTATGAAATACTTATGTGATTTGATTGCATAAATTGAGTTGTATAAAAAGGGTTTCATTGAGGGATAGTTGTGAGTCATTTTCTACATATTAGTTTCACTATCGTTGCATCACCTCCTAGATTAAAGCTTTCCATTTCAATTTAGTTATATTTCTTACCTTTTCCCATCCAAACCATTAGTTTCTAGGAGATCAAAAGGAGAACCAGCACATAATTTGAAGATTAATCTTCGCTATGAGCATACCCATAGGCTCGAAGGTGTTTCCATGTTTCATGAGATTGTTGAGCATTAAAAATTAGCATCCGGGTTCAATCCCCGTGACAACACTACACACATATACCTCTATACATCTTTCTTTCTCCATCCCTCCCTCCTTCCCTCTCTCAATATCTCTACCTTCTTCCCTTTCTACTTTTCTCTATCACCTCCCTCTCTATCTCTTTCTCCTTCCCTCTCTACTATCTCTATCTCAACTCTCTTTCTCCCTAACTTTCCCTCTCTCCATCTCTCTCTCCTTCCCTCTCTCCTTCCCTCTCTACTCTTTCTATCTCAACTCTCTCTCCCTACCTTTTTGTCCCTATCTCTTTCTATCTATCTATCTCTATCTCTCCCTCCCTCTCCCCTATTTCTATATCTTGTCTCTGCCTCCCTCTCTTTCTATATCTCCTCGCCCTCTCTCTACCTACCTCTCTCTCTCTCCTTATATCTATCTCAACTATCCCTATTTACCTCTCCCTCCCTCCTCTCTCTCATCCACTAACCTTCTCTCTATGAATAACATATCATCCATGTACAGTGTAATAACAAGCACATGATCATTCTCAGATTTATGATAAACACAATGATCATATTTTGATCTTACAAATCCCATAGACAACACAAATGTGTCAAATTTTTGTATTTGACCTACGCATATATACCTCTTTCTCTCTCCCTCCCTCCCTCCCTCCTCTATCTCTTCTACCAACCTTCTCTATCTACTCTCTATCTCACCTACCCATATATACCTCTTTTTCTCTCCCTCCCTCCCTCCTTCCTTCTCTAAATCTCTCTACCTTCCTCTTTACCTCTCTCTCTCTCTCCCCTTCCCTCTCTACTCTCTTTCTCTCTATATTAACTCTCTCTCCCTACATATATCTCTCCCTCCCTCTTCTTTATCTATCTCACCTCCCTCTCCTTTCCTCCCTCCCTACCTCTCCTTCCCTCTCTCCTTCCCTCTCTACTTCTCTCTCTCCCCTCCCTCTCTCTACCTGCCTCTCTCTGTCGCTTTGTCTCTCATATTTTCTCTCCATCACTATCTCTCCCTTTATCCCTACCACTCCCTCCATCTCTACTTCCCTCTTTCTATATCTCCTCATCCTCTATCTACCTACTTCTCTCTCTCCAATTTATCTCAACTATCCCTCTTTACATCTCCCTTCCTCCCCTCTCTCTCCCACCATCTCTCACCCACCCTCTCTCCCACCCTCTCTCTCTCTCTCTCTCTTCCACCAACCTTCGCTCCCTACTTCTCTCCATCTAACCTATCCCTGTATGCCTCTTTCTCTCTCCCTCCCT
>CM021103.1:201455408-201744878 GCA_007115665.2 Sequoiadendron giganteum
AGAGATAAGTAGAGAGGGGAGGAGGAAGGTAGAGAAATTGAGAGAGGCTAGAAGGGATGGAGGGAGATAGAAATAGGTATAGATGGATAGATTAGATAGAGATAAGTAGAGAGGAAAGGTGGGTGGGAGGAAGAGACAGATACATGTAGAGGGAGGAAGAGGAAAGATATAGAGTACATATAGAAAGAGGTAGGGAGGGAGACATAGGTGAGATATAGAGTGATGAAGGGATAGGTAGGTAAAGAGAGGGAGAGGGGAGATAAATATAGGTAGAGAGGGAAGGAGACGTAGAGAGAGGAGAGATAAAGTGAAGTAGAGAGGGGAGGGAGGGATAGGTAGGGAGGAGATAGAGGTGTGTGTGTGTGTGTGTGTGTGTGTGTGTGTGTGAGAGAGAGAGAGAGAGAGAGAGAGAGAGAGAGAGAGAGAGAGAGAGAGAGAGAAGGGGTAGAAAGAGAGGTAGGGGGAGGGATAGGAGAGATAGATTTTAGAGAGGGAAAGAGGTAGGGAGGAGACATAGTTGAGAGAGAGGTAGAGGGAGGGAGAGGAGAGATAGATTGTAGAGAGGGAAATAGGTAGGGAGGAGACATAGTTGAGATATGGAGTGATGGAGAGAGAGGGGTAGTTGAGATATAGAGTGATGGAGGGAGAGGGGATATAAAGATAAATAGAGAGAGAAGGAGTTGTAGAGAGAGAGGATAGATAGAGAGAAGTAGATATTGGAGGGATGGAGGGAGAGGAAAGGAGGAGATAGAGGTGAGTGTTTGTGAGAGGGAGTGAGAGGAGAGAAAATGAGGGGAGAGAGGAAGGGGGAGAGAGAGAAAGAGAGTAGAGAGATAAGGGGGAGAGATAGAGAGTAGAGAGGGAAGGAGAGAGTAAGAGAGAAAGGGGGGAGGGAGAGATAGGTATAGAGAGTGGTAGGTAGTGGAGGGATAGGTAGGTAGAGAGGGAAAGAGAGAAGGATGGATAGGAGGGAGAGAGGGGAGGAGGGAGAGTGAGATGGAGAGAGTGTGGTGAGATAGAGAGTAGAGAGGTAAGGAGAGAATGAGAAAGAGAGATAAAGAGTGAGAGGGAGGTTGGAGGGAGGGAGAGGTAGAAAGGGATAGGTGAGATAGAGAGAGGGAAGGAGGGAAAGTGGGATAGAGAGAGAATTATGATTTAGAGAGGAGGGAGTGAGAGGGAAGGATGGAAAGTGGGAAAAAGAATGGTGATTTAGAGAGGAGGGAGTGAGAGGTAGGGATAGAGATAATGGTGAGATAGAGAGGAGAGAGTGAGAGAGAGGAAGGGAGAGGAGAGATAGAGAGTAGAGAGGGAAAGAGTTAGGGAAGGAGACATAGGTGAGATAGAGAGGTATGGAGAGAGAGTGATGGAGGAAGAGGTAGTTATAGAGAGGGAAAGAGAGAGGAGAGATAGAGAGAAGAGAGGGGAGGGAGGGAGATAGAGGTGTGTGTTTGAGTGAGTGAGAGAGAATGGTGAGATAGAGAAAAGGAGAAATTGAGAGAGAAAGAGGGGGATGGAGTGAGGTACAATAGTGAGAGAGACTAAGAGGAGAGACAAAAATAAGGGGAGGGAGGGTGAGGTCGAGAGAGGGAGGTAGATAGAGGTTTGTGTGTGAGAGAGAGATAGAGAGAGTGCTGAGATAGAGAGAAGAGAGTGAGATGGAGGGAGAGAGAATTATGAGATAGAGAGGAGAGAGTTAGAGAAAAAGAGGGGGAAGAGAGGGATAGAGAGTGGGAGAGAGATGTAGGTAGAGGGAGGGAGAGGTGAGATAGAGAGTATAGAGTGAAAGAGGTAGGGAGGGATACATAGTGTATCAACATGAATTTGCACCCCTAACGCAAATTCCCTTTTGACCCTTAACACTTTAGAAAATAAAAATAAGAGGTTTAATTGCACTTAATGCCGCTCCTTGCATTCCACATGGCACTTGGTTCTCGTGTCAATGGGGGTGTTTCTCTCTAGGATGCCCGTGCAATGCACAAACTTTCGTGCAGCGCGCTAATATCCCTAACAGATTCCCACATCTGGAGCCTACAGAGGCATTACCATTCCCATTGGGAGTCGACTTGTAATGCCTTTTTCGACCGACTGACCCGAATATGGCCGTTTTCCTTCCTCTTTCCTTCAAATACACCTCACCTTCATTTCATGGCTGGTTGAGCTCTTCACCATCTTTGGACCTCTCCACCCTCTCTTAGCACTTCTCAATATTTTCATCTATCCACAAGCTCCAAGCAGCTTCTTCAAAAACACTTTACACTTCATAGAAGCAACATCAACACTCCATCACTTCAGTAGAGCAAGTGTGGAATGAAACACCACGGCAACAGAGGCTTGAGTTCCTCTCATTTTCTCCCCCACTAGCCTTGAGTGATTTGGACAGAAGTGGTAAGCTTTCACTCCTCTCCTCTATTATTTGGTTGAGTAGCATAACACTATTTTGTAGTGCTTTAGTGCTCTTTACTTCATTTTCTACATTTCTCTCTATCTATCTAGTTGTCCATGCAGGTGGGAACACCAAAACGGGGGTTTGACTGAGGCAAACCCCTATACAACCCCTCTCTCTCTCTCTCTCTCTCTCTCTCTCTCTCTCTCTCTCTCTCTCTCTCTCTCTCTCTCTCTCTCTCTTATGTGTAGGTATTGAGGACATTCACGCGCTGGAGGCTTCATCACTCGCACGGTCGTAAGCATTTCCTTTCTCTTTACCATCTACTTCACTTTGCTTCAATTTTGTTACACTTTGTTTCTTTGTCACATTCTGTGAGCTCTCATAAATTAGATTGCTAGCAGTCATTTAGCTATTTTATGTGATAAATTTGCTTTCTGGTCCATACGAGACTCTAGCACGGCTCGGGGACTCCAACGCACCGTGTTGTCATCTGCATTCTGTGTTGACGCCCTTTGGTCGAGAGCTTGTCGGTTTGTCTAGAGAGTCTTTGTTACCCACTCTTTCTAGTTCTAGAACTCTCGTCGGTGTCCTTTGAGGTAGTCTAGGGAAATTCACCCCATGAGGCTCTCTGATTGAAGAGAACTCATGAGTAGCGAATCCTCCTTCTCTTACACATAGGTGAGATACAAAGTGATGGAGGGAGAGGTAGGTAAAGAGAGAGAGAGAGAGGGGAGATAAAGATAAGTAGAGATGGAAGGAGATGCAGAGAGAGAGAGAGGGGAGATAAAGATAAGTAGAGATGGAAGGAGATGCAGAGAGAGAGAAGAGATAAAGAGAAGTAGAGAGGGGAGGGAGGGAGGCAAATGTAGTGAGGAGATAAAGGGGTGTGAGAGAGATAGGGGAGAGAGGGAGGGAGAGAGAGAGAGGGAGTGGAGAGATAGAGAGTAGAGAGAAGGAGAGAGTGAGAGAGAAATATGTTACAACTTGTTGACTTCTCAAATTTGATCTCCTGATTACTGAAATTTGATAGTCTAATTTTTTTAAAATCTTCCGAAAACTAGAATTTGCATTATAACTCCTAGAGATCTGAAACCACTCTCAAACATCCTGAAACTATATACATGAAATATAACTTAAAGCATAAGAAATTAAATGTCCATATATAGTTTCTAGAAGAGAAAGAGAAAATGAAAGAGTTTAGAAAAATGCATTCCAAAAGTCATGAATGAAATTCATTGCAAAATTCAAGCCATTTGGTGAGCACAATATGGCTTGTTATGGGTTTTTTTTCAATTTGGCACCAAAATTGTGTTATAGATCCATGCACTTACCCTAAATACAAAGTACTACTATTCTTAGCAATCGCTCAACAACTTCGCTCTTATTTTGATCTCTCTTATGAATTCACATGTTTGCATCATATGAGATCACTCACACTTGATGTGCCACTTGTATTCACTCATCTATCTTCTCAACTCAAGGTTTTCTCACATATATACCCAATTACATCTGCATACATCAATTAGGTCGGCCTAATTAGATGTGATAAAAATAATCCAAAATAGCTTTGTCGGCTTCATACTTAATTCAACAACCATCCTTGCACTTAAATCAATCATGTCATTTATTAGGTCGACCAAGGATTGGACCTAATCACAAAAATTTCAGTCATGCATACACTTCTCTATACAAGCAACTTCAATATTCGATCTTTCTTCAAATTTGCACTTAGCCAAAATTAGTAAGTCTACCTTTAGAACTGCAACAAAATAAAATTATTCTCAAGGAAATGAAGAATCTCCCACACCGATATGCTATACAAAGAAACAACTATGGTACATAGGGCTAAGCTCTATTATACACAACTTCCAACATATTTCACAAAAAATCACAAAATATTTATTTTTGCTATATTTGATGGACTACAAACCATGGTTAAAAGCACAAAGAAATATCACTTAGTGTGGAGGAGTGCAGACCAAAAATTGATGCACTGAACCACAAAATAGTTAGTAGAAGTACTTAGCTAATTTCTTGTACAACCATATTTACCAGATCAACTAATGTTGCACACATGTCTTCAGTAACACTTCCAAATCATACTAGGTTGATCATAAAGATGTTGACATCAATGACAACACTAGATCAAGCAGTAGTGTACAATTATACTCATGTTGCCAACTCACCAAAACTTCCAACAATCTCCTTCTTCTCCTTCTTCCAACAATCTCCTTCTCCTTCTTCCAACAATCTCCCCCTTTGTCATTGATGGCAATGTGCATAATAGGAGATCTCATCTCTTCAGTACCATCACCCCCCTTTCCTCTTTTCTCTCTCCCCCTTTGTCATTGATGGCAATGTGCATAATAGGAGATCTCATCTCTTCAGTACCATCACCCCCCTTTCCTCTTTTCTCTCTCCCCCTTTGACATCAATGGCAAAGGGTGTGCTAAAACTTCATAAGCTCCCCCTTAGGAGGTCACCCCAAAATTTGTTTTCCTTCTTTGTATATATATATATCAAAATCTGAAAAACTTGTAAAATTATCATAAATGGTTACCCTGAGGATGCCAAGCCAAGTGAAACTTCTAAAGAGTTTCTTACCACTCATACTTTCCTTCTTCCCACTATCTTTTTGTTTCAGTAAGTGTCTTGTATAGAAGTTCAAGTTCCAGTAGAGATTCTTCTCCTTCTTCCAGAGTACTAGGATTAAGGTTTACCTCTTAGAGTTTATTAGTACTGCCAAGAGCATTTGAGACTGGTATATACTTTTCCTTAGCTAAGTCCCTTAACTTTATAATTTTCTTGATCATTTCATCTCTTTGGCTTTGTAAGGTGAAGAATTTGTCATGAAGCTCCATTATCGAAATCCAAGTTTGGTCATCCTTGTCTTGCACTAGATCATAGGAATATGGAGCCATGTATATCTGGGTCTCAATTGTACTCATGTCATCCTTCATACTTCAAGTGATTTTTGGCCATTTCATGTAGTATGATAGTATGCTCCTTGCTTCTTCCGCATAGTCGTGCACTTCTCTCAAGAATTTTGTAGCCTTTTGATGTGTTATTGTACATTTTTTTGTGATGTTCACCAAATTATTTCTTATAAGCCATGTCTTAGTTTTAGCCTCAATTTAACTTTTTAGTCCAAGGAAATACTCTTTAAAGGATTTTTGTCGAAGATTGAGATTTTCTATAGTGGATAATGGAACATCAATACTTTCACTAGGGATTACCTTTTGTAAGTCTTTTATTGCTTCATCCAAACTTTGTGCATCTGTGGACTTGACATTGATCTCATGCTCATGTTGAGCATCATGAACTCTTTCAATATCAACAATCTCTTGTTTGATTCTACCAACAATCGGAGGATTTCCTTTGACTTTTCTCTTCTTACCAACTCTCTTAGAGCTATCAGAGACCTTTGCACTTACCTTTGTTCTGCTAGAATCTTCTAGACTACCCAAAATGGCTTCTGCATAGCTAGCTATTTTAGCCTCTAACACTTCATAATCCAATTATGAGATCCAAACTAACCTAGGTTTTATGGATTCAATAAAGAAAAATTAAGTGGAGACAAGAAAGTTAATGTCTCTTGAATATCTTTTCACCACTTCTTTGGGAATCCTCATTCTCTTATTCATCCTACTTTTAAATACTCCAAAGAATGTTGCAAGAGCATCTTATTGAGTATCCAAACTTCCAAGGTTTCTCATGTACTCTATTATTTGATGTGCAATTGGTTCCACATTCATCCAATTTACTTGACCAACCACTAGTACTTCAAGCAATCTGCAAATTACCAGTGTTTCATACTAGAATGTACACTTCTTCCTTTTCTTAATGTCTCTCAAGTTCTCCATTATTTTTTGTCAGAGAAACTCACAAAGGTCATATTCAACATTGTTCTCAAACATATCAAGATCCATATGAACTGCAATAGGAGGGACAAATATTATACGTTTTGACCGGTAAATTTCTGCCCAATGAGTATAGTTGCAAATCTAATTGTTAGGTTTGTAATAGAGTTCACAATGAATTCCTTTTATTCAAGAGTGGCATTGGTTTTCTCCATTAGATCCTTTGTATTGATTTCCTTCTAATTAAGAATTGGACTGGTGGACCACAAGCTAGTTACATCCTTAATTACTTCCTTTTCTTGGTCGTGAACTCTGGTCAATACTATTCTTATATACTTCTCTTTATTTTCAAAGTTCAAAAATTTCTACCAGAAATCCAATCTCTTGTCACTTACGGCTTCTTACTCAGGTTTTAGGGTGTCATCATCTATTCCCAATTCATTTTACCATAGAACTGATAACCTACCAACTGATACCTCTTCAATTTTCCCATGAATGTATGCTTTAATATCTTCAGTAGCTAAAACCCCAATAGGAGTGTGAGAGAATGCACCCAATGGATCATCCAACAATACTCTAGAAGAATTCCTCTTAAGTATAGGACACAGTCATTGTGAATTGTCTACTACTTTTGGTAATTCCATTATCTTTAAGTTTTTTGGATCGTTTCAGAAAACAAAAATATGCGAGATTTGTAAAAATACCTCTTGAATAGCTTGACGAACCAGGGTCTTGATATTCATCTTCTAGAGGATGCTTCGAACCTTTCCATACTTATTTCTCATTCGTTTCTTCTTAAAATTCCTTGGGATAAATTAATTTTCCTTCACACATACAAATTTAACTCTCTGGTTTGACCCAATCCTTGCAATAAATGCTTCAGACTAAAAAGTTGATGTTCCTAAAAATTTGTGTAGAGACATCTTTCCATGTGCCACAAATTTCCGCGTTGCAATGTTTTCTTTCAAAACTTTCTTCTATAGCTTCAGAATTTAATTTTACATGATATATCTTCATACCATGTCTTGACACCTCATACTTCCAGGGGGTTATTAGAATTTTTTGTTATTTCTCCCCCTAAGCCTTGACATAGGCTTAGCTTTCAAAAGAATTATCTACACCAAATGGAGGTATAGATGCATTTGAAGTTCCCGGTTCATATTTGTTCCTAGATTCCTCTTTCTTTCTCCATATCCTGTCCATTTCCTTCTTAACATCAGTTGGGTCAGATTTCTTCACAGGTTCATTCCTCTTTACTGGATTAATTTGTCTTTATTTTTTGCTTCTGCAAACTCTTAAAATATGTCCAGGTTTTTAACAAAAGTAGCATACAATACTTCTCTAACTTCTATTCATCCTTAATCTACACTAGTTAGCTTTGTGTCCAAACATATTTCATGTATAGTAGTAACCACTGAAAGATTGAGCCATTCTCCTAGTATTATATATTCATCATCTAACTTCCACATTCAATAGCTCTATGTCCAAATTTCTTTCATGAAAAACATTTTTCGAAAAAGGATCCATCATTCTAATTCATTCTACCTCTACATTCCATTGCCTTATATCCAAATTTATTGCATGAAAAAAAAACACCATTGAAAGATGGGTACCTTTGAGCATTTGGTTGTCTGATGGGAGGTCTTCCAGCATTGCTTCTTTGATTTTTGAATTGTCTTCCATTACCTTGAGTCTTCTCTTGATTGTTAGCCTTGTTAGATGTTCGATTTTCCTTTGAACTTTGTCCTTCAAGTCCCAAACCACCTTTATCCTTAGAAGGTTTCTGAATTGCAATTAGTTCATCAAGCATTGTAGAACTTGTTTTGAATTTTTCCTCATGTATTCTTTCCTTTTCAAGATTTGATTAAGATTCACCACTTCTTGTTCAAGATTTGAGAATTCTTCAGTATTTATTAGTACCAATTCATTCAAACATTCCTCAATCCTTCCTTTTTCTTCCATTTTCACTTTCAATTTGGTGATGTCTTCCTTTGCTTTCTTCAACTGTGCATTGACTTCCCTATGTCTTTCTTTTAACTTCTTGATTTGATCTTTCAATTTTTTGATGCAATCATTTGCTTCCTGGAGATTTTATTTCAAACCCTTATTCTTAACTTGTCAAGATCTTCAAGAGCTGCTTTAAGTTCTTCTTTGTCAATCTAGCAGTCGTCTTCTATGTATTTAGCTATAGGGATTTCTTCTAGAGGGATAGGATACATTTTGTTGGCCATGTGTTCAATCTCCAAGATCTTCTTCAATCTGTAAGGCTTTTCTAACGGAACCAAGCTCTAATACCAATTTTTGAACACCTAAAATACTGAGAGGGGGGGTGAATCAGTATTCTACTGAACTTTTAAAATATAGCTCATCCAACCACCATAATATATTAACAGAAATAAGGAATGAAAGCATAAACATCCACAAGATCACATGACACATGAACACTAAGATTTTTACATGGAAAACCAAAAAAGGGTAAAACCACGATGAAGATTAGCTCATAATATATTATATCTGGATATAGTATATTATAGGGGCTCACTTCCAGGACACACTATCCTTATAAGAATCACAACCAAAGTTAGATACAAAACAAAGGTGGCGCTGGCCAAAATTTGGACTGATAAAATAACACCTTCCTTGTGTTGAATTTCAGTTCCTTTGAAGCTCTGAATACAAAGTATTGCTCTGCTTGTTAGTCACTCAACAACTCTTCTCTTATTTTGATCTCTCTCCTCTGAATTCACATTTTCGCATCATATGAGATCACTCACACTTTATGTGTGACTTGTATCCACTCATTTCTCTTCTCAACTCAAGGTTGTATCACATATATATACCCAATTACATCTGCATGCATCAATTAGGTCAGCCTAATTATATGCAATAAAAAAAAATCTAAAATAGTTTTGTCGGGTTCATACTCGATTCAACAACCATCCTTGCACTTAAATCAAGTGTGTAATAAATAATTTAGGTTGGCATGGACCTAAAATAGATCCTATGAACATCCACAATATATATTTACTCTTCATAACACATATCATAAATTAGGTCAGCCAAGGATTGGACCTAATCACAAAACTTTCAACCATATATATACTTCTCTATGCAAGCGACTTCAAGATTCGATCTTTCTTCAAATTCACACTTAGCTGACATCAGTAAGTCTACCTTTAGAACCACAACACACAAACAAAAATTCTCAAGGAAATGCGGAATCTCCCACACTGACATGCTATACAAAGAAACAACTACGATACACATGGCTAAGATTTGTTATACACAACTTCCAACATATTGCGCAAAAATCACAAAATTTTCATTTTCATTGTATCTGATGGACTACAAACCATGGTTAAAAGTGAAAAGAAATATTACTTAGTGTGGAGGAGTACGAACCAAAAACTGATGCATTGAACAAAAAAATAGTCAATATAAGTACTTAGCTAATTTCATGTACAACCAAATTTACTAGATCAACTAATGTTGTACACATGTCTTCAATAACATTTCCAAATCATACTAGGGTAATCATAACAATGTTGACATCAATGAAAACATTGGATCAAGTAGTAGTATTCAATTATGCTCATGTTTCTAACTCACCAAAACTTCCAACAATCTCCTTCTTCTTCATCCAAAAATCTCCTTCTTCTCCTTCTTCCAACATATAGTCATAGTGTACAAATTAATTGTATAAAATCACTATATTCTAATATGTATATTTGTTCATTCTTTTGAAGTAGTATTATATCAAATAAAGTTGTATGGTTAACACTATAGTCTCTTGGTATAATTGATCATTACCATTGTGAATGGTTGATACATAATAGCTATAATTGTATCATAAAATATTATTGCAAGAGTAAGTCTTCAAGGATGATTTTCTCCTTTTCCTATATTTGACTATTCCATATACACACATTAGGCTAATATTAAGAGTAAAATAAGATAAAGTATAGTAGACATTATTAACCATAATTTTATAGTAGTGGAACACCTATAATATCATTGTATACTACACTTCAATATATATGCTTAGAAAAAAAATTAAATAAAGTAATGTGAAATTTATTAGTATTTTTTGTGACAACATAACTAAATACTATAATTAGATAATTGAAATGTTATTTCAATTCTTTCCTTGCTCCTTTGTTTAGGATTAAAGTTTTTAAAATGAGATTGCTTCATTAATGATGGGTTTATCTTATTATTATTTAATTAGTTAGATGCAATTTTTTTATTTTATAGCTTGTTTAAGTTGTATAAATTTAATTTGATTTATTTATGTAGTCCATAACTATCTATTTTTTCATAAAATGATTGCAAACCATATTTTGAGTCAATTTTTTTAGATCAATTACCTTTGATTGTAAATTGAGTTTAAATATTATTAAAAAAATGTAAATGTTATACATAATAATATTGGCACCTTGTTGGATTGTCTTCACTTTCTAAGGTGTTGTGAGTGAAGTTCCATCACACCCACTCTTTTTGTTATTTCTCATTACCTTTATGAGAAGTGTAACCTTTAGTATCGAAGTGCTGTAAAATAAAAGTTGCATTGTATGTTTATGCCCATTTGTACATATATGTATGGTTGGGCATGAAAATAGCTATGGATATAGATTTATATGATAAAACATTTGGATTTAAACCTATTGCTGTCACAAGAGAAATGGGATAAAATGGATAGAAAATCTAAGGGTCTTATTAGACCCTATACAACTAATTCATTATTTTTGAAAGAACATGAAGAGACTATCAAAACACTTATTTGGAAGAAACTACGAGATTTATATCAAACTAAATCTATAGTTAACAAACTCTTTCTAAGAAAGAAGTTGTATGGCCTCAAGATGAAGGATGGTGGCTTTGTGGTTAAACACCTAAATACATTTAATATGGTCGTTTCCTAATTGTAATTTTTGAGCTAAAAATGGAGGAGGATCATTGTATGAATTTTTTTTTCCTTGTTTAGATTATGGGACCATCTTGTTATGGATATGAGACCATCAAGTTGAAAATGAATTAGGTGGTGGCATTTTTTCTTTTTGAAGAGATGTAAAAAATTACTTCTAAATCTACTAAGGGGGCCTTTTTTCATAGTATATAGAAAGGAAAAGACAAGAAGTAAGAAAAGTCTAGATATAAATACCACTTGAGATCTAAATATCCCAATGATCACAAATTAAAATGTTTAAACTACAAAAGGAATGGCCATTACAAAGAGGCTATAAGGAGGAGGAGAAAAAGAAAAAGATGTATTCTAATGATGAGTTTGATAGGTCTTCTTACATGATGGTGATGCATTTTTTTAGGTCTATCTACTCACACATTAGAAGGTGTGTGGATAATTGAATTTATTTCATATTTTCACATTACTTCACATCAACATTGGTTTACAAAACATAAAAAATATGATGGTAGGAAGGTAGACCTTGCAAATTATTCTCATATGAATATTATTGATTTTGGTAGAGTCATAGTTTGATTTTCTAATGGATGTGTGAAGGGGATCAATGGTGTATTAAATGTCACTAGTTTGACAAAAAAATACCTTTTTAAGTAAATTGGATGATTCAACTATGCAGGTTAAATTCTCAATTGTAGGCTACAATATGTTCAAAGGAATTGTGCTAGTTTCTAATGGTGTTTTGAGTAGGCATTCCATTTTAGCCAGATGCATGTATGATTTAATATAATAGTTCTTATATTCATGTAGTGAAGTGATTATAAGTTTTCACTTTAGAATTAGCAAAAAAGAGGAGTGTTGTATCCTCTACCAATGGTCATGATTTTTGGGTAAATAAAGGTGCTCATTCTCTAGATACTAAGTTTCCTATAGAGAAAACTATCTTATGGAACTAGAGGATGGATCACAAAGGTGAGAAGGCTCTAAGGACCTTGAGAAAAACAATCCTTGTTAAGGGGATAAATGATTGTAAACTTGAGCTTACATTTTTTGAATTTTATGTTTATGAAAGATAAAATCATATTCAAATTTATTCTAGTTCTCATAAATCTTCTAGAATGTGGGACTTGATGTGTTCTAATTTTTTTGGTCTTGTTAATGTTATTTTAGTTTAAAAATATGGTTATTATGTTTCATTCATTGATGAATATATTAGGACATGATATATCTCATTGGGACTAAATTTGAAGTCTTTAGTTGGTTTAAATATTTAAAGGCTCTTGTAGAGAATTAGAATAGTTGAAAGATTAATATTTTGAGGAATGATAATGGCAATGAGTTTTGTTTAGTATATTTCAATAGGTTTTGAAAGGATCATGGAATATAAAGACATAAGACAACTCCATACAAACCTTAGTGGAATGGAATGACTAACTAATGAACATGCCATTGATGAAGAGTTTTAATAGGAGTATGCTTAGTGGGTTTGTCTTGTATTATGATATTTCTTAGAAATGAATTAAAAAATCCATAAATTAGAAGACCACTTGGAAGGGTTGACCTCCAATAATTAGAAGATAATATATGAATTTAATATTTTGAAGTTATGATAATTTGGAAGAGACTTACCCTCCTTGTTTATAGGCCTAAATATGTAGGAACACACCCCTTCATCCTTATCAAGTCATCTTAAGAAAAAACAAGCTAATAAATAAAACTATTAAGGTTAATCATGCTGCAAGTCCTTACCCTTATTATTCTTAGGAATATAGAATATTAGCATCATAAGTTTCTCATCCCTTTTAGAAAAGATTTGACCTCAATGCTTAATAACTCTAAAATATTTTCTATGATTTTTTTATCATTCCATGTTTTACTATAGATGAAGATTTCATCAAAGAATACCAACACCAATTTATGAATAAATGGTTGAAATACTAAATTTATGAGGGTATTTATGAGTGATCTTGTTGAGATCTTTTTAATATGGGAGTATTCAACATGGCTTATCCTTCGTGTTAAGAATAATAATTGGGGATAAATAGACACTTTTATTTAGATGAATAATGCTTCCTTGTAATAATTCAATGACACATTTATAGTTTTTAATTAGTGATATACCCTTGGGTTCCTGAAATGCATCTTGATAGTGCTCAATGATCTATTGAATCTTTGATTGATGTTGAGAGTTTACATCTTTTGCTTCTACAAAATGCAGTTGTTCTCTTATGCTATAAGAACCTTTCTTAAGTAAATTTTTCATCACATGGGAGCTAATCATTTCAATTGGTGGTGATTTTCCCTATAATTTTATAATTTTTCCCAATAAAATATATAAATAATCCCAATTATTTAAGCAATTACACTCTTAAAATTATATCTTTTCTAATTAAGCTAGAATTTTTTAAAATCTAGGTGATAATATCCGATTGAGAGTTCTATAAGATGACATTTACAACCATAAGAGAGTTGTTTCCCATTAGCTATCATGACCTAGAATTTAGAAATTGGATATACAAAACAATTGAGGTCATCAACCAATGTTCTATCAATAAATTTGTGTACAACTTGTATCAACTAGCATTGCTAGCTTTCTCTTTTCTATGTAACTAAACACTAAGTTTTTGGTGTGTTTTCACCATTAAATGCATGTAGGTAGATAGTAGTTCTTTCTTCATCTAAATTTGCATGCTCTAATTCCATATTTGGTTCTTCTAAAGCTACATTTCTTTCTTCTTCAATCTCATTCTCAATAATCATTATTCTCTTATCATTATTACCACACTTATTAACCCTAGATCATTTTCTATTATAATGCAAAAATAATCTTTTTTTCACTTTTCAATGCCTCTTGTTGATGAGAAATTTTAGTTATTTTTATCAGGTTAAGGAAGTTGACCTATTCTTTGTTAATAGGATTTGTCACATTTCTATCTTTTCTTCCTATAGTTTGACCTTATGTAGGGGTAAGTGCACTAGAAGCTATGACAAAAATGGCTCTTAAGATGCCATTTTTTTTTAAATTAGCAAATTCTAATGTTCATGAGAAAATGAAGATAGTTACACTCAAAATTTGAAGATGCAACAAGAACAAGAGTTGTAGTTCTCTAAATCTACTTTCTAAGCTACCGATTTTTTTGAAAATAATGAAGATTAAGGGTTTGAAAAATGGGGGCCAAAAGTGGTCCCATTTTTATAAAAATCCAACATAGTGTTTGTGGGCCCATCCCTAAAAATTTAACCTTCTTTTAGAGCTTCAAAAATCCAAACGGTGAGAAATTAGCTAACACTATGTAGTTTATCTTGATTATTTTGGTTAATTTTTTAATGAATATATAATATATTACAAATTTTTGAAGTGGATACATCCTAAAAAGTTGAAATTTGAGCATGCTCCACCTTTTTTTTTTGAAAAAGAATCAAAAACTCATTCTTTTATTATTATGTGTTGAATGGATTCTAGTTTATAAAAATGTAATTTGTTTAAAAATTTGATGAACGAGTAAAAATCTCTACTAAAACTAGGACATGTTGGTTTTTGACAAAAAATGGACACACTAACAAGAGAAGTTATAGATGAAAACCTCAAAATAGTCAAAATGTTAAAAAAATTATATGGTTATATGGGTAAGAGAGTCTAACATCATCACATTTTTTATCTAAAATTGGATTGAAAGACATGCAAACCTGATGGTTGGCATGGCCAAAAAAGTTTAAAATTTGGTTACAATTTCAAAAAATCACATCCTTGGTATGAAATGGTCATCCAAACCTTTGGGTTGGATGCCCAAGACAAAATCTAACCCTTTGGGTTAGTATTTCCCAAAGAAATCAATTTGGCACTCATCAAATGAAAAATAACATTTGGCAAGTGCCAAATTTATCACTCACCAAATTTGGCACTCACGAAATTGATTGCATTGACAAAAAAACTAACTTTTCTTTCTCTTTGTCTCTCTCCCCCAATTTGATAAGGCTTAGAGTTTACAGTTTATGATCAATGATGGATAGTTGAGGTTTTACCTTTCACTCCCTCTCTACCTCCTTTCCTCTTAACCAATACTTACCATGTTCTCTCCCAACCCTCTATAGGTCTCTCCCACTATCTCTATCTTACCTTCCCTCCTTAACCCCATCTCCATCCTTGCCTCCCTACCTCTCTCTTCTTCTATCTCACTTTGTTACTATTTCTCACCCATCTCTCTCCTTTCTTGCGATCACTATCTCTCCCTCCTAACCTCTCTCCCCCCATCAACAAGTCTCTCCCTCATCTCATTACCCACCTCTCTCCCTCCTCTATCTCTAACCTAATTCTTCTCTCTCTTGTATTCTCTCTCACTCCCCTCTCTAGGTCATCACCTCTTTATCTCCTCCTCCCTATGTATCTCACTCCCTCCATGTGTACCTCTCCCTCAAACCCTTTTTACTTCTCTACTGTTATGTCTCTTTCTCCCTCCCTCTCTTCTCTATCTACCCTCTCTAGGTCTCTCCCACTCTATATCCCTATATCCCTCTCTACCATACATTACCTCCTTATCCCCATATATATCCTTAATTTCCTACCTCACTTATTTTCTCTCCCTTTATTATGGATTCTTTCCCATCTATCTCCTTTCTCTCAATCACTGGTCTCTTCCTCCCACACTCTCTCTCTCCCCATCTCCACGACTCTCCCTCCTTCCCTCTCTACCTCTCCACCCTCTATCTCTCTCACCCCTATCTCTCCCCTATGTCTCTCACCCCTCCTTGTTCCACTATCCCTCCCCTCTCTAGGCCATCTCCTCTCTAACTCCTCCTTCCCTATGCCTCTCACTCCCTCCATGTTTGCATCTCCCTCCATCCCTTCTTACTCCTCAAACAATACTTCCCTTTTCTCTCCCCCTCTCTTCTATATCTCACCTCTCTCTCCCCCTCACCTCTCTACATCCTTTCTTATCTCACCCTCTCTTCTATCCCTCACCCTCATTGTTTCTTTGTCCCTCCACTCTCTACATCATCTCCTCTCTAACTCCTCCTCTATTCCTCTCACTCCCTTCATGTATTCCTCTACCTCCATCCCTTCTTACTCCTATACCAATACTTCCCTTTATATTCCTCTCTTCTATCTCTCACCTCTCTCTCCCCCTCAACTCTCTTCCTCTCCCCTCTCTAGGTCTCTCAATCACTCCTTTTTTTCCTCTCCATCCCTCCTTATCCATATATAGCTCTCTCACTCCTTGTCTCATTACCCACCCCTCTCCCCACTCTATCTCTCTCACCCTATGTCTCTCACCCCTCTCTCCCTAGGCTACAAGTCTCTCATGTCTATATCTCTCAAGGCTATCTAGTTATTTCCCTCCCTCTCCACCACTCTCCCTCCTCCTTACCCCTCTTTACCTCAAGTTGTGAACTTCTCTCTGATTTTCTTGTATCTCTCCCCTACTTCTCTCTTCTTCTCTCCCCCTCTATTATTATTTATTTCCCATCTATCTCCTTTCTCTCGATCACTACCTCTTATTCCCACCCTTTCTCTCTCTCCTCATCTCCATGAATCTCCCTTTTTCTCTTTTTACCTCTCTTCCTCTCCCTCCTTGTCTCGTTACCCACCCCTCCCCCTCTATCTCTCTCACCCCTATCCCTCCCCTATGTCTCTCACCCCTCCTTGTTTCTTTGTCCCTCCCCTCTCTACATCATCTCCTCTCTAACTCCTTCCCTATGCCTCTCACTTACTCTATGTTTGTATCTCCCTCGATCCCTTCTTACTCCTCTACCAATAATTCCATTTCTCTCTCCCTATATTCTATCTCTCACCTCTCTCTCTCCCTCACCTCTCTACCTCCTTATTTTTCTCACCCTCTCTTCTATCTCTCACCCCTCATTTTTTCTCTTCCCCTCCCCTCTCTAACTTCTCCTTCCCTAAGCCTCTCACTCCCTCCATGTATTCCTCTCCCTCCATCCATTCTTAATCCTCTAGAAATACTTCCCTTTCTCTCCCCCTTTTATCTCTCACCTCTCTCTCCCCTTCACCTCTCTACCTCTCCCATCTCTAGGTCTTTGAGTCACTCCTTGTCTACCTCTCCATCCCTCCTTATCCATCCATGGGTCTCTCACTCCTTATCTCATTATCCACCCCTCTCCTTCCTCTATCTCTCTCACCCCTATCTCTCTCCCTATGTCTCTCACCACTCTCTCCCTAGTTTTTAGGTATCTCACCTCTATATCTCTTAGGGATCTCTAGTTATTTCCCGCCCTCCCCACCTCTCTCCCTCCTCCTTACCCCTCTTTAACTCAAGTTGTGAACTTATCTCTCTATCATTTTCTTCTATTTCTCCCCTCACCTCTCTATCTCTCCCCTCTATCCCTCTCACCTCTCTACCTCTCCCCTCTCTAGGTCTCTCAATCACTCCTTGGCTGCCTCTCCATCACTCCTTAGCCATATATAGGTATCTCATTCCTTTTATCATTACCCATCCCTCTACCCCATCTATCTCTCACCCCTATCTCTCCCCTATGTCTCTCATCCCTCACTCCCTAGGCTCTAGGTTTCTCACCTCTATATCTCTTAGAGCTCTCTAGTTATTTCCCTCCCTCTCCACCCCTCTCCCTCCTCCTTACCCCTCTTTCACTCAAGTTATGAACTTCGATCTATCCCCTACCTCTCTCTTCTTCTATATCCCTCTATTATTATTTCTTTCCCATATATCTCCTTTCTCTCAATCACAACCTCTTCCTTCCACCATCTCTTTCCCTATCTCCACAACTCTCCCTTCTTCCCTCTTTACCTCTCTACCTCTCCCTCCTTGTCTCATTACCCACCCCTCTCCCCCTCTATCTCTCTCACCTCTATCTCTCCCCATATGTCTCTCACCCCACCTTGTTTCTCTATCCCTCCCATCTCTATCCCATATCCTCTATAACTCCTTCCCTATGCCTCTTATTCCCTCCATGTCTACCTCTCCCTTTGTCCCTTCTTAATCCTCTACGAATACTTCACTTTCTCTCTCCCTCTCTTCTATCTCTCACCTCTCTACCTCCTTTTTTCTATGTCCATCCTATCTCTAACTCCTCCTTCCCCATGCCTCTCACTCCCTCTGTGTTTGCTTCTCCCTCCATCCCTTCTTACTCCTCTACCAATACTTCCCTTTCTCTCCTTTATCTCTCCCTCTCTTCTATCTCACCTCTCTACCTCTCCCCTCTCTAGGTCTCTCACTCAACCCTTCTGTTCCTCTCCATCCCTCCTTAGCCATCTCTATGTCTCTCACTTCTTGTCTCATTACTACTCCTCTAGGTCTATCCCCCCTTTGTAGTTCTTTGTGTAGGGTCAAGGCCTTCACAATTACAATTCTCTATAGAGTAGATTTGACACTCGCCAAATTGCAAAGCCTCAAAACAACACATTTGGCACTCACCAAATTGCAAAGGCTATTTTGTAGCAAATTTTGCACTCACCAAATTTGGAAAGTACCTAATGGCCTTTGCCAAAAATGGTAAAAATGGAGTTGACACGTGATATAGGCCCACAATTCTCTGCCTTTTTCTAGTTCTATGCTTTCTTCGACAGTAAAACACATTTTTATGTAGTTGACTTTTTGTAGTATCATATTATGTTTGGTCCATCACCTTTTGAGCACCAGTTTTCTTGATGGACAATGTAGAAGAAGATACTTTGACTTTTCTCCATCATATTCGATTATCTTAGGTAATATATTCATTTTTGTAGAATTGAAATGTTTATATTGAGTTTTTTTGTTTAGTTTTGACAATATAGACCATTATTTTCATAATTTTATTAATCATATTAGTTTTACATAGATTCAATATTGGATTAGATGGAAATTGCATAAAAGTTAAATTTTTTAGGATTTTGAAGAAAAAAATGACGTAATTTAGATGAATTTGTAAGGAAGATAAGGTAGCAGAACAACTTCCTACACTGATATTGAGATGAGGATAATGAAAAAATTTACATATCTCTTCAATAGTTATAGAAAATTAAACAAAAATAAATATAAATATCATGTATACCACAACACAATGATTTATGTGGGGAAAACCCTTTAAGGAGAAAAACTCCACACTCCAAAAGTTAGCCAATATAATATTCAAAAATCACGAATATTACAATATACTTGAAGAGAAAGTTTCTCATAGGAGTATCACCAACCAAAGATCCAGAGGCAATACATAGTCGTAATACAATGCCCTCATAAAATAGGGTTGCCTTCTAGGGAAAGTCAAGCTAATTAAGTATCAACAGCCAGATCTAAGACCTAATGATGAATGATCCATATTTATAGTAACAAAATATATATAAAAATTCTTTAAGGGGTGGTGCCCCTAGCCCCCGTCAGAGCATGCAACCCCCTGAACCCCTACCCGGGGGATGATCCCCTCAGAACCCTCAATAGGGGTAACCTCCTACACCCCCCATTGGTGATGTATCAATAGTACCTTATGTATCAACAATAACTTGTGTAATTGCAAGGTTGAGACACATTTTCCCAACAAATTTTCTATTTTTCAAACACCTTGCAAAAGCAACGAGAGGGCATATAAACATGATCTCTTAATTGCTAGGGGTTGAAAGGCCCATTAAATCTGAACACCATTTGAACTTCTCTGTGCACACGAGCTTAGTTAAAGAATCAAAAACATTCATCAAAGTCTCTACCTTTACCAACTTCACCCTACCATATTTGACCATACCTTTAACATAATGATACTGTACTGTAATGGTATGAATTTGCACCTAAAGAAAATTCCCAATTTTCATAACCCTCATCTTAGAAAATATGATTTCAATGATGCAATTTCCACATCTGCCAAGTTTCCCTATCCACCTAGTGGCTCATTTTCATATCAGTGGAGGAATTTTATCAAGGACACGTGCATGATGCATGGATTTCTGGGTGCTACATAGACATTTGTGCACCACGTTTTCATCTTGACAGGATTCTTGCCTCTAGAATCCATAGAGGCATTATTTTTCTCCATTGGCAATGAACTGTAACATCTTTGCCTCCCTTGAATGATGCCAAATGGCCCTTTTCCATCCTCCATTCCATTCAAAATGTCTAATTCTTCATTCTATCCAACTTCTTCACTCTCTCTTGCTTCTTGATTGAATTCTTCATGTTCTATTAATAAACTCTCATACTTTCAAGCTTCACCATCACTCCATTGTAGCTGAAAGCTACTAGTTTCTTGGCTCCTCCACTCTATTTATTGTGACAACATTGTTGTTGGAGAGCTTGCAAGCTCACTCCTTCCTCTACTTTCCTTAAGAGCACATAGTTGTGAAGGTGATATCTTCCATTTTCCATTACTTTTGCATCATTATTTTCATGTAGTAGCATATCATTGTTTGTTTTATTGCTTGGCACTTCCATTTCCATACATTTCTTTATCATTTTTTACACTCGTTGGTATCTGGTTGTCTATGGAGGTGAAAAAACCAAAGCGGGGGACTGACTAAGGCAATTCTCTAAAAATAGCCCCAACATTTTCGTTGGTCTTGTGTGTGTAGGTGCTTCTTAGTTGGATTTGTTTGAAGAATCAAGTTGCAAGGAGTTTATTATTTCTTTCTCACTCCCTTTTTCAATTCGAGTGTAGTTTAGTTAAAGTTTTCTTCTTGTTATACTTCATTTTTGTACTTTTTCTATATTTTGGCATAGCATAAAACTTTACCCATCAGGATGTTAGTTTCTTTTATAGTGTTTTGGTCTATTTCTTAGACTCTGTGTAACATGCACAACTAGATTTAATTCAAAAATAAATAAATATTGACATCATCAATATCAAATTTATGACACAAATCCCATAGCTAATTCCATTTAGCAATTTTATGTTCATAAATCACAAATAAATCTAAAACTTAAATATATTCACTTCCATATGTCAATAGTTACATACAAGTTTGACTAGGCATTAAATACCTCATAGTCAATCTCAAAAATTACATAGTTCTCTTTCAATTACATAATTTGTTCTTTTACATCAATGGTACAATACATAATAGAATTTTGATATGATTCCTTCATGAGATCTCACCTCCACTAGTGGATGATAACGTGATTGAGGTGTTTTTCCACCCAACCATGAAGCCATGCTTCCCTAGAATTCTTCAGTCAGTCGAAGAATACCCAACCTTGCATAGAACGCTTAGCAAGAGACACAGTTTGCAAGGTGGAATCTATGCATGCCTAACTTCATGCATTTCTATCTACTTGATAGAATATGCAAGTTCCATGTTATGTAAATAAATCTACCGACAGAGGGTGAATAATAATAGTTTGTTCCATATATGTATATATATATAAATGACTGCAAAGCTTGGCCAAGCTCATGCTATATAAAATGCAACTATGGTTAGATTTGGAAAAGCAAATCTACTCTCTCTAGCACCCATTCTTGAAATAAAATCTTATCATATCAAGGGTTATCCCTCCCTTTAGACCATCCATTAGCAACATTCTACTATGATACAGTCTACCAAATAATTCTTGTATCGTTCCATTTAACAAAATCAAATAATATTCATTCACATTTGGTATAACCATTCATCTATTATCATATGTAATTGCAATTCAATATTGTTCCAGGTTTATAGTTTGGTTTAATTTGTAAAACATTTATAACATGCTCAATGAGTAAAATAATCAAGATGAATTAGAAGGTATACCACATGTATGTGCACATGCATAAAGGGATATTTATGCATGTTCAAAAATATGCCTAGAAATGAATAGATTTTGAATAATACATATACGTTATGAAGCTTCAAATAAGGTTTCCCATTCATATTGGTTTATTTTCATATGTAGTAAGGAAAAAAAAGAACATCTCTTCAGTCAAAATAAATTACCATCAATTTCTAGTGTAGACACAAATGAAAACATCTGTTTCACAATCACTTGTCTTTCATTAAGGACTAAGAACAATTTAAATAAAACATAGTTGAAATACTTCTTCCATAAAGACAATATTAAAAGATACAATACACCTTCATTTTGTTTCAACATAAGGGCCCATGCTTGATTTCTTTTAAGCAAAATATCCATTTGATTTTGTGAACACTGAAAATAAAATTTATACACTGTCCATCAAAGAGCCATCCCTCAAGGGTACCGATACACATGTTATCATCCATTTATTATATGATATTGATGCCTTGGGGTTTATAATAGTAGCTGATATCTTTCAGGCCATGAGTTCATCCCATAATAAAATGGATCTCCCAAATACATATGAAAATCAACATAACAAAATTGAGCCTTCGACTCGGTTAATAACAGGTTATCAATAGTGACCATATGTGTATCTATAATCATGTGTGTATATATATATATATACATACACACACACACACACTTATACCCATGCTCATCATTTAATGTTTTCAACTTCTATGAGTTGAGAAGCCTAGTGTGGGTATCACAAAGTTAAGATACATCAAACTTGATATCAATAATTCTACCTCTCACTTAACAGTGTTTGGTGAGATTTTAATAGATAAATTAAAAGTGATTTAAACATCTCTCAGCCCTTGCAAGATGTGGGGCATGCATCGCCACCCTAACTCCTCATTAGGTGGGTATCAAAATTTTGTGCTTGGCACATTCATATGAAATATAAAACATTAATATCAGCTTGGATGGTTGCCTATAGGCTTTGGTAAATATACAAGCCGATAACAATGTAACTAGGAGATATTCAATGGTCGATCGTATGACCACTACCATCTAGGTTTAACATTCATACATGTATAATACCCACCTTGGGCACAAAGCCCACTTCCCTTCATAGGGATTAACAAGAGTTTATAGAGCCATCAAGGCAGCTTGGCCCACAAAAGGGCTTTACATATACCGAGAGGAAGGCAACATAATAACCCAAATGTCAAAATGCATGTTAAGGAATACATAATACAATTATGTTTCTATCTTTTACAAGATAGGAAACTCATTTGAAAAAGAGAGGAAACTAAATGAAAACAGATTTGAATACCTCAAATATAGCTTGCTCAATGATTTATCCTTCAATTTCTCGTCATTATCTCTCTGCCTTCTTTTTCTTTTTCCTTCCTTTTTGCTAGATTTTTCAATTCCCTTCACCATGATGGATTTCCTAGTAATTTTGGTGAGCTTGGGGTCTTAATTCATTGTCACCTATTTTATTATTTTGGTCACACACTCACTCCATTCTGAGTGTTAACTGAAGATTTTTTCGATGAGTGGGGGTTGGCTCCTATCCCATTTATGGTGGAAGTTACAGATTTTCAAATCCCACAATTCCATTATTATTATGAAGAGAGGAATTTAATTCAATGAAAGCATTCTTATATTTATATATGGGTATATGTATATATATATCTTAGTATATATATACATTCATATATATTTACATATATGCACATACACATTCAACTTGTCTCCATGAATTCATATACATATATTCAAGAATGAAATAGCTTTTCATACAATAATTGTGTTTGATGAATTGAACTTCTTATTCAATTTTCATTGAATGTAATGTTGAAACAAACATGGTATATTGAGAATACACCAATTTGATTTTTTTCACTAATTTTTATAATTCTCATACTGATTATAATGAAATTCATCAACTTTTCAAGCATATGCAAATGTCATGATTCTATAGTGGTTTGTGAGATTCTAGATTCCATTCTTGCTTATCATGGTCATCTGACTAAGCGTTTCTACCTCAATCAGGTTCTCTTCCTTCAACCTGCTCCTACACACACATTCTTACACTTGTCCACCTATCAGTAACCTTTAACCAATAATCTTATGAAATAATTTCTTAAATCAGGAAATTGCATCATTTTCATTTTCAATTTTGTCATTGTATTTATCAAATCCATAAAAAAAATGAAAAATTCTATTTTCCAAATTTTCCAATTTTCTGAATATTTAAAATACAAGCAATGAAATTGAGATATGGTATCCTTCCCAGTAGAAAGAGACATTGTCTCGATGTTTGATCAAACAATTTTTTTTTACATATGTTTGTCAAATCATATTATATTCAATCAAAACATCATAGTGTATCAATCCAAAATATTATACAACAATATAAGGTATTCATCAGTAGTCTATCTAAGAAAGAAAATGAGGGAAAGAGTGTTCTATCTCCTCTGCATCCTCCCATGTAGCAATTTCCTCATGATATTGGTCCCATTGGACCTTATCTTGAAAAATATCCCTATTTCACAACTTGACGTTGCGTCTATCTAGAATTCTAGTGGGCTCCACTAGCACCACTCTTGCATCCTCCACCTATAAAGAATTCCAATCAAGTATATGAGACACATCTAGGTGGTATGGATTTGACAAAGGAACATGAAAAACATTATGGAGTTGAGATAGAGTAAGGGGTAGAGCAATTTTGTATGCAACTAGGTTGATTACTTCCAACACATCAAATAGGCCCACGTATCTTAGAGCCAGCTTGGATGAATTCTCGAAGGTAATTGAGCTCCAATACAGATTAAATCTCAAAAATACCTTATCCCCAACTACAAATTGTGTAAAGGTTATTTTTCTATCGGCATAGCTCTTTTTCCTATCTGCTGCCTCTTTCAATTTTCTCTTGATAAGCCTCATTTGCTCTTCCATTTCTTTTAGCATCTCAAGATCCACTATGATCCTATCTTCCAACCTGTCCCAATTGATGGGAGTACAACACTTTTTCCCATATAGAGCCTCGAAAGGTGCCATACCTAAGGATGCATGTTGAGATTTGTTATAAGAAAATTCTACCAGTGGTAGATACTCTTCCCATTTATACTGTTGATCCATATAGTACATCTGAAGAAGATCTTCTACAACTTGATTCAGTTTCTTGATTTGACCATCGATCTAAGGATGGTAGGTTGAACTGAAGTTCAACTTAGTCCCTAATGATGTATTCAAAGTGGTCTAGAACCTTGATGTCATATTGTATCTCTATCGGATATAATGATCTCTAGCACTCCATGTAAGAAGAATATCTCTTGGATAAATTTATTGGCAAAGGTCAACAATCCACCCTTAAGGTTCCCTAGGATAAAATGTGCCACCTTAGTCAACTTATCAACTACCACCAAAATGATATCATGTATGTTCTTTCTTAAAGGTAACCCTTGCACAAAGTCCATACTGATCACTTTACATTTATACTTAGGTATATCGTCAAGATAAATGAATCCTACTGGATGCATTTGCTCAATCTTGACTTGTTGACACTCCAAGCATCTGGCTATGTATTCTACTACGTTATTCCTAATTTTTGGCCAAAAGTATAAGGTTTTCAATTTTGCGATCATCTTTGTAACTCTGGGGTGTCACGAATATGGTGTATTGTGAACCTCACCTAGGACCAACTTCCTAAGCTCTCCAAAATCTAGAATATATATCCATCCCTAGTATCTCAAGATATTGTTTGGTTCAAACTTGTACCCATCAAATTGATGGTCTGATGGATTCTCTTCTAGAGCCTTTTTCACCCTCTCATAATGCTCATCACCTTACAAGTGTTACATCACCTATTATCTCAGATTGATTCTCATAGAGGTCATCATTTCCAGATGTCTTCATCTACTAAGATCATTGGCCACTCAATTTTCCTTTCCTTTTATATACTCAATTCCAAAGTCATACTCACTAAGGAATTCTAGCCACCTCCTCTGACGTGCATTATGGTTAGGTTGAGAAAAAATGTATCTCAATCCTAGGTGATCTATTTGGAGCTCAAATGGATTTCCCAAAAGATAATGTCTCCACAGTTGTAGGGTGTGCACTATAGCTACTAATTCTAGGTCATGTGGCACATAGTTTACTTCATGTTGTTTTAGCTTCCTAGACTCATATGCCACCACTTTCCCTTCTTGCATTAACACCACTCCTACTCTATCTCCTGAAGCATTCGTGATCACTGAAAAATGACCATTGTGATCTAGAATAATAAGTACCAGAGTTGCAGCGAGCTTCTCCTTAATGAGTTGGAAAGCTTGATCACACTTCTCTGTCCACTCAAACCTCTTTCCTTTTTTCTAAAGAGATGTTATTGGGGCCACTATTTTATAAAACCCTTTCATAATTTTTTTGTAATATCCAAAAAGGCCTATAAAACTTTGCACCTTTGTCACATTATGAGGCACCGACCATTCTACAATTTATTTTACCTTCTCAGGGTCCATAGAGATTCCCTTGACTGAGATAATGTGGCCTAGGTAATACACCCTATCCTGATAAAATGAGCACTTCGATATCTTTTGAAAGAGCTTATTTTCTCTCAAATTTTGTAAGACTATCTTCAAGTGTCGATTGTGTTCCTCAAAAGACTTGGAATAAACCAAAATATCATCGATAAAGATTAAGAAAAAATCATCCAAATAGTCTTGGAACACACTATTCATAAGATTCATGAAAGTTGCAGGCACATTGGTTAACCCAAATGGTACAATGATGAACTCATAATTTCCATACCAAGTTCAAAAATCCATCTTTGGAATATCCTCTTCCTTTATTCTCAATTGACAGTAACCAAACCTGAGATCTATTTTTGAGAAAATTGTCGCTCCCTTCATCTGATCAAGTAGTTCATCGATCCTTGAAAGAGGGTAACAATTTTTTATTGTTGCCTTAGAATCTGATAATCAATACATAGATGCAAGGCTCTTTTGTGCCTCTTGCACACATACCCCATTCAGAACGGGGACCCTCTCTTTCCTTTTGGCTTGCCAGATCATTTTTTGCTTTGCCTCATTTTGGCGTGCCCCTTTTCGACATCCTTGATGGTAAACATGTTCTCAAAAGTCTCGTTTTAGGGTTGACCAAATTTTTCCCCTTTGAAAAATGCTAAGTCTTGAGCCATTTCAGGTTTTCTCTTTCAGTTGGTCTTTTTGACGTCGGTGGCGCCTTTCGGGCTCGGACCCTCGGGTTTCCCCTCTTGGATTTCCCTTTGCAGGTTTCCATTTCGGCTTCGCCATTTTCCACGGCCAACGGTTGGTGTCTTCCCGACCTCCATATCTCAATGCTTTGATGGCTATTTGAATTATTCAAAAAACTTGACAGCTCCACCAATGCGTCTTTCTGACCCACGGACCTTGGCTCTCAGACTTTTGTCCCCGAGCCGCTATCCCTATTTTGTCATTCCACACAGACGCTAGTTGACGCCTTCCCACACCTCGAACCCTGAGTTCCTATTCGCTGTATGGTTTAACTTCATAGTTTTTCAATAGCTGTCATTGGACGTCTTCCCGACCACTGGACCTCGGACCTCCCGCTGCCACCCAGGAAATTTGAATTCACCTACCTAATCTTTCGTCGTACCAAGAATTTACTAAGGTATTAATTGTGCTGGGGAATATTTAAATGAGTTTTGACCTATCATTTTCACATGACAGGAAGGAATTCGAAGCGCTCTCCGACCCCAACATCCTCTACCTCTATGCTCGAGCTCCAGCTTTTCCGTTCCTCACGAATTCGGCATTCTTCTGCTTCTTCGGGGATTCGAGGTAGGTTCACTGCCCACCTACCCTTTCCTTATTCTGAGAACCATGAATTTAAAATTAAGTGGAAACAAAAATGAACTTGAAACCTGATAGGATACTGCCCCTAGCCTAAAAACCCATAAGTTAGAAAATTAAAAATCTAGGGATTGGAGGCTAAAAATTGAAACCGGAATCTGACCTCCTCGTCGTTGTTCTTTGGAGCAGGTGACCGCATATTTCGAGCCCTAACCTCTCCACGGCTTCACACAAACTAAAACTTAGAGAATTGACAAGCAATTAGACTCACCTCGGGTCCTGGCCTCCAGATTTCCCTTCCTGGGTTTCTGTTGTGCCTCTGTCATTCCAAACGAATTTCCTCCAACATCCTTTCGGATCTCAGACCCCAAACGTGTGAAATCCATCACAAATTTCTAACCAAAATCGAACTTTGAAGTTGTCATCGGACCCCGACACCCACACTTTCATCCCCACACCGCTGTCTCTGCTTCATTGTTTTAAATGGCTACCACTGAACGTATTTCTAGTTCCCGAGCTCTGGTCGCCCTTCGGCTCTACACAATTTGAGTAAGGAAACTGAAACATCCAAAATTTGCTCAGACTCTGGCCTCTAGAATTCCCTTTCCGGAATTCCATGTCGCTTTCGCCGTCCCAAACAACCAAACCTGTCTTCCTTCCTTGCCACCGGGTCCCAACCCTCTATCTGCCTCTGGGTTTTCACCAACTTTTAAGTCTGCCTCGGGTATAATCCTCCAGACTTCCATCTGGGTTCCGCCGTTTCGCATGGCTATCCCGTAGCCGCTTCCCGACCTCGATGACCCGAACCCTGGAACCCGACTCCCAGAATGTTTTTTTCCCTGCGCTATTTCAAACAAGCCAACCTTGGATGGCTTTCCTGTAGCTAAAGCTCAAATGCTAGAATGATGGCTCAAACGACCTCCAAATAAAAAATGGACTTCGACCCACGTGCTAAAAATGGACATTCTTGCACACCAATCCTTTGTTGAACAAATCCAGGATCGAGAAAAGTCATCGGGAACGCCTTGCCTTGTTTTCCTTTCTAAACAACATTTTTCCAGAGGAAGTTTGGCGCTTGGGGCCTGGGTCACCTATTTGCCTTCCAATCTTATTATTATCAAGTGTTAGACTTTTCTTAAATGAATGTTGTGGATCTAATCTTGATTTTCAAGGATTTTTTTGAGACTACGTTCTCATGTTAATGTTGCTAACTCCCGTCTCTTTGTGCAGGATTTATGGAATTGAGTGTAGAGGCCTCTAGGATGGCCAAGGACAAAGGGAAAAGAACCTCCAAAGGCCCTTGAGGCAAAGAAGATAAAGATCAAATGAAGTATCAATTCGAGGAGGCACCCTTGCATTCCAAGGTCACAACTAGTTGAAAGAAATGAATAGACACCAATATCGGGCATCTTGATATTGATGAGTTTACACGAGGAGTCAGGATTGACCCAAAGATAGATAATGCAAAATTGATCAGAAGTAGCGGACTTGCCAAAGCTGCAGGTTTCCCACCCACCTTGGTGGCTCCTGAGCTGGTAATGGCATGCTGGGAGGCATACCAACTTGAAACAAGGACCATCGTGGATAGAGATGGAAATGTCCTTGCTGACATGTCCCCTCTCGAGATAACTCAAACCTTCCACATCCCTGCCTTTGAAAGCACAGAGACCCCAACCATAGAGGAGTGCAAAGCATTATGGGATAAGGATCCTATAAAATGCAAGAAACTAATCAACCAATATTGGTTGAAAGATAGATGGGGCAATGCTAGCAAAGTCCCTTAGGAGCTCTACCGCAATGATTTCTTTGAGGACTATTATGACTTGGTCACCCTACTAAGTAGAGTAATGGGCCTTCTTGCTATGGCCTTCTTCCAGGAATGGATGTTATATTTTGTTGAACAAATTCTCCATGGGGATGATGTTGCATTCTATTGGGGGGAAATAATCAGCAATTGCTTTCATGAGCAATTCGTCAATGTGAGGAAGACCTCCAAGTTCTACATAATGTCCTACCTAGTCTATTTTCTAGCCGATCAACGGAATTATAATGGATTGTTTGCAATGCCCAATGAGGCATTCGGAAGAGAGCTCAAACCCTATTACAAATACCCACAACTGTAGTACAGGAATTTCAATAATGACTATTGTAGGGTAAATGATGCTTTTACTTCCTACATCATTTGGTCTCTTGGAGGTGATTTTGAGAGAAGAGTCTCTCATAGTGATAGGGCCCTTCTCAAGCACTATGCCTTCTTGTTCATACAATTTCCCAAGATCACCTACATTCATGCCTAGGGATTCACAGAAAGGCCGAATAAGTTGCCTCGGTACCCAAATGACCGGATTATACTATTGAAACTAACTTGGTAGCTATGAAACATACACAACATTCTGAGCAGTAAACATCTGACAAGGACCCCCTATCCCCTCGAACTTGGCCAGGGGATGTATCAAATTCATACTTCCCAATGCACGGGCAATTCAGAGAAGGAGCTGGCCGAATACCACTTCAGACAGCATACAGCCAAGCCATGGATGGACCCATACGGTCATATTAGAAAGGCACTTGGACCAGAGTATGCCCACCTCCACCACATTGAGGATTTTTGGGCTAATTGCAAGGATGAATTTGAGGTGCAGATACAACATTATATGCATATGAAGGCATACTTTGTCAAGAGGGTGAACCTATGTCTGGTTCTAGATCAGCTTGAAGAGGATGAGAGCATAGTGATCGAATTGAGGTATAGTACCATTGAAAATCTGCCATTGCCATTAATTGATTGGGACCATCAAGAGGTTGATGACCTATACATTCTCACCAAGCTCATTGAGGCTCGAACAAAGGCATGGATCGACGGGCAGGTCGCTCAACTAAAGCAAGAAGGAGTTGCCTTGACATTCAAGGGGCTTGAAAGTGAACCAAGTGGTTCTGATGGTGGGGCGGCTACCGCTACAACTAGAGAAACATCCAAATCCCCATCATTTTTCAAGTTGAAAAAGAGAAAGGAGGTTGATGAGAAACTACCTAACCCAAAATTGTATACCAGAAAGGCCTCGGAGGGTGAGCCTCCTAAGAAGCATAGAAGAATGAGTAGCGTCACTGAGATGCCTGTAATACCTGAAGATCCACTCCATGAGGGTGAGGAGATGGAGACTGACCCACCAAGGTATCCACCTGCTTCATCTGCTGCTACAATTGCTACTGCTATTGCCACCATTCCAGCCACTTCATTGGCAATAGTTGCTTCCTCTTCGCCTGCGGTGGACATTTCTGTCCACCTCTCCTCCACTTCTCTCATTGCACAAGTCATATCAGTGGATTCATCCTCTGTCACAACCTTGCCAATCTCGTCATCCTCCATGTCTCCTTCCCTTCCACCTGTTTCATCAGCTATTGCAATGCCTGTCCTCACTCTCCCAGAGTCCTTTTTCGAGTATATACAAAATGTGCCATCTAAACTTTCGAGGATGCTTGCAAATCTAATGGTGCAGGCTGCAATCACCCAAGAAATAGTTAATAACCCAGCTCTCCCTCCTCCTACAGAACCACATAGAATGGAGGCTACAATGCAAATCTTGGATGAGCTCGAGCGACAGCAATTGGAGGAAACCAAGAGGCTGGAAGATGAGGACTTTGAATATCATGAGCATCCAATATATGAGCATCGGGTGATCGATGAGGTGGCCTATGAATCTTCTAGTGAGGACAGTGAGGATCAAGGGATGGACATAATCCAAGAAACAACTGATCCATAGCTTGATCCAGAGCTTGACGTAGAGTGGAACAAGCAACTCAAGGAGATCAAGGACAAGGAGGCTAAAGGACAGCTTACGATTGAAGAAAGAATTGTTGCTCTAGAGACCGAGGGCAACAGGTCTCCTATAGAAGGACATGATCAAACCCCCGAGCATGATGAAGAAATGTCCTTCCATGAAGATGAATAGGAGGATAGGCCCGAGGAGGGTGGGCATGACCAAGATGAAGAAGAAAAAGGTGTTGAAAGGGAAGACCACTCTGACAAGCAACTGCTCACCAAATCTCCTACCAAACGTATAATGCTCGTGCAACATTCTGACGAGAAGGAAGACGCAAGAACTGAGTAGGAGGCCCTTAATGTAAAAGCCATTGAACTTAGGGTGGAGGACCAAAAAGATCAACATGAATCACCCAAGGAAGGATCCTCGATGCCCGACTGGCTAGAAAGGCAGCTCGAAAAGAGAACTCTCACCCTAAAGGATCTGAAAGCAAGATTGGAGGCAATACTCACTAGAGCTCAGATTAGTACCAAGAAGGAGAAGAAGCCTGAATCAGATCAAAGGTAACAATGGATGCCTCTGGATCCAGAGTAGTGCAAATAGATACGCCAGTGGTTGGAGAACAAGGAATAAGCTATAATGTCTCCACCATTGACTTGGGAGTGGCCACCAGGGTGCAGAAGGTCGACCACCTCTAGGAATTGGTCACCACAGTGGTGCACCTTATCCAGCAGGATAAGATTTCGAAGGAAGAACTCAAAGCATAGGTGGCTAACCTGATGACCTAAATTCAACAATGGTCATCTTCGGATGGATAGCCTACCACATCATTGGCCTCACCGTAGTTGTTGTCCCAGGTACAGATCAACAAACTAGAAAGAAGGAGGAACTTGGATAAGACCATGAAAAATTGGTTCCGACAAGTCTTGGACATTGGGAATACGGGCATAAATTTGGTTTTTCAAACAACAAACAAGTTCCTAGAAGTGCAAAAGTATCTTGAAGGCATGAGGTGAATCTGCGAGGATTTCCCAAAGAAGTATAAGGTTTCCTACCTGAAAATCGAGGCTATCCTCATGCTGCCAAGTGAGGTTTGGGAAAAGGACCTTGCCTTCAAGGACGATGACCATTGGTTGATGGATGTGTGGAAGCGGGAATTCGATCACTGAAAGGGGACGCTAGAACATATCCTAAAATGAGTAATTCTGGATATTGAATGGGCCAAGGAGGCCAGAGGAGATTGTGCTAAGTACCTCAAGCTGATGATAGGGTACAAGATGCCCATTGTTAAGATCAATCCAGAAAGCATAAAGCCTCACTTTCGAAGGAGGATGGAGAAGGGAATGTCAGTTGAGGTTACCATAGATTTTATGAGCTTTTCTGCTCGAGATTTTTCCCAGTCTGATATTTTCAAGGATAACGCTGCAAAGTATGACAAAGACTAGGAAAAGCTTGTTAACAATTCCAAGGAATGGAGTTACCAGGTGCTAAGATCTGATATCATTGAGTTCAACAAACTTTGGCCAATGATCTTGATATTCATGGAGCATGCGGCTTTGAAGAACCAGGAAGGCAACCCTTTCATTGATGAAGAACTTTTGAAAGAACAGCTGCAGCAAAGAGCAATCAGCAAAAAGACAAAACGCTACAGTGTTGCCACTAGAAGACAAAACAAGGAAAAGACAAAAGATATTTTTTTAAATGTAACATATTTGGGGGTAGGTGAAACCCTGTTGTAAAGTGAATCTTGGCCACTCATATCATTTTTTGGAAACTATAAATAGGGGTCTCCTCCTCTCATTTTGAGAGAGTTGAGCTGTTGTAAAGACATGCTGCAGAAATTGCAATAGAAATACAGTGATTTTGGTGTATTTTGGATTTCTTCACATGTTTCGTGATTCTTCTCCCATAAGTTAAGATTCTAGTTTGAGTTACTTTGCTGTTCTATTTTCCTTTATAACTGTCCTTGGTAGATTTAGTAATGTTGTCTTTGGTTGTGAAGATTCCTGTTGTGTGTATGCTTTTCTTGTCCATACTTTTAGTCATTTGGTGCTAGTAGGTGACTGTGCAAAGTTAGTCTGGACTCTAATTTTATAGCTACTCTTGAAACTTTATCTTTATTAAAATCTATATGGAAAATGAATGATGAAATATCTACAGTCCTTAGAAGATAGCATAGATTTCATGGCATTGTGAAATTTTTGATTAAGCGAAATTCTATTTTAAGGAAACTGTCCACAATAGGAACCTCCATGATCACTGTTCATCGGTAGTTGCAAGTCTAGGAACCTTCTCTCTTCCCTACCCTTTTCCTCTTTTTTAAAGAAATAACCTATGCTAAGGTTCATTGCACATTGTAAAGCTAAATCCAATGTTGAAATGGAGTTCTAGACTATTGTTTGAACCTGCAAAAAAAGTGCAGTAATTTCCTATCAAAAGAACTCTGTCTACAGATCTGATTATCCTACAACTTTGATTCACGTAAGACCACCTTGTGATTCCAGAAAATCACATCATAAATCAACTGATATATTCAAAGCATCATCATGACCTGACATCCGAGAGACCTTGGGATAGTGTTCTGCAATTTGATTATGGAAGATTGTCTTTCAAGAGAGGTAATGCACTTACGCATTTCTTGTGTTGAGAAGTGCATAAAAACACCATCAATAGGTTCCATCTTTTTTTTCATGAAGATAATTGGTACTCCCCATTACGACACATTGGGACTAATAAGCCCTTTGTTTAACATCTTCTGCAACTAGGATTTCAATTCATAAAGCTCCATGGTGGTCATCATGTACGAAGCCTTAGACTAAGGTTTGGCTCTTAGCACTAGTTCGATGGAGAAATCAAATTACGCTTCAGAAGCATCTCAGTGAAATGTTCGAGGAACACATCTCAGAATCCCCTAAGAATTGGATAATCATCAAGGTATGGTTTCTCATTTTTAGGTTTACTAACATGCACAACATATATGACACATCCCTTCCTTAAGCTCTCTTAAGCTACATAGATGAGATTTGCCTAAGATTCAGGGGTCATTGCACCCCATGTAGCTCAACCGGGTTCCCATAGTCATCCATAAAACTCACCATCTTATCCTCACAATTTACTATAGCCTTGTGCTCAATTAACTAATTGATTCCTAAGTTTACATCATAGGATCCTAATGGTGCAACATAAAGGTCAACTTGGGTCATGAATTTTGGAAGTTCTAGCTCGTTGCAAAAGAAAGATGAATCTACTTCCTGCTCTGGTTGATTTCGATACTGAATAGACCATGAATTTTTTCATATATCCAAGTCGAATGGGTAAGTTAGAAATCATTCTAGGATCTATAAAGCACTCAATATCTTCACTATCTATCAAAATAGAAACATTTTTTCCATAGAGCTTACCCATCGATCAAATCAGAGAAGCCTGATACTATACTTGCTTGTTATCAACCACTATATGGATCCTATGTTGCAGGGTGTATTTCTATTTTCCTTGCTTTCGTGTCCTCAACCTCTAAGGTTAGTTAGATGCATAATGGTCTCCTCCAAAAGTGTAGCACCTTTCTTGAGGTCCTTTCTGACCTTTAACCTTATTCTCTTTTAGGTACCCCTAGCTACTATTATAGTTGTCATTGCCCTTGTTAGCCCTGTTATTCCTTCTACCTTGGTTGCCTTCTTCCTTCTCTAGAGGTTCGCCTTCCCTTTTCAAACTTCTAATCTGATGGGACTTGTTTCCTTTCTATGCATCACTCTTCCAAAATATTTTATTTTTGAACTGAGGCTTGAAGTTTGATCCTTTGCGAAGATTGGACAACTATTGTAGCTTCTATTCTTGCTTAATAGCCTTTTCAAAAGCTTCTACCATAGTATGAGGATTGTGAAGATCCACTTCAACTCCAATGTGGGGTCTCTATTCTAGTGTAAAAATTTGAATCAAAAAATGCTCATCGGATTGATACTGTGGCACATAATTAAACAATTTGGTAAACTTCTCCGAGTACTGCACTACTGTCAAGCCTCCCTGGGTCAAATTCTGAAATTCAGTCATTTTCTTGTCAAAGAAAAGTTTTGGTAGCCACCTCTTCCTAAAATAATGGAGGAAAGTCTCCCATGTGATTTCTTCTTGTGGAAGTCTCCCTTCTACCTTCTCATTGTCCCACCAAGTAGTTGCCTCTCCAAACAATTGATATGCTACCCAAGAAACCTTGGTTTGATCTGATAGGTTGTGAAGCCCACAATATTTTTCCATCTCTATGATACATGCCGCATGCCCATCTCTGATGTCCTTGCCATCAAAATTTGACTAGTGCTACCTTCTTAAGATATTTTCCCAGTTCTTCCTTAATTTGACCTCAATTGTGATCCCCTTCTCCTTGGTCAAGTATCTCATTCTTGAGATTCCAATCTTACCACACCCATTGGACCTCTTGTTCCAAATGGTCCATTCAGGATTCTTGTTGGTTCAAGAGTTCCAATATTTGGTCTAGCCTTCCACTTGACCCATTGTCATGTTTACTACCACTCGTATCTCATCTGGTGGTCACCATGGTAACTCACACTCAACCTGTGTCATAGTCATGTTTAGCATTCAAGAACAAGGTTTTATGTTTATGCTATTGCATCCTCAAAATACAAAGCACACAACATGCAAGCTAACAGGAAAATAAAATATGCATGTTCATTCAACAAGACAAGCCTTCAAGCTTCATGCCTTTGAATCAACAAAAAGAATTTTCTTTATTTATGCTAATTTTGGATTTATACTGATCCATATTTACAAAATATTTTTTCCACTCTAAGGAGATCCCTCATTATTGGATAGAGTACTTTCCTTAGGATCCTCATCCGAATCTACATCTTCCCTCTTGGGTGAGGCAAGATGTGTGTGTAGGAGCTCCTTCTCCTCCTTAGCCATCAGTGGTGCATTAGGTCCGTATCCTATTGGTCAATCTCTAAATGCGCAGGGTTTCTTAGTCTTAGGAGTTTGTTTGGAATCCTTTGTATTTTTGTCTCTCTCTAGCTTGAGACATGTGAAGGCGTGTGCTAGATTTTCTTCATCAGGAATCTCTAGTTGGTTCTCGAGTTTTGGATTTTCTTCTATAGAAAATGACTTCCTTGTAGCCCTATCGGTTTTTCTCTTCTTTCTTCCTGACTTAGACCTTCCCATTTCTTGCAAGAAATTCAAATTGGCCATTCTCTAGGTACCTCAAATCTAGTTAAGGGTCCACTACTTCCTATTTCAATCATCATGGGATCATAGGCCTAGAGCTGAACCTTGGGCTCTAATACCAAATGTAACATGCCCAACTAGATTTAATTCAAAAATAAATAAATATTGACATCATGAATATCAAACTTATGACACAAATCCCATAACTAATTCCATTTAGCAATTTTATGTTCATAAATCACAAATAAATCTGAAACATAAATATATTCACTTCCATATGTCAATAGTTACATATAAGTTTGATTAGGAATTCAACGCATCATAGTAAATCTCAATTTAAATAGTTCTCTTTCAATTATATAATTTGTTCTTTTACATCAATGATACAATACATAATAGAATTCTGATATGATTCTATCATGACACCTCGCCTCCATTGGTGGATGATAATGTGATTGAGGTGGTTTTCCACCCAACGACAAAGCAATGCTTCCCCAGAATTCTTCATTCATTCCAAGAATACCCAACCTACATGAAACACTTAGAAAGAGATACAATTTGCAAGGTGGAATCTATGTGTGCCTAAATTCATGCACTTCTATCTACTTGTTAGAATATGCAAGTTCCATGTTAGGTAAATAAATCTATAGAGAGAGGGTGAATAATAATAGTCCGTTCCATATATGTATATATATAAATGACTGCAAAGCTTGGCCAAGCTCATGCTACATGAAATGCAACTCTGTTTAGATTTGGAAAAGAAAATCTACTCTCTCTGGCACCCATTCTTGAAAGAAAAGATTATCATATCAAGGGGCATCCCTCCCTTTAGACCATCCATTAGCAAAATTCTATTGTGCTAGATTCTACCAAAGAATTCTTGTATCATTCCATTTAAAAAAATCAAATAATATTCAATCACATTTGATATAACCATTATCTATTATCATATGAAATTGCAGTTCAATACTATTCTAGGTTTACAGTTTGGTTCCATTTGCAAAAAAATTAGAACATGCTCAATGAGTAAAACAATCAAGATGAATCAGAAGATATACCACATGTATGTGCACATGCATAAAGGGATATTTATGCATGTTCACATATATTCTTGGAAATGAATAGATTTTGAATAATACACATACATTCTAAATAATTAAATAAATTTTCCCTTTCATATTTGTTTATTTTCATATGTAGTAAGGAAAAAAAGAGCATCTCTTCAGTCAGATTAAATTTCCATCAATTTCTAGTGTAGACACAAATGAAAACATTTGTTTCACAGTCACTTATCTTTCATTAAGGACTAAGAATATTTTAAATGAAACCTAAATGAAATACTTCTTCCATAAAGATAATATTAACAGATACAATATACCTTCATTTTGTTTCAACGTAAGGCTCCATACTTGACTTCTTTTAATGAAAATATCCATTTGATTTTGTGAACACTGAAAATAAAATTTATACCCTATCCATCGAAGAGCCATCCCTCAAGGGTATCAATACACATGTTATCATCCATTGATTACATGGTATCGATGCCTTGGGGTTAATAATAGTAGCTGATATCTTTCAGGCCATGAGTTCATTCCATAATAATATGGACCTCCCAAATACATATGGAAATCAAGATAACAAAACTGAGGCTTTGACTTAGTTAATAATAGGTTATCAATAGTGATAAGATGTTATCTATAATCATGTATATATATATATATATATATACACATATATACCCATGCTCATCATTTAATGTTTTCAACATTTGCGACTTGAGAAGCCTATCATGGGTATCACAAAGTTAAGATAAATCGAACTTGGTATCAATAATTCCACCTCACTTAACAATGTTTGGTGAGATTTTAATAGATCAATAAAAGTGATTTAAACATCGCTCGACCCTTACAAGATGCGGGGCATGCATTGCCACCCTAACTCATTGTAGGTGGGTCTCAACATTTTGTGCTTGGCACATTCATATGAAATATAAAACATTAAGATCAACTCAACTAGTTGCCTACATGCTCTGGTAAACATACATGTTGATAACAATGTAACAAGGAAATATTCAATGGTCGGCCATATGGCCACTACCATGTACGTTTAACATTCATACGGGTATAATACCCACCTTGGGCATGAATCCTAGTTCCCTTCACATGGATTAACAAGAGTTTATAGAGCCATCAAGGAAACTTGACCCACAAAAGGGCTTTACATAAATCGGAATGAAGGCAACATAATAACCCAAATGTCAAAATGCATGTTAAGGCATACATAATATTGTTATGTTTCTATCTTTTACAGGATAAGAAACCATTCAAAAAAGAGAGGAAACTAAATGAAAACAAATTTGAATGCCTCAAACGTAGCTTTCTCAATGATTTCTCCTTCAATTTCATGTCGTTCTCTCTCTTACTTCTTCTTTTTCCTTCCTTTCTGCTATATTTTTTGATTCCCTTCACCACGATGGATTTCTTGCTAATTTTGGTGAGATTGGGGTCTTAATTCGATGTCACCTATTTTATTATTTTGACTACCCAATCACTCCATTCTGAGTGTTAACTAAAGCTTTTTTCCATGAGTGGGGGTCATCCCCTATCCCATTTATGGTGGAAGTTACAAATTTTCAAATCCCATGATTCCATTATTCATATGAAGAATTGAATTTAATTCAAGGAAATTCTTATACTTATATATGGGTATATGTATATATATATATTAGTATATATATATACATTCATATATATTTACATATGTGCACATACAAATTCAACTTATCTCCATGAATTCATATAAATGCATTCAAGAATGAAATAGATTTTCATACAATAATTGTGTTTGATGAATTGAATTTCTTATTCGATTTTCATTAAATGTAATGTTGAAAAAGAAATGGTATGTCGAGAATACACCAATTTGTATTTTTTTCGGTAATTTATAATTTTCATACTAAGTATAATGAAATTCATCAAATTTTCAAGCATATGCAGATGTCATGATTCTACAATGGCGTGTGAGATTCCAGATTCCATTCTCTCTTATCATGGTCATCTGGAAAAGCGTGCCTACCTCAATCAAGTTATTTTCCTTCAACTTGTTCCTACACACATATTCTTACACTTGCCCACTTATCAGTAACCTTTAACTGATAATCTTATGAAATAATTTCTTAGATTAGAAAATTGCATCATTTTCATTGCATTTATCAAATCCATTAAAAAAAATTTGATAAATTATATTTTTTTATTTTCCAATTTTCTCAATATTTAAAATGCAAGAAAATAAATTGAGATATGACACTCTATCCATATAGATGCTAGCGTACCACTGTGATGCCAACGCACCACACTAGAGTCTATATCTTGTGCTACCATCCTTGGGCAGAATCACTCTCTTTTTATAGAATCGAGCACTTGTGGTACCTCCTTTGCAAGAACGAGCTCCTGTAGAACCTTTGTTCACCTTCTATGGGACCAAGTACCTGTGGAGCCAATTCTGTAGAATCGGGAACCTATAGAGATTGTTTTCACCTTCTGTAGGACCAAGTACCTATGGATCCAACCCTCTCTCCTACATGTATGAGCATGTCATATTGTAGTTTTCTTCCTCAAAGGTTTAGGTATATGCTCTTTATTCCTTTTTACCTCTCATTCACTAACACATACGCTTGCTAAAGTGGGGGAAAAATGTAATGGCATGAATCTTCACCCAAATAAAAATTTTCATACCCCTCACCTTAGAAAATGTGATTTTGATGATGCAATTTCCACATTTTCCACCTTTCCCTATCCACTTGGTGGCTTATTTTTGTTTTGGTGGAGGAATCTTGTTAGGAACACACACGCTACATGAACTTTTCTGCACCACACTATCATCCTGACAAGATTCCTGCCTCTAGAATCTGTAGAGGGTTTATGTTTCCCCATTGATGGCAAAGTGTAATGTCTCTGCCTCCCTTGATCAATGAAAAATAACCCTTTCCCCTCCTCCTTTCCATTCAAATTGTCTAATTCTTCATTCTATCCAACTTCTTAACTCTCTCTTGCTTCTTGACTGAATTCTTCATGCTCTCTTGATAAGCACTCATACTTTCAATCTTTACCATCACTCCATTGTAGCTACAATTTTTTGGTTTCTTTGCCCCTCCACTCTATTTTTTGCAACATCATTGTTGCTGGAGAGCTTGCAATCTCATTCCTTCCTCTACTTACCTTTAGAGAACATAGTTGTGAAGATGATATCTTCCATTGTCCATTTCTTTTGCATCATTGTTTTCATGTAGTAGCATATCATTGTTTATATTATTGCTTGGCACTTCCATTTCCATATATTTCTTTATCATTTTCTACAGTCATTGGTATTTTTGTATTTGTGGAGGTGGAAACACCAAAGCGGGGGACTGACTGAGGAAGTACTCTAAAAATAGCCCCAACATTTTCCTTAGTCTTGTGTGTGTAGATGCTTTTTGGTCAGATTTGTTTGAAGAATCAAGTTGTAAGGAGTTCGGTACTGCTTTCTCACTCCCTTTTTCAATTTGAGCATAGTTTAGTTAAAGTATTCTTCTTGTTATACTTTATTTTTGTACTTTTTCTATATTTTGGCATAGTATAAACTTTACCCATTAGATTGTTAGTTTATTTTCTAGTGTTTTGGTCTATTTCTTAGACTCTGTCCATACGGATGCTAGCACACCACTGAGACACCAACACACCATGCTAGAGTTTGTATCTTGTGCTACCATCCTTAGGTAGTAAGCCATCTGGGCAACAAATTGAACTCTAGAAATCAACTTGTATGACCTTCTGAAACATTTAGTTTAGTAGAAGGATAGTAGCATCTCAATTTCTCTTCCTTTTTAGCCTTAACACTTTCAACATTCTTGATTCATATAGAAAGCTTGAGGTAGATCAGGGCATCCTATTGTTTAGGAATCTCCCATGACCTGGAGTCCCAGAGTATAAAGTTCCCCTTCTCTACATTTTGGTGAACCTGATGTGAACTATTTATATTTCACAACTAGGTATCAAAGAACCTTCTCTTGTATCTTAGGCACATTGTAGGTTTTTGTGTTGCAAGGAACATAGCCTTGCAACTCAACCTATGTCCCTTAGCGAAATAGTTAGAAGGGCTCCTAGATATTGGGAGGAAAAATTTAGATAGGCCACCATCTAATTTCTAAACCTTTGGAGTATTCTGAGGAATTCCTCTCGAAGTACGTAAACATGGTCTCTTTTATGCATGTATGTTTCGCTTAGCCTGCAAATGGTTCACCAAATATAAATTTCACATCATAGGACCTACCTATGAACAAAGAGCCTTCTCCTTTGTACATTCTCACTTGCATGAATGGGAACATCATAATTGGTGTTCTGGTTGATCCCACATACCATGTAAATGTTATAATACAGGAGAATCTGTTGATAAATTTCTTACATAAGTATGGGTATGATGAATCAAAGAGCACAATACATACATAAGACTGACTCTCAGTCCCTCCAATTGGTATCATCACCTTCTTAGTCTTGGTAGGACCTAGGACTGTAAATGATCCTTTTGATATCATCCCAGAGTTGGACTTGTTCAGGGTGAAACTATGCATCCTATGGCTAGTTTCCATGAATCTGGTTGCTTCGGCAATTCGTAAGTGTTTGAAGTTTTCTCAAGAGATCTATGTGCATTTTTTTCACAACACCAAATATAAATCATTGGTGTCATGTGGGGGATACTTGTTAGATCACTTTTGGCCTACCCTAGTTGATTTGCTTCCTCCAAGGACAAACTTGATGTACTACACCTGTGTCAAATATAAGAATGGGGACATAATGTCAAAGGTTACTTACCTTGCATCCCCCTATGCCATCTCTATCAAGGATTACATGATCATGCAATAAAAAGTTGCCTCCTCCTCTCAAAAAAAGGGGAAGGGGAAGCTTGCTCGCACACAAGAGTCTTCCTCTTCTTTTGCTATTCCATCCACTTCTATCTCTCGCCCTGTTGTCGAACCTTCAGCCTCTCCTCCCATGCCTTGCATGGGGAGTTTGATGGTGCTTGCTTGGTAGAAGGCCAAGCATCAAGTATTTGAACTTCCCATCTTTCCCATAGTTTTGAGGTCCATTATCTATTGTAAGGGGAAGCGATCTCATGGAGTTTCCCCTATGTCTCAACGTTCATGACGTCCTACCGCTCTTGCCCCCTAGGTAGTGAATGGGAAGAGGACCACTTCTTAGGTTCTTGTGTCTACTTCTCCACCCACCATCATTTCCAGTACTGTGCTTCCTACTCATGTTCCCATCTAGGATTCTACCCTTCCACCAACAACATTTGTGGAGGACATGCCTATGGAAGAATATGGGCCTCCTGTTCCTTCTCAAGTAGTGAACTCTAGTTCCTAAAGTTGATGAAAATAGCTTATGGATGAGTGTAAGCACTTTAGAAAGGCTCTGGATGCTGAAAATTATGCCTTGTAGAAGGAAAAAGGGGAGCTAGCAGCTCTTGTTTTGACATCTCCTATTGTGCCTCCCTCTTTTTCTCCTTCTACTTTAATTCATCTTGCCTCAGTTTTTCTTTTGGCTCCCTCTACGAATTCCGATGACCCTCATCCCAAAAGGGTGCAGGTGTTCCTCGCTCCCTTGGTGGAGCCCCCTATTACGATGTCCCTTCTAGACATCCCTCCTATTTCTTAGCTTGTGGACATGTTGAACACCATAGTGGTGTCCACTATGGCTCTATCCTCTTCCTTCTTGACTTCTGCTTCTTTTGTGGGGATTGTACATCCTCCGCTGAAGCGTAAGTTGAAGAATGACCTTGCTCCCATTGGAGGTTGGAATAAATCATCACCTTCTTCAAAGGGGGGTGATTTTTTGGCTTGCGTTGTCCTTGTAACAGAGGCGACTTTGACATCTCCTAAGTTTTTCACTATCCCTCTTGATGGGATCGATGGTGGATCTCGGGTGCCTCCTTCATCTCCCATTCAATTAACACGTGAAACTCCCGTTAAGTGCATATTTAACTCAGTTGATGATGTCCTGTCTCTATCACTGATCTTTGTGAGGGTGATGACTTTTACTTCATAGGAATTGAGTGAAGGAGACCTTGATGTTCCTTCTTCCTCAGATTTTTTCATAGGAGAGTCGGAGGGTGCTACCATCGCTATCCCATATAATGATGTAGATTGGGAGAACAATGACCTAGTTGATGAGGACTAGAGGAGTACCTCTTTTTTATCTATAGATTAGATTTTTGTGTGTGTTGTGTTTCCCCCATGCCTATTTTGAGTATTCCTAGAGGACCCTTGTCACCCTTGTAGGTTCTTAGATACATGAGTAAAATTATTTCATAAATTTCCTCTATATATTTCATCATTCTTCTATATGTTGTAACTTGATTTTTGATAATTGGGGATGATGCAAAGTGTTGAGGGCATTTAGGTCTCCCTTCCATGTTGACCCAATTTTTTTATTTTTTATTTTATCTTCATTTTCTCTTCTTCAAATCTAAGAACTTTGGGGATTGATGATATTTTGTTCACACATATATTACGGGTTACCTATAAGAATTAATCTGACCCCAGACTCCTAGACCCCCCTATCTCTTGATTTCCTCATCTCTACTTGTTCCTTGTTTTCTTTTTTTTTTCTTGCTTCTCTTTCCACTTTCTTTGTGATGTTGTGGTGCTTATGTGTTGTCCCTCGTGTATGTGACAAAAATTTCCATGTTTACATCTCGCTATGTCTCTTAGGCCACAACATCACTCTATTTTCTTTTTTTCCTTAGGATACCATGTGCTCTTTCAATTCACACACACCATCCTAAGGGGGGCTACTACTTTGATTTTCAATAAGGTTCATTTTGTGGCCAATGAACCTTACTAAAATTTTTACACTTTTCAAAAATCATATCCTTTAACAAGGACCCCCTTAGCAAGATTTTCTTTTGAAAATGAATTTGTAGCAAAAAGAATAAAAAACTTGATTTCAAGAAGGCCATTCTTTTTATCAGATTCCTTGATGAAAGAGATATTTCAAAAGGATTTGTTGATGATAGGATCATTTGTGAAAAATGTTATGCTTTTTGAATGGAGCATCCCTCTACATGGACCCCTTGCTATCTTGAAGGGCTCCTGAGGGACCCCTTTGAAAACTCTTCATTTAAATTTCTTGCTCTAAGATATGATTGTCTATCTACATGACTTTTGTTGGCCTAACATTTTTTATCTACAACTTAACTTGTTGCTTTGCAAGACCAAGCACCTGTGAAGCCGATTTTACAATAAATATTGGAGGACCGAGAACCTCATCAAGCTTTCCTTTCAGGACCGAGCACCTATTAGGATCAATCAGACTCTATGGATATTTTTCATTTTTAGGCCCTCAAGACTGTGCACCTATGGCACCTCCTTTGCAAGACCAAGCACTTGTAAATAAATTTCTTGATGCAAAACTGAGCACCTATGGCACCTCCTTTGTAGGATCAAGCAACTATAAAGCACTCTCTTTTTGTAGGATCGAGCACATATAGAACCTTTTTTCTCCTTCTAGGGGATTTAGCATCTGTGGAGCCAATTCTATAGAATTAAGCACCTATAGAGATTTTCTTTCACCTTCCATAGGACCAAGTACCTGTGGAGCCACCTCTCTCTCTTGCACATCTGAGCATGTCAGATTGTAGTTTGCTTCCTTGAAGGTTCAGGTATATTCTCTTCAACCCTTTTTCCCTCTCATTCACTAACACATGCTCTTGCTAAAGTGGGGGAAAAATGTAATGGTATGAATTTTCGCCCGAAGAAAACTCCCCATTTTCATACCCCTCATCTTAGAAAATGTGATTTTGATGATGAAATTTCCACATCCACCACCTTTCCCTATCCACTTGGTGGCTCATTTTTGTGTTGGTGGAGGAATTTTATCAAGGAAGCATGCATGTTGTGCAAATTTCCACGTGTTGTGTTGCCATCCTAACAAGATTCAACCTTTGGAATCCATAGAGGCTTTAAATTTCTCCATTGGTGGTGAAGTGTAAAGGCTCTACCTCACTTGACCAATTCCAAAGAGCCCTTTCTCCTCTTCCTTTCCATTCAAATTATCTAATTCTTCATTCTATCCAACTTCTTCACTCTCCCTTGCTTCTTGACTGAATTATTGATGCTCTCTTGATAAACTCTCATACTTTCAAGCTTTACCATCACTCCATTGTAGCTACAAGATATTGGTTTCTTGGATCCTCCACTCTACTTGTTGTGACAATGTTGTTGTTTCAGAGGTTGCAAGCTCGCTCCTTCATCCACTTTCCTTAAGAGCACGTAGCTATGAAGGTGATATATTCCATTGTCCATTGCTTTTGCATCATTGTTTTCATGTAGTAGCATATCATTGTTTTTGTTATTTCTTGGCACTTCCATTTCCATACATTTCTTTATCATTTTCTACACTCATTGGTATTTGGCTCTGTATGGAGGTGGAAACACCATAACAGGGGATTGACTAAGGCAGTCCTCTAAAAATAGCCCCAACATTTTTCTTGGTCTTATGTGTGTAGGTGCTTCTCAGTTGGATTTTTTTTAAGAATCAAGTTGCAAGGAGTTTGGTACTAATTTCTCACTCCCTTTCTCAATTCAAGCATGGTTTATTTAAATTATTCTTCTTGTTATACTCCATTTGTGTGTTTTTTCTATATTCTAGCATAGCATAAAACTTACCTATTAGATTGTTAGTTTCTTTACTAGTGTTTTGGTTTGTTTCTTAGACTCTCTATCCATATAGAAACTAGTGCACCACTGAGACTCCAATGCATTGTCTTGGATTTTGTATCATACACTACTATCCTCAAGTGGTAAGCCATCTAGGCAGCAGATTGAACTCTAGAAACCATCTTGTCTGGCCTTCGAAAACATTTAGTTTAGTAGAAGGAGAGTAGCATCCCAATTGCTCTTCCTTTTCAGCCTTAACACTTTCTTCATCTCAAGGTACTAAGTGACTCCGTTTACCATGGTTGTGGGCCTTTGTAGCCTCTTACATAGTTAAATACTTAATTGTGATGGTAGAAAGTCTCTCCTATATATTGTACACTTTAAACTTCTCAAAAACTTGCACCACCAAGGATTGGTAAATGTTCCTAATTTTCTATACAACCTATTAAAGAGAATGTCTTTAAAATACAAGACGAACGGAAATTTTTCTACATTATCACATTTCTATTTTGTTACTTTTTTAGTCAAAAGAAATATCATAATTTAGTTTCCCAATATACCTTGGGAGGACTTTTTAGGTTGCAATGATGTTAGTAATGTTGTTATAAGGCTAGAGGGAGAAAAAATGAACATAGGAAATGAAGTAAATGATCCCTCTATAGTTGTAGTAGAAGGAAATGAATCCTCTATCTCACCCATCACTTCACTTGCCCACACTAGTGAGAAGTCACAACTAGAAGTGAAAGAACCACAACTTGCAGCTTCCATGGGTCAACCCATAATGGAAGAGGCACTTGAAAAACCTACTTCTATCAAGAGCCCCTCTAAGCCTAGGCAACAATAAAGAAAGAGTGCAACATCCAATTTTTAATGTAATAGAAGATAAAGGAGGCCAACATAGCCAAATATGTGATCTGATTGCCTCAGAAAGAAGGGCTCTGAAGAGGAGGTCGATACTCATAAAGATAAAGTTGTGGAAAATGAAACTAAGTTAGAACTTGAAGGGGAGAAGCTACCTAGTGAAGAAAAGAAACCAAAGATATTGCCGCTTCTATATTTTAGTAGCAATAAAGATTTTGATTCTAAGGATTTATTTACAACAAAGAAGAAAGAAAAGACCTCAAAATAGTCTTGTCTCTAAATAAGGGTTTGTTTCTCCTAATGAGGCTAATGAAGACATATTTTTGGAAAAGGAAGAAGACTTTTTTTTAGAAGAAAAAGATGTAAATAAAGAGTTAAAGGAAAATTTATAGAGGATAAAGGATTTAGAAGAGAAAATAAAAACATACCAATAGAAGGAAAGAGGAATGAACACCCGAATTTGGGAAATGGAAAAAAAAATTCATAAATTTGAGCAGCAAGGTTTAGGTTTTGAAACATTAGCACAATTGGCCATAGTTGAAAAAAAAGACTAAAAAAATGTACCTATGGACCTGATTGAATACTCGAGGACACCTATTTCCCCTACTTTGGTAACATTGGGTATAAATTTATGGAATATAACAAAAAAAAAAATCTTAGAAGAAAAAATAGTGAGAAAAATCAAAATCAGAATTATTGTCAACTCATACCAAAGTAGTTGAAAAATAATAGACAAATATTGAGACATTAAAGGTAAAAAAATATGAATTATCAGACAAAATAGTCCAATTATTGAGATGTAGACCTCTAGCCAAGGTATATACTCTATTTCTCTAAGAAAAATTTCTTATTTTTCAGTTTAGCTAGATAATTAGTGACCTCCCTATCACAATAAATTCACCTACACTATTTTTAAAAGTGTTAATAGTATTCTACACTAGAAATGTAGGATCAGTTGTATAAATTATATTTAAACTACCCAATCCTTCCCTATGAAACCACATGGAACCCACTTATGTTTTTGGGAGATGATCAAATCAAAGAATTAGCTTCTTACATCAAAAATGAGCTTCTAAGGGGACAATTACAACAAGAATATCAAGAAAGGGGAAAATCATCCCCTCTTCAGTTGAGGGAAGAATCAGAAGACCTAGACACAATGGTGGATAAATGGATAGATCTTATAAAGAGAGAGAGTGGCAGAGAAAATAATGGATTGTAGGTAGAAAGACTACAAGAGGTTCTAAGAACTTGTAGTAGTAACAATTAAGCAAACACTTGAATTTTCCTAAGAGAGATGGAGGGAGCTTTGTTGGAAGCTTGAGTTGTTTGTGAATTTTTTGGGTGTTGTCATTGATGTCAACCACTTGTATGAAGATAATGGTGGAATTTTTCTAGTGTTGATGATTTCAACCCCTAACATTGGATTTGTTGGAAGCTTGGAGTTGTTGGTATTGATGTCAACACAATTTCGTCAGTGTTTTCATTAATGTCTTACTTCAGTATTGTTGAAAAAGTTGTGTTTGGATAGATATTTGGATGTGCTATAGTTGATGATAAGTTTTGTATATGTTGTTTATGTGTTGTTGATGTTGTTGGTTCACTTGGTTTCCAAGTTATTTTGAGAAAACTTGAATAAAAGAGAGTCTAGTGTGACATAGTGGTGTTCGATGTTCTGCTAAACATTTCTTCATGGTTGAAGATATGCTTGCGTGGTTTGTATATGATGATTAGAGGTGTTCAGAGGTTTTATATACAATTTTTTTGGTTCTAGATTGTATTGTAGTGGAATATGTGTTTGACATTATGTTTGTTTGGTGAAACAAGGTTTTTGGGAGAAATTAGATTATTATACATTTCTTCACATTGAAGGTTCTTATCTTATAGATCTGGGAATGTGAATAATTTTTTTTTCTACCTTACCTTGAATTTTTAGGTTCTATGATGTTTCACAAGGTTTTTTGGTGTGTTGGATGTTTATGCCAGTGTGTCTGGTTACATACAATAAAGGTACATTCTTAAGTGTTAGGTGGTTGCAATAGTAATGGTGTATATTCTGATGATGTGGAATATTCTAAGATGTTTTAGAATTTTGTTGTGTAGGTTCGTGAGATGTTTTCAGACCTAGAGATGTGTGCTTGTGGTCACTTGTTAGTGTTAGTGTAATTTTGGCTGACTTGGCATGATAGCACTAATTATGGAGGATGATTGTTTTTTTTGAAAGTGTTGAAAAGCATTTCAATGTGGATTTAGGTTTTAGTTAAGTTGTGGCATGGTCTGCCTTCACTTCCTTACATCATGGAATTGTTTGGTGCCAAACTATTTGATGTTGTACAGTTGAGGTGCATACGTCTCCTTAAGGCCAACCTAATTGAGATTGTTTTAGGTCATGGATGGTATAAATACAAGGAAAGTTGTGTGGATAAGGCATGTAGGGTGTGTGATGTAAAAGATCTGAAAGTCATGAAGTTTGGTGATCTAAGTGTAAGCTTTAATGCTTATGACTTCTAGATGTGGTGAGTAGAAGGTGTCTACATTTTAGTCTATTGAATGGAGTTTTTTTGCTTCAATGGAACTATACCTTTGACATAAGAGAGATGAATTTGTATTAGTTCAAATTGGTAATGAGTCACCCCTTCTTCTATCTTCTTTCTCCTAGATAGTGAGTCCTTTGGTAGTGAGCCCTTCTTTCTTTGGGGCAATGATCCCTCTAGCGGTCAACCTATTGTATACGGTGTTTCTATTACTTTATATTGTGAGCTAATCCTCACTACGGTTTTTCCCTTCTTGGGTTTTCCATGTAAATCTAGTGTTCTTATGTGTCTTTTGTTTGTACACTACTATTTCATATCTTTACATTGTTCTAATGCATACTAAGGGTTTAAGGGCTAATAAAGATTTGAATGTTAATCAGGGTTTTGATGTTTAATGTACAAATGACTCACCCCCCTCTTAGTTGTACTATACATCTAACAATTGGTATCAGATCAAGATTCCTTGGAAGAATCTCAACCACTTGAGGTAGATCTAGATGGCACACTGGAAGGAGGCTCCCTTATTTGATGGGACAAATTATGCATTCTATAAAACCAAGATGGAAGGTTTCCTTGTTTCCCTAGGGTTTGGAGTTTAGAATTCAATTGAAGATGGATATACCATGCCCACTAATGGTCTAACAACTAATTATGAGATTAAGGCATATGAGAACAATGGAAAATCAATGAATGCTCTTTTGAGTGGTCTTGCTAATTTAGAACTTGTGAAGGTTATGAGCTACAAATCCTCTAAGGAAATCTAGAAGAAGATGGAATGTATCTATGAAGGAGATGATAAGGTCAAGCAATAAAAGATGCAAAATTTGAAGACTAGTTTAAAACCCTAAGGATGTCAGAAGATGAAGATATTGTGAGCTACATGCATAGAGTGGACGAAGTTGTCAATTTCATCAATGGAATTTGTGGAAAACTACACGAAGATGAGGTGGTAAATAAGGTATTTATAACTCTTCCTAAATCTTATAGTCATAAGGTTTTTTCTATTGAAGAGGCTCAGGATTTAGATCATTATTCTAGAAATTAGTTGTTTGGTGCTTTAACTACTTTTGAATTGAGAGAGTTTGGTCCAAATGATTCAAGAAAAGAGATTGCTTTTAAAGTTAGCAAAATAGAGAAGGATGATGGATTAGATCTAGATGATTTTGATGAGATAGAAGAAAATTTTGTTAGGAGATTGGAAAAGGGCACTAGAAAGTATAGAGGTAAGTTTCCTTCTAAATTTTTCAATTGTGGAAAGATAGGTCATTATGCTTCAAGATGTCCAACCAAGGTTTTAAATGACAAATATAAGGATAACAAAGGTAAACCTATCAAGAGAAGTTATTATGTTAAAAAATATTCTAGCATATTTGTTGATGAGTTTGACTACTCAGATGACGAAAATGATGAATGATTGTCCATGGTTCTGAATATTGGAAATAATGCTACTAACTCTAAAAGATGCATGAAGCAAACAATTTTGGAAATAGGTCACAACATCAAATGGACTATAGTGACTACTTTGCATGCCAGAGAGGAGAAAAATTATTAGATAATTAATAGTAGATGCTCAAATCATATGAGAGGTGATAAGAGTAAGTTTTTTAAACTTGAGAAGATTGAAGGTGATCTTGCTAATTTTGGTGATGATACATTTTCTAAGACATGTGGAAAAGGTTCAATTAGTTTTGATGGCAAGAATAATACCGATGATGCTCTTTATGTCAAGGGTCTCCAACATAATCTTCTAAGTGTAGGAAAAATGTGTAGAAAATGATATAATCTTGTATTTTAGGATGGTGGTTGTGAAATTAGAAAAGGAAGCTCCAAACCTCTGGTTGTAGTATGAACAAGGACAAATGGGAATGCTTATCAACTCAAAGGTGTTAATAAGTGTTTCCTTAATCAGGTCAATGAAATTTGGCTATAGCATAGATGAATGTGTCACATCAATTTTGATAGCCTAGTGAGGATCAGTACTACTCAAGCTGTGAGAGATCTACCAAGAATTACAAAGCCTATCAATGTAGTTTGCAAGGAATATCAAGTTGGGAAACAAACAAGAAAGAGGCTCAATATCAAATAATATTCTACTATGGGATCTTTGGAATTGGTGCATATAGACCTATGTCAAACTATAAGAACAAGAAGCTTTCAAGGTGATAGGTATTTCATGTTAACAATTGATGATTACTCTAGAATGACTTGGGTAACTTTTCTCAAATAAAAATCAAAAGCTCTAGATAAATTTAAAGAATTTAAGGCTATGGTTGAGAATGAAATGGATATGAAAATCAAGCTCTTAAGGTCTGATAGAGGTAGAGAGTTCACCTCCAATGATTTTAACAATTTTTTTGAATATCATGGAATAAAGAGGCATTTATCAGCTCCTAGAACTCCTCAATAGAATGGAGTTATGAAAATATAGAATATGATAGTTCAAGAAGCAACAAGGACAATGATAAAAAAAGAAAAACTACTAGATGTCTATTGGAGAGAAGTTATTCATAATGTAGTATACATACTCAATAGAGTACAAGAAAGAGTAAACAGTTCAAAAACTCCCTATGAACTATGGTATGGAAGAACACCTACTATCAAATACTTGAGTGTCTAGAAGCAAATTTTATATCATGAGAGATGAAGAAAACTTGGGAAAGTTCGATGCAAGCTCAGATGAAGGAATATTCTTTGGATTTTCTATAAGAAGCAAGTCTCACCGGTGCTACAACAAGAGGCTAAAGAAGATAGTTGAAAGTGCAAGTGTCAAAGTAGATGAAGAACCACAAAAATCTTAGTACTGATAGAAGGATATGAATCCAATGATTCTTCTTGTAGAGATATAGGGAAAGAAGAAGAAAAGGAAAAGGAGATGCAAGTTGAAGAGGAAGAAGCTCTGGTAAGGATTCCTAAGACTCATAAGTATGTGCAAAAGAATTATTCTGGAGAACAAATAATTGGTGATAAGAGTAGAGGTGTACTGACAAGAAGAAAAACTGCTATGAAATAAGAATAGGCAAATTTGTGTCTACTTTCCAAAGTAGAACCTAAGGTAGTGATTGAGGCATGTAAGGATGGGAATTAGACCAAATATATGGAAGAATAATTGATGCATATTGAGAAGAATCAAACTTTAGAATTAGTCCCAAGGCCAGCAAACAAGAATGTAATAGGAACTAAATGGGTATTCTAGAACAAGATAAATGAGAATGGAGAAGTTGTGAGAAATAAGGCTAGACTTGTGTGTAAGGGCTACTCACAAGTGGAAGGAATAGATTTTGAGGAGAAATTTTCTCTGGTGGCAAGAATGGAGGTAATTAGGATGTTTTTGGCCTTTGCAGAACATCAGGAATTCAAAGTCCATTAGATGGATGTCAAGTTTGCATCCTTGAATGGTGAGTTGGAAGAATAGGTATACATTGAACAACTAGAAGGCTTTCAGTTATTAGATAATCCTAATATGGTTTGCAAATTGAAGAAGGCATTGTATGGAGTCAAAAAAGATCCCAAATCTTGGTATGAAAGATTGGGTTGGTACTTGTTGTAGCAAGGATTCAATAGAGGTACTATAGATAACAATCTGTATTTCAAAGTTGAAGGAGAAAAAATATTAATTCTGGTAGTATATATTAATGACATAATATCTAGAGGAAATGAAGGTATGTGTAAGAGATTTGCAAAAGAGATGCAGAAAGAGTTTGAGACGTATATGCTTGGGGAGATGAATTTATTCCTTGGGCTACAAATCAGTCTAGCAGAAAAAGGAATACTCATTTTACAATCAAAGTATGTCAAGGAAATATTGAAGAAGTTTGGAATGAAAGGCTCTAAACTGGTATGTACTCCTATGGTTACTAGTTGCAAGTTGAGAAAGAATGATGAATCTCCTCAGACTGGTCATAGCAAGTACAAATCAATGATTAGTGGACTATAATACCTAACTGCTACTAGATCAAATATTGTGCATGTAGTTTGACTTGTGGCCATATTTCAAGAGGATCCTAGAGAATCACATGTGGTAATAGTAAAGAGGATATTCAGATACTTGCAAGACACTCTAGACTATGGTCTATGGTCTCCAAAATATAATAACTTCTCTTTAAGTTCCTATATTGATGTAGATTGGGTAGGTTGACATGTGGATGATAAAAGAAGAAAAGTGGAGGTGCTTTCTTTTTTAGAAGCATATTGGTTTCATGGTTGAGTAAGAAGTGAGACTTAGTGACGTTATCTACTACAAAAGAAAATTATATTACAATAGCATCTTGTTGCACATAGGTATTATGGATGAAGTAGACATTGAAGTATGTTAGAATATCATATGATGAACCTATTTCTATCTTGTGTGATAATACAAGTGCTATCAATATATCAAATAATTCAGTGATACATTCAAGAAAAAAACATATCTCAATTCACTATCACTTTCCGAGAGAGAAGGTTGAAAATTTAAGGTGAAGATGGAGTATGTTCCTACAAAGGATCAAGTTGTAGATATTTTCACTAAGGCTTTTCCAAAAGATATATATGAGAATCTCTGGCAGAAGTTAGGGGATATTTCCCCTCTTTTCAGCTAGATGGAGAAGAGTGTGCATCATTCTGATGGAGCAATTCAATATTTATTCTTTTTTTTCTAGACTAATGAAGGCTACCTCTTAGGGGGATTAGGTAGTAGTATGGCTGGTTGATGAAGTCATATAGAACATATTTTGTGCCCCTAAGGGGGAGAGTGTATAAAAGTAAGTGAAATTTCTTGCTGGTGTTTCAAGTGATGTCAAAGTGGTGTATGTAGATAATATGTGAAAGGTGCAGGTGTTTCCCTTTGAAAATTTTCAAAGGGGGAGAGAAAAAGAGTTCAGTATAGGAAACGGAGTTGGATGAGTCTATGGCCCTTTTCCATTGATGCCAAAGGGGGAGAGAGAGTTTGAAAAATATGGAGAGAGTTAGTGCAATGTATGAAAACAAATGGGAAGCGAGATTTGGTGTTGTAGGAAAAGAAGTTTGTAAAGAGAGAGTATGAAGAGTAAATATTTATCCCAATCAGGGTGAGTAGTGCTTATTACAATTGATGGTTTTTCATAAAGTTGGTGTTGTCATCAATGATAAAGGGGGATATTTTTGGAAGCTTGATTTGTTTGTTATTTTTTTAGGTGTTTTCATTTATGTCAACCCCTTGTATGAAGAGAGTGGTGGAATTATGTTAGTGTTGATAATGTCAACCCCTAGCATTGGAGTTGTTGGTATTGATGTCAACACAATGTTGTTTGTGTTGTCATTGATGTCTTATTTTAGTATAGTTGTAGAAGTTGTGTTTGGATAGATAATTGGATGTCCTATAGTTGATGAGAGATGTTGCGAATGTTGTAGATGTGTTGTAGATATGTTAGTAGTGTTTTTGATGTAGTTGGTTCACTTGGTTTTTAAGTGCTTCTAAGAAAATTTGAATAAAAGAGAGTTCAATGTTACAAAGTGGTTCAATGTTTTGCTCCGCATTTCTTCATGGTTGAAGATATGCATATGTGGTTTGGATATGATGATTAGAGGTTTTCATAGGTTCCATATCTAGATTTTCAATGTAAATATGTTTTTCATATGTGTTTGATATGTTTCATTATTGTTTCGTATGTTTACATTCTACTAATGCATGATAAGGGCTTAAGGGCTAATAAAAATTTGAATGTTAATGATGGTTTTAATGTTTAATGTACAACTGATTCACCCCTCTCAATTGTCCTATGCATCTAATAATCTTATGCTAGAACTTAAGAAGAAGGAACCCCATTCCATATTTAACTATGTGGAAATTGTTAAAAGGGCATATAAATACATCACAATTTCTCTAAAGAATGGAATCACTTGGCTTCCCCTCACCTTGCATCCTCCTCTACTTTTGTTTCCTATCCCACATTGGATAGGAAGGAGACTAGGAATAGATGCAGCAAAGCAAGAAAGGTGGATAAAGATACCAGATCAAAAAGGATTTTACTTGAAGCAGGGGACAAGGGTAACCGAAACGGTGGACTATAGAGAAACTACATTGCAATACAACCTTCAGCTCTAAGCTTTCTTGAGGACAAGCAAGAGTTTAAGTTGGGGGAAAAATGATGCGCCATAAATTGACTAGTTTCCTACTACAATTTCATGTTTTCTTATCTTATTTCTACCAAGCTTTTAAATACATTACCAAGACCTTTTATTTACCTTTAAGTGTTTCAAGCATTTAAAGACTATGCATATGGTATTAATTAATGTATGCATGGATTTCAGATGTCTATAATTTTAGTAGGATTTCTTGATTAATTATGGTGATTAAATATGAATGTGCTTTTATAAATAAAACTAACACTTGCATCTCAAAGACCTATCAACCCATAGCATAAGGATTTCTAACCTGCAAAAAAGGGTTGACAATTCAATACAATGAAGGATTCAATCAAGTAAAACAACAACATATTTTCTAGAATGGGATGAAGATGACAGTTGGGGGTCATGGACATAGTTATCCATGTGGCATTCCATCCACTGAATAATCTTGGAAGAAGAAGTATTTTTTGAATAAGAATGATAGTTATGATGAGGATGTTTTGTCTAGCATGTCCCTATATTATAGTAGCTTTCTTAAAATATGTAGAATCCTTGTTTTATTTTCCACTCTTGCTTCTAGTAGTTAGTTGTTTTTTATATTTTTTAATGAACTCAAGTCCTCTTCCTATCATGTAGAAAAAATTGGCATTTGTGAATAATTCTATTTATAGTTTGATAATAAACAAACTCTACTGAGCCCTATTTAGGAAGGTGTCTTGTTGAGAGACTAGAGTAGTTAGAGAATATGTGGTAGATCTTTGTAAAAATTAGATTGAATAACACTTGCTACATTATGTTTTCATGTTTGATATATTACAATAAAGAAAATTTCTCTGCATATCTATTTTTTAAGTTAATTGGAGATATTGTGGAACAAAACACTCAAGCGAGGGCCACTTGAGGTACTGCCAACTCCATAGAATAATAGATATATAGATTGTACATTGAAGTTCTTAATTCAAATTCTTAGTTTACATTGTAATTCATTATTATTTCGATATTTCCAATTCAATATTTTATTTTGCATTCAGTTCAATGATTAAGTTAGAATAAATTTACACTACAACATAGGATTAGTTAGTTATAGTTCGTGGAAGTAATAGGTACCCTTAGAAACTAGTAGTAATTAGATTACTTACTCGGATTTCTTTAAGTAGAAGTTATTTTGAATTATTCTTTCAGTACCTATACTCAATTGATTAAGATAGGATTCCTAAATGTATATATAGTGCCATCATAATCTTAAGTCTATGATTCCTTGGTTGAAAATTAAATGAAGCCCCCTTTTTAATGATGAATTTCTTAGATATGAAGGATCTTCAGGTCCACTAAGTTGTGTTTATTATTAGTTACACTAGCTAATTAGGTATTAAGGGAGAGATCTACATTCTTCACTATGATTTTGTAGGATATGCCTAAAAATTATGCATCTTGTAATAGTTTATATAACTATAAAAATCACATCTATTTCAATACATGCATATATACAATTAAATTTAAATTGATTTTATAGTTTAAAATTATTCTTAAAGTTTTGTATATCATTTTATTCCTTTCATGAACTAATTTAGAACTGATACAATTTTAGCATATCATTTTATGTCTCAAAACCAATTTTGAAAGTGGTGGTACCTTTTAGATAGAAATATATACAACATATATAATAAGAATCCCCTAAAGATAATTAAATATACAAGAATTTTTTATTATTCAAGCCCCTTCAATGAATGTATGTATAATGTTATTTCATAATAATCCAATATATAAAATAATTAGATATGTACACTATTTCTATAAGATAGTTAAAATATATGTATTACTTTTCAATGGGACTTATTTATAATGAGACTATCTTTTTTACATGATTTTGTTATAATACAATAATTCATTGGTTTAAAAAAAGGGTAAATTACATTTCGTAAACAAAGTAAAGAAATATATGGAATTCAATTTTTTTTTTAAATATTTAGATCTAGATATTTCATGTTTGAGAATATACTCCAATCCATATTGGTATTGAGTATATCAAAGTCCCAAAAGTAAATGCTGGAAATAAAGATAATAATATATACACATAAGCCCTCCAAGAATGGTTGCTTTGATGCATGGCCCGAACTTCTACTACAAATGTAGACACGGTACTCATGCACCCTAAAAAACCAAGTTGAATGCCTTCTATCACAAGTTTTATAGTATGATCCTTAACCTGCAGTTAGAATTTGAGTTCAGTGTAATAATATAGTGGATAAAAATAAATTAAACTAGTATAGGAAAATAATTTTAAAATAATTTCTTACCACTTGATGAATTATTGATAAAGTGGCCATCATGATGCTTGCCATGAGATTTGTAATTAATGTTCCCAGTGGGAGCCATTTTAAGTGCTTTTTTGCTCCAACTCCTTGGCCATTGAGGCATGCCATAAACCATCTTATCCACACTCCAAATGGTCCAACCATACAAGCTATCCATAATTTTGTTTTATGGTTGGATGTAAAATCAAAAACTACTAAAACAAGGCTTCCTCCCCACAATATTCCAATGAGAAACATGATCAAGATAAAACCATATAAGTGAAAGTGATTGTATTTAGAAGATGGGATCCATGTCAAGACTAATCGTTCCTTCTTGACTTTACTATGAATATACTCAATTAACTTTGTTGATTCAATCCCTAGCATAAGTGACATTTGGGAGAGCTCCATTCCTGTCATTTTCTAAATATTTTATTATATGGATAATTTAATTATTGGATTCTTTAAGTTTAACAAAACTAAAATCCCTAAGAAATGTATATCTAGGGAGAATAATATATATAACTAATCTATAAATTGACTTCTTTGTGATGAGGAAAAATTTACTTCAAAACTTAATGGGATAAAGACTATTATTTTCATATCTTACCTAAAAGAAGACCAATAATTCCAGTTACCCAATGGCCTTCAGTTGTTAAGTTTACTATTTCTTGAATCCAAGATGTAAAAGTGGTAATGCTCCCCATCAATCCTGATGATAGTCCAATGGCCAATGCTTCAGAGTAAAAAGAAATATTGTTTTTGAATGCAACTCCAACCCATCCCATGAAAAAGCTTCCAACCTACCATCAAAAAGTAACTAATCATAAATCAAAATATTTTTAATAACTATTAGCCCCTAACAAGCTACAACATCATCTACAAGCGATACGTTTATTATGCTATTTTAAAGGAGGAAAAAATAAAGATAAAATTCTTACCATATTTGAAGGAAGGTTGATATATAAAGCACTATGATCATTTGTCACATTTGCTCCATTTGGTCCAAATAATATTTGTAATGCATACCTTATGAATATCTATACACAAAGATATGTCAATGTTTCAATATCAAATATAATGATTTTTATAAAACACAAGGTTTACTTATATAATTTTAGATCTTCTATTAAAGTTTTTTGCATAGTTAGTTAAAAATTATTTTCTCTCTCTTTAGAATGATACTATCTTTTATAAGGTGATTTAGTATAAGGTTATTGTAGAATATTATTAAGAAAAAACTTCAATTTTAATTCCATATTTGTAACATAGAATATTTAAAATTTTCCCTCTTTCCTAGTATACAAGAAATGAAAAGTATATAGGAAGATTATGCATGTCAAGGCTAGAGAAAATTATCTATTATTAATTTATAATATTTTAAAAACTATAGATATAGATATTGAATCTTACCCCAATAATCCCAAACACTGCTAGATGAGAAAGGATCAATACATATTCCATGAATCGTGAACATTTATCTTGATTAACCTGCCAATATAATAACTTAATTTTTTTTGTTAGTAATATGTATAGAATCTATAAAATTATAATTACATTTATAAAAAAATTAGCAACCAAATTATATATAAATATTATTGAATCCATGAGTATCCTTTGAGAATAATATTACCATCTTTTAGAGAGAAAAATATGTATAAAAAATTATATTTAATACATTGCCAATTTCATTAATAGGGTTCATTTTTAGTTACAAAATCTATTGCAATGCTATAGTAGAATTTTCTTTTTAAAAGAGGTTTAAGAATAATATGATCTAGTAAAATAATTAAAAGAAAAATATTGAGAATCTCATAGTCATGAATGGATTGACCATCTTATATTATCTAATAACCATATCTATAAGCAATAAAATTAACCTCACAATTATAACCACAACATGTTTAATTCAAAATGGCCCTTGACATAACAGATACTAATTATCTAGTTTTAATTAAGAATTGGCTTATCATATGACTCTTTTGTGATAATCATAGCCTCGCGGAACTAGTATCATCATAAATGACCACTAAAGCGTGTAAAAGACAGGTTGCTTTCATTACTCCTTACTATCCTGGTTGATGGAGGAATGGCAGTTTTAAAAAGGCTATACTCACCGACAAGCAGTCACTTTTACAACTAACTTTGTTTCTTTGGGTCTGCTACTATGTGTCATGGGTCGCGATGGCTGGAGATAGGGTAAGAACTGAGCCTGATGATTGTGAGGAGTTTCAGAGGGACCGCATTACTTGGAATATTTGTAATGAGGGTCGTCTGGCATCGCTTTTGGAGAATCTTGTGGGCCACGATGAGTGTTTGTTGGCTCGATTTGCTGGTTCATGGAAGGATAGGAGGGTCACCATGGGTGGCATCTCGTTTGAGGTGAATGAAGAGGTTATTGGAAAGGCGACAGGCCTTTCCTATGATGGAAAGAAATATTAAAAAAACACCAAAATGCAAGGCTTGGAGAGTCTCAATGCCTTCTTCAAAGGTGATGAGAAGTCGGTTCAAAAGTAGTTTGTTTCGACCGTGAAGCGCTGCCACAACCCTGGGACAAGGTGTGTCTTGCTTTAATGAAATATGTTACTTTAGAAGGGCGGTTCAAGGTGTTTTATTTTTACCATTTGCCTCTGTTAAACCACTTTACGAACAAGATGACCCTTAGCTTTCCATTTTTTCTACTCACCTCTCTAGAAAATTTAGTTAAAGAAACCCTCGACGCTGTTGCTCTCAACTCGGATGATATGTCCCCTTTACCTCTGCATCAAGGCCTAATCCTTAGGCTCTACCAATTTCAACTTGCCCTATGCCCACCGAAACCCATCCTTGTTGTGTGTATTGTAGAGTTGGAGCCCCCTAATGTGATCCCTATTAATCCTTCCCTTGTTGCCTCTGAGGGTTCTAAGAGGAAAACCCCCACTCCTAAAATTGAGCCCATTTTTGAGCTTAAGCCCAAAACCCCTTCTACAAAGAGGAAAATCATTGACGATATAGCACAATCAAATATGGCGGCTGGGTTATGTGAGCTAAAAAATAAACCTGTCAAGGACAACAAAACCACTGCCAAGAAGAAGGGGAAAAATGTTCCTTAGAGCTTGGTGATATTACCACCCTTCGACAACAAGGTAGGAGTGCTAAGGAGAAAAAATCCAAGGGAGATACCATGGTGGTTGTGAGTTTTGAAGTGGGGATGGAACAAACTAGTGTGAGGAGGTCCCATAGACTGGCTAAGAACAAAAAAGGTACCCTGGTTGATGAGATTTCCAGTGACTCAGAGCAGACCAATGGCAGAATTGAAGGAAAAAAAGACACTTTTGGAGAGATGAATGAAGGGTTTGTAGAAGGTACAAGAAATTTTTTGAACATGAACAGGGGGCCTAAGAAGGATTCCACTCACTCCTCTAACCCCAAAGCTAGTGGGGAAGAGGAGATCGTGAGTGGGAAGGGTAGGAACGTGGACCCCGATGTGCTATAGGACCGTGTTGCTAATCTGGAGCATAAATTATTAGGCTTGCCCCGGTTCACGGTTAAGATGATCCACAAATCTGCTATCACTATGTTTGATGCCATTAAGGAGGAAGTGGATAAAAATTTTGAGGGAGAAGGACCCAATTAGATTGGGGATGATGTGCTAAATCTCCTGGTCTAGAAATGGGAAAATGTAGACAGTTAGTGTTTGGGTCTAGGTGGTACTGGTATTTAGTTGTTAATGTGTTGTGTCTGTGTCTTATGTCCATTGTTTTTGGTTATATAATTTTTGATAATTTTTTGAACTAGTTCCTTTTTATCCCTTTGGGCTCTCCGTGTAAAGGGTACAAAACCCTATAAATGTTGCTTATATAATCAAAAACATGTATAATTTAATCTTCAAACATAATAAATTTATTTTCTCTATAATAATAATATTAGAAAAATATATCTTATTAATGGATCAATAAGGAATAAAATAAGTGATTGTAAGAATAGATGGTTGGCTCTAGAGTTAGGGGTTAACTATTTTATTTTATGGGGGATCCAAAGGAAACCCAAGTGCTTTATGTGATATATATGTGGTTAGAGATTCTTATGGAGCCTTTCGTTTGAGAGGGTTTAGGGTTTGGACAAAGAAATAGTAAAAATAAAGGAAGTATCTGAGGGAGAAAACCTCTCCAAGGCACCCAAGGACGGAGGTTTGAACATTCTCCCAGTTGCTCAAGAAAAATCACCAATGTTAGTAGAAGAATCTGTCCATATCAACATAAACACAGAAGAAAACCCTTGGGTAATATATTTTGCAGCATCTTTCACAAAGACAGAGCAACTAGAGATTAGAGACTTCTTTGCAAAAAGATAGATAAATTTTGCATGGTCATATGCTAACATGCCTTGGCTGGATCCACACCTTATATTGCACCATCTACTATTACAACCAGGTATTAAGCCCGTCAAGCAAAAGTTAAGGAAAATGCATCCACAAATTGCTCTACTGGTCAAAGCTGAACTTAAGAAGTTATTGGATGTTGGATTCATTAGAACCATAGACTATGCAGAATGGATATCAAATCTTGTGCCAGTAACCAAACTGTCTGGGGGCATCCACATTTGTACAGACTTCAGAGATATCAACAAGGCATGTCCTAAGGATGAATTCCCTTTGCCAAACATTGACATGATAGTGGACCTTATAACAGGATACAAGATGCTATCCCTCATGGATGGTTTCTCTAGGTTTAATCAAATCAAAATTGCAGCTAAAGACCAACTCAAGACAACTTTCACATGTCCATAGGGAACATACTACTAGAATGTTATGCCTTTTGGGATCAAAAATGCTAGAGCTACATATCAATGTGCAATGACGACTATTTTCCATGACCTTGTACATACTCTCATGGAAGACTATGTCGACAACATTATAGCCAAATCATTAACAAGAGAAGATCATTTGAAAGTCTTAGACAAGATATTCCAGAGACTAGAAAATTACAAAGTCAGACTAAATCCAAAAAATGTGTCTTTGGCATTAAATCAGGAAAACTTCTAGGATACATCATTTCTAAAAGAGGCATTGAGGTGGACCTTGCAAAAGTAAAATCTATAGTGGATATGCCTCCACCAGCCAACATTGGTCAACTAAGAACACTACAAGGGAGATTACAGTCTATCAGACGCTTCATAGTACAATTAGTAGAAAAAATACATCAATTTCAACATTCTCTCAAGAAGGGAGTACCATTTGTATGGACACCCGAACACCAAGAAGCTTTCCAAAAGATCAAGGATTATTTGCTTGCTCCACCTATGTTAATGCCACCTACATATGACAAACCTTTGATACTTTACATTTGAGCAACTCAGTCAACATTAGGAGCCCTACTCGCACAAAATGATGATCAAGGTCATGAAAGGGTAGTGTACTACATCAGTCGTACTTTGGTGGGATTTGAACTAAACTACAATAACATAGAACGTTCCTATCTTGCGGTAGTCTTTGCTACTCCAAAAGTTAGGCACTATATGCTAAACCACCAAACTATGTTGGTCGCAAAGATAGATCCTTTGAAATATCTCCTAAGTAAAGAAACATTAACAGGTCGATTGGCTGAATGAGTGATGATACTTAGTGAATATGACATCCAATATGTGGAAAGGAAAGCTATAAAAGGGCAAGTAGTTGTAGACTAGTTAGCAGATGCACCAATTAAGGCAGACCATCCTTTAGTGGTAGATTTCCTTGATGAGTTTATCTTCAAAGTTGACACTAGAACCACATGGAAACTATACTTTGATGGGTCATATACTAATCGTGGTTCAGGAGTAGGCATACTATTTGTTACACCTCAAGGTGATACTATTCCTAAATCATTCAGGATTGCTTTCACTTGCACCAAAAACATAGCGAAATATGAAGCCTTAGTGAGAGGACTAAGAATGGCAACCCAATGGAAGATCAAGAGTTTACATGTTTATGGAGATTCTCAGCTAGTAGTCTGGCAAGTCAATGATGAATATGAAACTAAAAATGAGAAAATTGCTCCCTACAAGCACATGGCCGACAGTTTCAAGCAGTACTTTGATGAAATCACCTTTCAACAAATACCACACATTCAGAATAGGGCAGCAGATGCTATGGAAACTGTGGGTTCCTTATTGGATATTCCTAGCAATGTGCCTAAATTCAAGTTTTTGGTCGAACAACTTTTGGTCCCTGCCTATGATGTCCCCGATTCTGCGATGGTGTGTACGATTGTTGGTCCTACTTCTCCTTGGTACAAGCACATATACAACTATCTAAATTCCCAAATCCTACCTTTAGACCTATCAAACAACCAACGTAGAACCTTTATCTATAGGTCTGCCAAATACACCATCATCGAAGATACCCTATATAGACATACCTTAGATAACACCTTGATGGGATGTCTCGATGCTGAAGAAGCACAAGCAACTTTACTTGCAATACATGAAGGTATCTATGGATCCCATTCTAGTGGTCCTACCTTAGCCCACAAGATTATGAGATTAGGTTATTATTGGCCTACTATGGAAAATGACTCATATATCTTTGTCAAGAAATGTTGACAGTGTCAGATACATAGAGATATGATATGTGCGCCAACACAGGAGCTTCGTTCGATTACTTCAGCATGGCCCTTTGCCCAATGGGGACTTGACCTCATAGGTAAGATACACCCTCTATCATCTAATGGCCATAAATTCATCATAACCGCCACCAAATACTTCACCAAATGGATTGAGGCTATTCCCATGACTTACATCACCGACACACAAATATCCAAGTTTATCCTAAACTACATAATCTATCAGTATGGTGTACCTCAATCCATCATCACAGACAATGGTCGTCCATTACCAAGAAGTCTACCATCTCTATGAAGAATTCCACATCCAACACCATTTTTCCACCCCATATTACCCACAAGGTAATAGCCAAGCAGAGGCATCTAATAAAACTATTATCAGAATCCTCAAAAAGACTGTCAATGACGATGGTCGTGACTGGCATCTACAACTTAATCCTTCCTTATGGGTCTATCGCACAAGCATCCGTACACCCACTGGTGCCACTCCATACTCCTTAGTATTCAGTTCTAAAGCTATCTTACCTATTGAGGTTGAAATTCCTTCCCTAAGGGTATCCCTGAAAGGTCATATTGACGATCAAGAATATTGTGTATCTAGATTGCATGAGTTAGAATTCCTAGATGAACGAAGACAAAAGGAATTAGATCATATTCAAGCATATTAGAACCATCTTCATCACAGCTATAATAGGAATGTTCTAAATTGACATTTTGACATTGGTGACTTGGTCTTAATGGAGAACCCAAAGAATCAAGCTGAACGAGAAAAGCCAGGAAAATTTGAACCTAACTGGTTAGGGCCTTATATTGTTATAGAAACTTTTGGATTAGGAGCGTATCAACTCTCTACCCCTGAAGGAGACCCACTTTTATCACCAACCAACAGCCTTCATCTGAAGAGATTCTATTCGTAGCTTCTGAGAACCATGTCTTAATCTTAAAAATACAAAAAAAATTAGAAAAACAAAAAAATTGTTACCTTGATGAAAACCTGGCAAACAGGCATTTTGTAACACCAAAAAAATTGAAAAATCAAGAAAATAGTAAAGAGAAATAATTCGTCCAATAGTGAAAACCACTTCCGTGGTACTATGGATAAGTACCATGGTGAAAACCTAGCAAAGAGGCACCATGTGTAGTCGACTTCGCTCCATCGTTTACCATCATTTCAATCAGATTTTTCACCATCACCCATAATAAATGATTGCCTTATCCATTACTTGGAACGATTGATATCAAGTCCATTCCGTCTACCCATTCCATCCTATAGGTCTTATTCTCGACTGGGGGAAAATCCTCGACCAACATCTTTTGGGCCTTGTACATAACATCCCAATGCTAGAAAATTTCCTAAAAAAAGCTCAAAAACATCATAAAATGTCTTGAAAAAATCCAAAAACATAAAAAAAAAAAACTCCAAAAAGAAAAAAATCAAAACATGTCAAAAATCCCAAAAATAGAGTCAGAGTCAGTTGTGTCAAGCCAGTCATGGACATAGTCGAACTACGTTGCCTCTACGACTAGACGTAGGGAAGGCCATCTATCAATGTGCCCCCGAGGCATTAGGTCAGCCTGTCTAGGTTTGTCATGTATCACACACATAAAATCATGACTCATTCTTTGTATATGTCAAAGTCATTGGTTGTGTCAAACTACGAGGTCTCTGTGTGTATAACGTAGGCAAGGTCATCAATCAATGAGCCCCTGAGGCTGCACTAGGTTAGTCCATTAGGGTTTATCACACTCATTGTCACACATCGTCTAAACATCAAGTTAGGTTCATATGTGCCAAACATTCATGTCAATCAAAGTCAAGTCGAACTACGAGGTCTTTGCGTGTACAACGTAGGCAAGGCCATCAATTGATAAGCCCCCGAGGCCGCACTAGGTTAGTCCTTTAGGGTACATCATCTCAAGTCTACATAATTCAACACACACACACTCATAACGATCAAGGCATCAAAACAAGTCATGAATTAACAAGGAAAACATGTCAAAACTGTCATCAATTCAACATCACACACATTGTCAGAATGATCAACTTATGTCTTAAGCAAGATATGTCTTTCTTGACAATAGACATCATCAATTGTCATAGCCTCATGTAGCTTGTTGCATCAATGGCATCAGGCTCAACATCTTATACGACACGTGTCTTTCTAAAACTTGGCTTTTTCATGCCTTACACAAATAGTCACAAAATTGAAACCAGACTCAATGTCTTATACAGTATGTGTCATCCCTCACATCGGGCTATGTCAAACATCAAACAATTATACAAAATCAAGTTTTGGAAAGTACTTTTATTGGATTTATGACTTTATATCTTATTTTGTCTTATCTTTTTATGAATTGGTATTTGAGTCTAGTTAGTAGCTTTCTCAAGGATGTCCCATGAAGGATTTAGAGAAGCAAGGATGTCTCAGGACTCTTTTTCTTTGTATGTTGTTTGTCAATTGTCTTTTAAAACTTTGGATTTTGAGTCATGTTACTAGTTTCCTTGAGGATGTCCCATAAAGGATTTAGAGGAAATTGTGCCCTTAGAATGAGTTAAGACAATCCTTGTCTGCGACTGTCTGTTGTTAGCAGGTGGATCACCTTGTACACCTTGATCTATGTCATATCATGGTGTTTGTCTCCATTTGTCTTAGTTACCGCCCAATGATGATAAAGTGCAAAGCCTTTTGTGATTCGACAAAATATCAAAGATTGCTAATACTAACATCAATGTTTTTTTCATGTTCATATTTCTTTCCACCCTTTTTCTATTTATATCTAGAGTTTAAAGTGCCATTTCTGCTGACCTTGTCTATTCGTCATGTAAATTTCCATCTTTAATCAACTCATACACATCCCTAACACATACAAATTCAATTTCGTCAACTCCATAGCATTTATGGCCATCAAATTGACTTATCGGGACTATTTCCTAATTTTTTGAAAAATTTCAAAAATTTGTAAATTTTCCCGAGGGGGCATACACTAACCTATTTCATACCGAGGCATGACTGGGGCATGTTTTTAACGATTTTTTTTTACACAAAAGCCGAAATGACATTTTATCAAAGAGGGGCAAATTGTAGACATTGAAAATTGGTCTAGGCCTGTGAGCACCACTTTCACCATAATTTTCTAATGTCCATGGTCACAATTAAATAATGTTAATTATTTAATTATTTTCTATACGCATATTTCTTCTATTAATTAAATAACCTTTAATTATTTAATTAATTCATTATGACCCTTGTTCAACTTTGATTAATTAAATGAATCTTATTTATTTAATTACGTCGTTAATTAATTAGTTCCCTTTCTGAATTAAATAATTTATTATTAAATTTACCTTTTATCGTATTTCGACTATAGTTAAATATTATTTTTGAATTATTTAATTATTCAATTAACCTTATTGACAATCAATTAAATAAATCATTATTTATTTAATTAAATCCTTAAATTTTGAATGTTGAATTAAATAAATATTTAATTCATAAAAAGAGTTATTTCTGTCACATTCTTCTATTGCCTACTTAACTAATTATTCACTCACCATCTTACTCGAGATCTATTTAAAGCAATCAGTTATCTCCTGATGCGATATCTGATCATCTTTGAAAAGAGACTCTCTGTCATAACTAGTCAGTTATCTAGTTCTAACTCTTATGCATGAACATATGTATTAATTAAATATATTTATTTAATTAATTAATTCATGTGTGCATTCAAACAAAATGTTATCCAAATTCTATCTTTATCCTTTTCATGCAAACATTATTCTTCTAATTTTTGAATACTTTCAACTAAAGATTAAATCATTTATTTAATCTTGATCTCTTATTCTTTCAATTTCAAATAGTCCTAACACCAGATTAAATTATTATTTAATTTAATCTTTATCCTGTAGAAATTCCCAACTCACGTTCTAACTGACACAAATCTCAATCGCATGGCATTCATCAATCTCGATCGTTGATCTCTCTTTTGAATCTGAGTCGATCATTCGAAAACTAGCTTTCTATAAATTGGTTGACCTTTGTCATTATTCCTCCTCCCGAAATCTATATACTTTTGGAAGAGACTTGTTAATCTTCGATATTTTTCTATAATCACATACATCAAGGCTATACTTGCACACTTATGAAAATTTGAGGGCAATTATACTACAAAAGGCAAAATGGAGAAGGACAATCAAGATAATTCGAAGGAGTGAACAGATATTTGGTGAGATTGTTTCATGTTTTGCTTTAGTTTATTATTTTGTGCTTTGTTGTTTGATTTAGATTAATGCTTGTTTATTAGATTTAACTGATCTTGCTTGCAACGCTTTTTATCTACGTTACATGTATAAGAAGTTATCATTTGATAAGGAATAAGTGAGCTATCATCCCATGACGTTAGAAAATAATTAGAATTCAAAGTTCAATAAAATACATCCTAAAGATCCAAATTTAATATCTAAATATTTTTAACCCCTATGTTCAAATTTCCTCCTTGGTCCATATTAATGGTGGCATGGTGTTCCTAGAAACAACAAAATTGTGATCCAAATTAAATTATAATTTGTATGCACTAGCATTATTTATATTATATTCTATGGGTGAAGAAAGCTCTCACCCTAAGAATTCAATTTGGCATTTATCAAATTAGTTTTTTGATAAAACTTTGAGAGTGAAAAATAGAGTGGATAACCATTATAAGAACAAAGAATATTTATATAAAACAATTATTTTTAATCGGTTTTGGTAGCATAGAGTGGTAGGTTTCACATTTAAGTGGCCTATGTTGTGTTTATTTCATTCTAAAAATCAATAGATTTTTTCATGTTTCATTCCTCCATGGATTATTTTGTATCCATTTTTATTTATGATATTTGTGCACCCATTTGTCAATTGTTCATTCAACCTACATTCAACAATAACACATTTTTTTACTAATATACTAATACAAATATGTAGCAATTTATAAAATATGGTCACAACAATAAATTGAAATAGTGATACATTTGAAAAATAAAGGTTAACATTTATTTATTCCTATGAACACATTATTTAAAAATAATCAATTAATTGATCAACCTATAGACAAGAAATTTTTGCATTAAACATATAAATATGCACTAAAAGTGGATAACTTCATTAGAGAAAAGGATAATAATCCCCTCAATGAGAGATGGTAATATTGTCAAGAAGGCATTCTTAACCCTCTCTATTTAAATAAATATAGAAAATAGTGAGGAGATGGAGGGGTATTTTAGAAGCTAGTGTTGTTACTGGGTAGGAGATAATAAGGAGAAGAGAGATCAATAAAAAAATAAAATAAAGTGGAAACCATTACTAGAAGGTATTTATGAGTTTAAATTGAGCTCTGATGGAACTTCCCATGGTAATCTAAGTAATATAGGAAGCATTCAAGTGTTACTAGAGAATCCAATGGAAAATTTATTGTTAGAGGTTCCTTCTTGTTTCCTCCATGCATGAATAATGAAGATGAAGTGCAAGATCTTTTAGAAATGTTGAGGTTGATATTGAAGCAAGGGATAAAAATTTTAGTGGTGGAAGGGGACTCATTACTTGTAATACAAGGATTGAATAAGAATATAGGGAAGCGTTGGATGTTCAATTGTTTAAGAAAATAAGCCCTTGTAATTTTGGTCCATATTTTCAAGAAATTATCTTTCTTATTATTTTTGTGAGCATAATTGAGTGGTGAATAGGTTGGGTACTATCAAGATTGATCAGTATCCCTCTACAACTAAAGTAAGTGTGATTTATTTAGCATAGCTAATTCTTGAGGAGTTCCTAGATAGTAACTTAGTAAAAAATGGTTAAAAAATATAACAATATTTTTAAATAATTTTTTTTAATATTTGATAATTTAATATTAAATAATGTTATTACCAATTTTATAAATTAATCATATCATTTTTATTAAAAATAAATATTGATATCAAGTTGGGAGATGCCAAATAAAGTATAGTGCATAAGTTCAATTATTACCTGAACACAAGGGAAATAGGTGCCCACCTTTTAGGAGATGGAACTTTGGGACCTATTTCACACTTTAGTTATTAGGAACCTAGATCCCTCCACCAAGTGACTCAATTGAGGGATGGAATAGTGGATTCCTATTGAAATTGGATGGGGGTTCACCATTAAATGAAGCTTGAAAGGAGAAATGCAAACACCTATGCACATAGCCCTAGAAACTTGAAAGCATGAAATCAGATTAATAAACAAAATGAAATAGAAAGGTACTTGGAGGAGTGGAGAGGCCAAAACAAGGTTTGAAACCTTGGAAACTGTTGTTTCAGATTGCACCAGGATTAATACGCCAGGTTGGGCAATTTAGTCCCACTCTAGGGTTTTCAGGGCAAGATCATGGATTCTCTAAGAGTTGATCAAGATCTGTTGAATGATGATTAGAAACTATAACGAGACTAATATGCCAGGTTAGGAATTTGAGTCCTACAATGGGATTTTTCAAGATCTTTTTGAATCTTTCGAACCTAGATCTGAAACTATTGAATGCTATTGAGAGGTTATATCAGAGACTAAATCACCAGGTTGGGCAAATGAGTCTCGTTCACATAAATTTGTAAAACACACATCACAAGAGAGAAAAAATGTTGTTCTATTAGAGGATGGTAGTCTACCTCAGACAAACCATGTTTGAGTAATTAAACTTTGAAATGAATTGAAATAACATGAAGGAATGATGAATGAACAAATGAATGTAACAACTCACCAAACCTTGTTGAATCCTTGGAGTGTAGATCTACAACTTGTATGAATTGGCTTCAATGGATGCATATCTTGATCATGAAACTTGATATGGATTTGAATGCTTGAACTTGGATCACAAATACTACATCAACATGTTAGCTCACAAACACACATGATGCATGAAGACCTTGACACGATGCTTGAATTTTGAATTGATGCTTCATAATGCTTGATAATCAGCTCTTGAATGCTCTCTTGATCATAAGCCTTGCTCTTGCAATTGAACACTTGAAAGCTCTAAGTATTGAAATAATGATTCTAGCTCTTAGATGCCTGATTTTAGATCTTCTTAGGTGAAATAATGACTTGAAACCTTAGTTATATAGGCATTGCATCTAATTTGCCATTTATTAGATCCCAAATGCCGACATTCACAAAATTTAAATTAAAAATCTTGATTTCCCACTCAAAGCCCTAAAAAGGCCCCAAACGGAACTCATATGCCCAAGTTGGCATATGGGTCCCACCTAGGGGGACTCATACACTCAAGGTGGTGTATGAGTTCCACCCTAGATTTTTTAGGGAGAGAGTGTCGAGGGGTTAGATTATTAAATACATTTACAAAATTTATCAAGATTTCAGTTGAATAAGCCTTGGGATATGTAATAAAGGGTATTAAGGGCCTATTAATGATGATTTCAAGGTAATGAATGCAAGGGTACTAAAATAGGTCCAAGAAGAGTGTGAAATTGTACTATCTCCAAGAAGGGAGTACAATTTTTGACACTACATTTAGCCCCCACTTTAGTGAGAGGAGGAACTTGCTTCAAACTTGCACTAAAGTAGACATTCAAGAGGGGTCCAAGTGTACCAATGTAGATGGTATAGAATGAAAGAGATCAAGGGGGTGGTCAAGCCCCCAAAATCCAAGATCCTACGTCAAACCAACATAAGCAAAAAAGGGACACATACAAGGTGTATGGTATGCAACAGCAAAACAAGGTACATAAAGATACAATGTCAAAGACTAAAAGAAAGAAAAATAAAAAGGGGGTGGAACAAGCCTCGACTGTTTGTCCAAATCGATGTGGATCAACCCTCAGCTATTTGTCCAAAATGTGCACTCACTCTGGGGTAGTGGAACCTCAGGTTGTCCACTAGGTGAGTTTTCCCAATGGGTGGCTTAGTGAGAAGTCATCCCTCTGTGTCGGCTCTCATCAAAATAACCATACCAAAGCTATCCCCTTGATAACTTCAATAAGGCACCACAAAATGAAACTTCGAGCTTAACAAGGCCTAACAGGTTGTGTTAAGCACTTATGAAAATTTATGTATGTAAAGGATTTTCAGTTTTTCAAGGGATTTTTCTTAGTTCGTGTAAGGTCTCTCCTTAGGGAACATTGTGCCTAATGTCTCCAAGAGAGGACAAGTCAAATAAATATCACACTCTTGGAGGAAATCAAACCCAATGACATCACCAAGAAAAGGATGCATCACAAGAATAAGGAAAATAGCATCTAGTGAAACATGAGTATTGATGTATGCCCCCACTTTAAAGCGGTTGCTAACTCCATTGCTATGACAAATTTTTTAAAGTAGAAGACATGAGAGTTTATTCAGAAATCCCTATGCCAAGTCATTTGTTTCCAAATGAGACTACATCATGAATAAAGGGTTTCCCCCAAAATGTAATGCTAAACATAGAAATAAAAGTATGTCACATGTGAGCCAGCTTAAGGCATGTCATCCACATCCCAAGCTTGCTCCTATATATATGCATGGAAGGCAGTCAACTAGCCCAAAGAGATAATGACAAGTGTCATATGAGGACAAGGCTATCTAACCCCTTGCCCTCACTTAATGCAAGACAAGGATGAGCTGAGATGATTGATGAAAATTAGTATTAATTAGAGGAACTAGGTGCTTCAACTCAAGGAAGAGCACAACAATCTTTAAGATGTAAAATTTTATCACTTAAAATCCTTACATTCATTAGTAGAATGACCATGAACTCTATGATATGCACAAAATAAACTCTTGTTGTACCATTTCTTTCATATTCTTGGAGGGAGAGATATCAAGTGATCTTGGAGGAGTCTCAACATGATACTCTCTTGATCAAAAGTAGAAGAAGTTCATTTATTTTGCGACAGAGGTATCTCTTGCTTAGTACAAGGTGTCATACTTACACAAGACTCTCTAGATTATGAGATTTTGTGCTCTCCTTTATAGGAGGGTGTTAAATCTAACAAATTTGAATCATTCGTGTAAATTGTATGATGAAATTGATATTAAGTGAGGATTTCTTTTTTCCTTTTTTTTTTTAATTTCAAAAAACAATAACCAAGACCACTAGTGGTCTTTTTTTTGTTAGGTTGTATGGGGACACGGATACCTTGTTCTCTAGCACCACATCCTTTTCCACTATAACCAAGTTGTGTCATAAGTTCATAACGTCTTCCATAAAGCTTTTTCATTTATTTTCGATTTGGTGGTTGCTCATAATCAACTTCATCAAATTTTGTTGTGTAATTTGCTTCTCTTTCTAAAGTGGTTGAGGTGGATGTTTTCGAAGGTTCATCTGAATTTTGTGTTGACATTACCGTTGGCTCTTTTTTCTTTTTAGCCTCTTTTGTTATGTTCTTGTATTTTTCCATGAAAGTTGGTGTGAAATCTAAGGAACCCCAATCATCTTCCAATCTCTTTCCAACTTCTTCAATATGATTTTCTTTGTCTTTCTCTTGCACGGGTTCCACTTGTCTAGTTGGTGTAAGTGTTTTCAAAGGATTTTCCTTGCCTTTCTCAATGTTCAAACAACTGTTTGGTTCAAGTGCGGCTTTGATTGTATAGACTTTTTTGTTGTAGACATATTTCATTATACAATGAAGATTTGAAAGCACCTCATTCATTGCATGAATCCATGGTCTACCTAAAAGAATATTACATGAAAGATAGTGAGGCATAACATGGATAGTAGTTTTCAATGTGGCCTTTCGAACTGTAATAGGTAATGTGATCACACCAAGTGGTTTTTTCCATACGTTATCAAGCCCATGAATAGATAAAGAATTAGGTTGAATTTGGCTTTTGTCTACTCTGATCTTATGAAGAAGGTTTACACTACACACATTAAGTGTTGAACCATTGAAAACTAGAGTCTGTTTTATCCTCCACATATTAATCTTATCTATTATCATGAAAGCATCATTTGTTTTTCCACTTCCAAAGGAAGAAGCTCACTTTGGTGGAAAACAATGTCAACAATCATTCCTTGAATTAAGGCTCCTATATCATTCGGGTTTGAACTAGTGGAACCACAGCTTGTTGTAATGCATTTTGAAGCATACTATGGTAACTAGGTGAGGCTTGAATAAGGTCCCATAAGCATATCTTAGTAGGAGTATTCTTAAGTTGTTCAACAAGATCATATTCCTTTCCACTTTGTAAAGGCAAATGAGGAGGAGTAGGCAAGATAGTTTGAGGCAATGGTAATGAAATGAGAGTGGTTTGTTGTTGCCTATTGTTCCTTGTATTGTATGTGTGAGCAATGGTTTTGTAACTTGGTTGCTGCGAAACATTATCATTATCAAGTTGCCTTGTAGGTGGTTCTAAGAAAAGCACAAGTTTATTTTGAACTTGTGGTTGTTGTGAGGGTGGATAAAGGATAAGAACTGGCTCAGGAGATCACTTCAAGGGATATCTAACGTGCATAACCTCAAAAGACTCATCCTTATTGTGATGGTCTTTTAGTGAAGGATATTTTAAGGTTACCTCATCATTTTCATCTAAGGAAGCCACATCACTATTGTTTGAAAGACATGTGTCCATGTTATCATTTTCTTCCATCATGATATCTTCCCTAGTAGGAGATTTTTTAGGATAGCCATAAACTAGATCATCACATTCCATGGTTACATTTGGTAAAATATCTTCATCACAAATAACGGAGGCATCAAGGGAAGAACAACGATGAGTTTCAAGCTTACCAATGATTGGATCCTTTTGTTCAAATGGACCTTTCTACATGTTAGGGACATTAGGAAAGAGAAATAATGCTATAAATTTCAATCATTGGATCTCTTAACCCCAACATAGCTTCTTCACAAATGTAATTTTCATGATCGTTCACGATTATATCCACTTTCACTAAAGCATTCTTAGAAGTAGGGGAGGTGTTGGGAGATGAATGTAGACTAAGTAAAGCAGTGGCAATGATCTCATATTCCTGTGTCATTATATCTTCCCAAGGGGGAGGAGGAGAAGGACAAACAAGACTTTCATGATTCTCAATGATTGCATCTTCTTTCACCAAGATACCTTTATCACTAATAGGAGAGGTATCTGGAGAATAAAAACTATGATCTTCATGATTATCTATGCTTGTATCTTCTTCTATCACATCATTCCCACAAATAAGAGAGATAGGAGGGGGTGTTGAATTAAGGAAGGTGTCAACATTTTCACTCTCTTGCACTAAAATACTCTCATAACTAGGAAATATTTTGTAGGAATGACTAACATCCTTGTTGATGAAATTTTTCTTGGCATACTTGGAAAAGAAAGATACTAACATTGTAAAGTAATCTATTCAACTTATGAAATGATTCAAAATGTAAATAATTATTTAACAGATTTGATGATTTTCACTAGTGAAATGATATTTGAAATGATTAAAAAAAATGACTACACTAAATGGATGTTTTTGACCTAGATGCATAAAAAAAAGTTCTTGAAACTTTCCAGAATGATACTATAGGTTACCAACAAGCCTAGGGAGTACAAAAAATCACCAGAAAGCTCAAAAAAGTTGGTTTTTGTAGTCCTCCAAGGAATCATTCGCCCAGATGGGCATATGAGTCCCACTTAGGGTTTTTGACAAATTCAGATATTGAAAAATAAAGAGCACAAAATACCCAAAAATATGGAGAAAAGACTTGTACAAGGACTAAATCGCCCAGATGGGTGAATGAGTCCCAATTAGGGTTTCTAAACCTGATTCAACAAATTCTGAGTTGATTTTAATGTGTCTAGGTTGTATGATCAATTTACTATTTGCAATGATAGATTTCTAGTGAAATTGAATGATGCAAAATGCAAAAATGCAACCTATTTGCACTTTTCACTAATGAAATGTTTAGAAGCCCTAAATGCAATTCAACTAATGTAAGTCCAATGCAAAGTTAATGCAACCTAGATCTAGGACTACTATGCTATCCAAATAAGAAATTCAAGGGTCCAAAGGTCAGGTTCACCAAAATGAACACAAGGGAAATAGGTTTCCACCATTTAGGAGATGGAACTTTGGGACCTATTTCACACTTTAGTTCATTAGGAACCTAGATCCCTCAACCAAGTGACTTGATTGAGGGATGGACTAGTGGATTCCTATTGAAATTGGATGGGGGTTCACCACTAAATGATGCTTCAAAGGAGAAATGCAATCACCTATGCACAAAACCTTAGAAACTTGAAAGCATGAAATCAAATTAATATACAAAATGAAATAGAAAAGTACTTGGAGGAGTGGAGAGGCCAAAACAAGGTCTAAAATCTCTAGAAATTGTTGTTTCAAATTGCATCGAGACTGATACGCCAGGTTTGGCGATTTAGTCCCACTCTAGGGTTTTTAGGGAAAGATCTAGGATTCTTTGAGAGTTGATCAAGATCTTCCAAACGATGATCAAAAACTATAACGGGACTAATATGCCAGGTTAGGCATATGAGTCCTGCTATGGGATTTTTCAAGATCTTTCTGAATCTTTCGAACCCATATCCGACACTATTGAATGTTGTTAAAAGACTATAACATGGATTAATTCATTAGGTTGGGCGAATGAGTCATATTCACATAGATTTTGCAAAACACACATCACAAGAGAGAGAGAGAGAGAATGTTGTTTTGTAATGAATTTAAATAACATGAAGGAATGATTAATGAACAAATGAATGTAACAACTCACCAAACCTTGTTGAATCCTTGGAGTGTAAATCTACAACTTGTATGAATAGGCTTCAATGGATATAGATCTTGATCATGAAACTTGATATGGCTTTGAATGCTTGAATTTGAATCATAAATGCTACATCAAAATGTTACCTCAAAAACACACGTGATGCATGAAGACCTTGACATGATGCTTGAATCTTGAATTAATGCTCCAAAATGCTTGATAATCAGCTCTTGAATGCTCTCTTGATCATAAGAATTACTCTTGCAATTGAACACTTGAAAGCTCTAGGTCTTGGAATAATGATTCTAGCTCTTAGATGCTTGCTCTGGGATCTTCTTAGGTATATAGGCATTACATATAATTTATCGTTTATTAGATCCCAAATGCCAGCATTCACAAAATTTGAATTGAAAATCCTGATTTCTTGCTCAAAACACTAAAAAGGCCTCAAACATGACTCATACGCCCAACATGGTGTATGGGTCCCACCTAGGGGGACTAATATGCCCAAGGTGGTGTATGAGTCCCATCCTATATTTTCAGGGCGAGAGAGTGTCAAGGGGTTAGAATATTAAATGCATTTATTGACTTTGTCGGGATTTCAATTGAAATAATCCTTGGGATACATAATAAAAGGTATTAAGGGCCTATTAATGATGATTTGAAGGTCATGAATGCAAGGGTACTAAAATAGGTCCAAGTAGAGTGTGAAATTGTACTATCTCCAAGAAGGGAGCACAATTTTGACACTACATTATCCAATAAGAAATTTTTGCCACCACCATTCTAATGTATGGTAGAGGCTTAAACAGGATGAAGTGCATGCCATTTTTTATTAATTTGATTGGTCTTGTCAACTTTTCCCTATCCTATGGATCTCTCTTCCTAGAAAAAAATTCAGTGAGTGTTACTAATGATATGTTTTTAAAAGGGAATTGAGATAAAATATTTATTGTATGGAGGTGTAGTTTCAAATAGATAATTAGGAAGCACATTTATAGTGGACTTGGTTATGACATTGAGAATGACTTAGGTAGTTTTTTTTTAATTAATTCTAGTCCTATACCTCGGGTCAGTGGAGTAGGCCATTGTCACACTTTGTAACTGACCCCATTAGCCATTCACACTATGAAGTGGGAGCCGAACCTGAGACATTGAGGGAGAAAACCTCAAGCCCCAACCAACTCCACTACAAGTGGTGGCTGATTTAGGTAGTTTTAATTTCAAATAGAATTGGAAATATAGGTGTAAGAAGAACTTAATTTAATATTTTATCATAAAAAAATCAAGACAAGTTAGCCAACATGGTCTAAAATTACAAGGTTTATGGATGGAATTTATAGATGTTTATCATAGAAGCTGTGTACTTTTAAAAAAATAAAATGAAAAGGAAAAAATAGATGATATTTTCATGCAAAGATAAAAGGGTGGGGTTCGGTGTAGGGTATTCTAGGCATCTAATCATTCTAGACATGTGGATGGCCTTTAGATTATAAATTAGGATAGGTGTTTTGTGGGTAGTAAGTAATGAGCCTCATTCGTACATAGTTATAGGGCCTATGGCAATTTAAGATCATTCACAAGTTCTTAGAACATAGGAAGACATGTGTGTGCAACATGGATCCTAGGCTTTTAGTTTCTTTATGTGTTGAATGGAGATCAAGTTGATAGTTTCTTATGGTATTTAGTAGTTTTCCCTTAGAGAGGTTGTTATTTTTTATCCATTATGGACTATTAGTTTTTTGAGTTTGGTAGTATTGTATGTAGATTTTACGTAAATTTTTTTAGGAATAACCTTTAAAGTGGTTGTAATAATTTATTTTTTAATGGGAAAGGACCCCAATAGAAGCCTCATTTTACTAATAAAAAATAAAGTGGGGGTAGCATTTGAACCCCATAAAAAAATTTGTAACATAAAGGGGCTAACAATACACTAGCTTAATAGAGAATGGTATTCTTATAAACCTAAATAACATATTAGAGCATGTGAAAACAACTATTTTATAATCTCGTCACTACCAAAAACATATTGTTATTGTTAGGGAACTTGTTGAATGGTATATAGGGATAAATTTGAAAGGAAATGTATAAGTTAATATTACATAAACTCATCCTTTTATGATTATATGGGTAAGATAAGATGCATTCAAAATAATTGCATGAAATATATCACATTGAGTGGGTACTTAGAAACTAACTTGTTTTTGTGGGTGTTGATGTTGTTTGGTTTTATCCATATCTCCTCCTTCTAGTACCATTGAATGGTGGTTTGACAAAGGTAGTGCAATAATATCAGAAGGAAATGGTGATACAAGTGAAGTTACAGTCCATGTAGAATCTCCATGTGGGAAAGAATAAATGAGAGCATCATTTGGCATCAATCCCAACTCAATCATATTCCCATTAATTTCAAGCCTTGTTCTTCTTTTGAATGATAGTCTTCCACCATCATCACCAACCTCTGCTACTTTCTCACTTTCATCAATTTCCTCCCCTAGCTTTGTTGTCACCTCATGTGAAATGCTAATCGATCCAATCTCATGCCAATTATTATTTCCATCTTGGAAACTTTCAATTTTTAAATTTGAGTGTGCTTTGATTTTAAGGCTAGAAGCATCTTCTATTATTGCAATATTTTCCATCTTAGCAACAATATTTTGATTACCACTGAACCTGCACCAACCAAGGAGATAACTATATAAATGCATATATTTTGAAAGAAATATTTCAAATTAATACTTTGTGATTTAAAGTCAGCCTATATATTTCTAATATATCTATTTGTAACCTTACTATTTATTATAAGTTTTCTAAAATTTTGAGCCATCAAAGAAATGTTTTATAAAGAAACTAAAATCTATAGCTAAAACGTTGAAATGTCGAAAGAAAAATAGACACAATTGAGTCCAAAAGGTTACTTTCTATAAGTAAAACCTAGTAATTATTTGATCCCACATTCATTTTCATTAGACTTTCAAACATGTAAAACTAAATTGTTAATAAGGAAATTTAAAAAAATATTGGTAAGGGCGAAAAAGAAACTTTTGGTGGTAGAAGGTTGGCCAAATTGGCAAAGACCTATGATAGTGATAGAAATAAATTGTTTGATATGAAAGGTAAATTTTTTATCTTGATTATAAAGGGGAGATGAATGATTCGAATGAGGATTTTATCCCTCCTATGGGTGAAGAAACCTACTATAATTTTGAGGAATTTTCTACCCTATCCCAATAGGAAAAATACGATTCCACTCTCTCTCTCCTCTCAAAATGCTTTAGAGGATGTGGACAAGTTGGATTATAAGAATGAGGATGTCAATGTCAAGGAAGATCATGAAGAGAATCAGAGGTTTGAGAAGACATAACAACCTAAGGGTCTGTGGGACACCTCCAATGTAGAAATTGAAGACATAAGGAACAAAATTTGTGGTGTTGAGATGGTTCAGCAATAATAAAAGGATTGTAAAAGTTGTGATAAAAAATGAGACCTATATCAAAACAAACTAATAAAAATAGAGAAATCCTTCAATGAGCTTGTGAAAATAATGGATGACATAATGAATAAATCTATGATTGAGGTGGTGACTAGCTAGTCAAAGTTAAAGAAGATGATGAAGACATAGGGCCTAGAGGAGGACCAACTGAAGACTAAAAATAGACAAAAGAAGACTAAGCATACTCTAAAGGCTTCCTGTTGGGAGGAGTCTATAGACTCCTTGTCTAAAGATTGGAACTATCTTTGCTAGGATGGGCTTGTGTTTTCTATGTTGTTTCTATTTTGTTGCCTTTTTGTTGTTTATAGGTTGGGTCTGGCTTGGTGGTTAGCTTTAGTTGTTGTTTCTTTTTCCTCTATTTTGTAATGGGTTGAAGGCCCTTCCCTACTAAATCAATCAAAAACAAAAGGTTGTGTTATTTAAAAAAGAGAGTTAAAGATAATATGAAGTTAACTTTTTAGCTATTTATTTAATAATTATTTTTAATTTTTATTTAAATAATAGTGCTTCATTTTTAATATCTCTTTTGCATGTCTACCAAATAAAGCCAAATTGTATGAAGATGTTTCTAAGAAAAATAAATTTATTATTAAAGATTGAAGAATATATATAGGTTGGACCTACTAGTTGCATTGATGTTTGATACCTCTTCACCAAGCCCATTTGGTCTATAGAAATTTTATAAATCTTACCTCCCACCCATTAAAATAATTTCTTACTTTTTAGAATTTAATCACCAAGATCCTTCACAATTCCACTTTTATTATATGTAACATGGTTTCTATGATTTTCCTATAATATTGAATTAATATAAAAATTATAAGACATGCTATTTATAGAGGAACTTTAAGGCCCTCTCTCCATGGCTAACAATCAAGCATCTAATAAAATCATCCACAATAATAATTCAAATTTGGTGGTGTGCATTGCTAGTAGATAATGACACGATAAGAAATATTTTCTAAAATTGAAGACCTTAGAACCAATAATTAAAAGGTGAGTGTAGGATCATGGGGTTCCAAAAAGTAGCGATATGACCCAAAAGTCGCTGACGACATTTTTTAATCCGAATTTGATGAAACAAAAAGGGTTTATTGATAAAATTATTAGTTTTCCACTAATATTAGATATGACTTATTAAGAATTAAATAGATAATTATTATTGATTTTCTACATGCATTTTGACTAAATTCCTTATTGATAGGATGATTGAAAAAAATCTATAATTCTCAAATGATTTCACATTTTTTGAATCTAAAAGATGCAACACATTTTATGCTTCCCAATACTATAGGATAAAAATTCTAAAAACTTCTAATAAAAAATTCTCAAATGATTTGAAAAGTTGTGGTGGTCAGACAAACAAAATTTAATATTTTTTAAAAATTCTAATAAAAACTTCATAACTAATTATTTACTTGGAAAAAAATTATAAAAGAAAATGTGGCACACTCGGGCATGTATCCTCTACTTATATTGAAAGTTTAAAAAATATATATTATTTTTTGCTTGTACTTAGGTTGGTCAGACATACACCTATTTTTTTATTTTTTCGTGAAAATTTAGTACTATTGTATTGAAATTTTAAAATTTCACCAAATAGATTTACTTTTTTCCCAAAAGAGGACTAATATCTTAGAAACTACATTCAATTTGCTACAAATTTTGTTGTTACATATTTTTCAAATTATGTTAATAACCTATTCAAAAATTTATATCAATTTGCCTAACTCTATTTTTTTGAATTTTCATTGCCACTTAAAGGCCTAGTTTGGACCCCCATGATCTTGCACTGACCCCAAAGATAGCATCTCATTCCTATTTGACCTTCATAATTTCTTTTAGTCCCATAATTTAAGTTACTCTTATAATAATATATAATTTACTTAAGGAATCATTTCCCCATTGTTAGTTTGTATTATAAAGTAGAATTAAAAGAAAAATAAAATCTCTATATCACTTCTTCAAACTTGTTTAATTTTTTATATGTTTCAATTAAAAATACTTGCAGTTAATATTAATCTAAAATAAATCTAAATTTTAAAAATTAAATATTATTCTATAATTAACAAATAAAATTTTGATTTCATTTAAGATTAATTAGATGTATTTATATTGATTATATTGTGGAAGTCAACAAGATTACAAATTATGTTAGTTAATGATATAATATATTTGATTTTGATAGAAAATTTCTTGTCTTAGACAACATCCAAGACTCACCTTTGAGATGCTAATATATATTATAAAGAAAAAGAAAAAAGAAAAACAATCCTTTACAATAAGTAATCTAATTTATTCAAAAATATTCCACAACTAAACCAAAGACATAACTAATCTATCAAGTTGCTTACTAAAGAAAACCAATAATATGACAAGGAAAAACACTAGACTTTTCACTAGGCAATGAATGGATATTTTTCCACTTAAAATGATCTTTTCCCTACCCCTAATAGTAGTAACTATGAATAACTCGTTCTCAATATTCGAATGGTGATAAAACCCTATCATGCCAATTTAGTTAATAATAAACCCCCTTTTACATGATAATCATGAAATTATTTTTTAATTATAAGACTTGTGTATTCATGCTAGAGATGGGTACTACATATATACAAAACATTACTTGTGTTTGCAATTTTAAATTTATTACTTTTAAAATATGTACATGAAAATTCCACCACACAACAATCAGGAGGCCTACAATTAATAGTATTGTTTATTGTTGGTTTTTTAAAGTTTTAAATCGATTAAATAATTTCTAACTATTATAATGTAAAACTTATAATATTTTTTTTTAGTGTAGTTATAATATACTATCTCAAAATTGAATTGTAACAAAGGGGTTGAGGTTATGCTACATGTTTGTATATATTATCTTCTTACATTTCTCAATTATTATTTTTTACAAAATTTAATAATTAAAAATCTATCTATATAGTTTAATAATTATTTGAAGTAAACATAAAACCACTAATTGTTTCAAAAATATCTATTTTTTTTAATAGTATCTACTTTAGAAAATCTAAATTAATGTAGAATACACTACTCTAAATATATAGATGGATGCATTTTAATTGCCCAAATATTTACACAGATAATAAATAAAATATCCTTTGTGATTTGAACTTCACTTACAACTACATATTTTGAACCTTGTAATACATTCAAACAAGGAATAAATAAATACAAAAGAAAGAGAGAGATAAACAACTAAAAGGACAATGGAGGAAAGACTTAGAGCAGCCCCATTGTTGTTCATGTTGTTAGTGTAAATAGGGTTATTTCACATCTAGTTGGCATATCACCCTTTCTACGTTGACTATTCACACTAGTTAAGTTTCCAGCTAGGATTTTTTTCTTTTTATCTCACTCCATATCATGGAGACATATGAACTCGCCTTTTTAAGTACCTATTGCATGCACACTTTACACATGTTCACACACTTGTCATATGAGCATACATGTGTTGCACCTTTTGAGGGGTAGTGAGTTGTTCATTCATGTATTCCTACCTCCTCTACCTTTCCTATATGCAAGGAATTCATTTTGTATTTACACACTCTTCCTATTATATGATAGACATGATTTTATACTTATTTGTTCACTAGTGGAAGATATCATCAATTTGTGCTTTAAGATAATGGCTTCTCCAACTTGGTAGCAGAGCCATGATTGCACATCCCTTCCAAAATCAAGATGACTCCAGCACTTAGCCCTATCATAAAAGTGTCGTGGAGCTAAATATACATTGTCATTGAATCTAAAAGGCTCAAGAAATGAAGAAATGCCTTTTGTTTCATCAAAATTGGTAATTTTTAATTTTTTGTAGTTTTGTTAACCCTTGTACCCTACTATATGGTATAGAATCCATAAAAACATATACAATACAAAAAAATATAGAAAATTGAAAAAAATAACACAGGGCCAAAATGCCTTCTGCTCATTTCTCTATTCTACTAAAAACAAGCAAGCTTTTTTAGTCTAACGACTTGTTTGCAGGGTTTTGTCGCAAATTTTTTGCTCATTATAGGGTTGGGTGATATCAATTGGCATTTTTATTTGGAAATGACTATCATCATATGAGCTTGCAAGGTTCATGATTCTTTGAGCTTACATGGTTCATGATTCTTTGCATTTGGATAGAGTGTCATTGTTCACTAACAAGACATAGGTTTGTGAAGACATTTTTTTAGAATTCTATTGTTTTATCTATTGGAAAAAAATGAAAAATTCTCACAACTCAACCTGCAAGACTTAGATCAATCCTCGCCACTCAACCTACATAAATTTTATTCCTAATACCTTTGTGTTTCCTTTCCATCAATGAAAATCAAGGCTACACATGGGTTTTCAACTTATAATTTTATTTTTTGAAGCTCCAAGTCCATCCCATGCTTCAAGTTCCATTGCACGTTGATAATTATGCATCATATCATCATTTGCATTTCTTCGATTGATAACTACAATGTAGAGCATGCTTTGTTAGTTATGAGCATTGATAAGGTTTGAATTGGAGTGATAGAAGCATCCAAAGGCCACTTCATTCAGGTAGTTCTACCCATTTGAAAGTCTTTTTAGATCATCCAACATCCAAGTATCAGTTATTGGTGCATGTGTTAGGGAAAAATCCTTGCGTGAATAATTTTTTCAATGTCTTTCATGAATGCTCTTGATGTGGGTAATATTTCCTTTTCTTGTGCTTGGTTTCTTGGTGGATGGTTTAATAGCCTTGACACTACGAAGAATCCAATCCTAAGAGGAGAGAATAAATGGTGTGAGCTACATCGAGGTTCATGAGTTTATTTGTATCACTAATCTTCATATGACTAGACCTTCCTCCAACATACTCGCATTGGAAACTTCACCGCCACATTCCAAGAAACGATCATATTGCCTTTCAATAGCAACCTCCACATAGACCAGGTCAAACCTAACATCTAGTGTGAAAACCCTCAACCAGTGACAACAAATTGAATCTCTTCCCTAAACATAATGAAGAATCAATCAAACCAAATCACACTTCCAATTATTTGCATATATTTATGCTAATCCTCATAGTCAATGCAATCAACTAGTGGTTTGGTTATATTGTTAGCATTTTTTTGTTCACTAGTAATTTGACCACAAGGGTTTGCTTTATGCTTCTAGGGGGGTTTCTTTTTGCAATATCTTGCAAATGGGGAGTCATTTTTTACATTCCAATAGTCAATATAAATCTCTTTCCATCATGGACATTGTTGTATGATCATTTTTCATTATGCTATTTTGACTTATTTTTTAGCCTCCAAAGTCATATTTGTATGCAAATTTCGATTGGGCATGACTTTCAGCCTAGTTATCAAAATTTTGCACTTTATTTACATATATTAGAATCTCATAAATAATTCAATATTTCAACTAAATTTTAGATTTGAATTTCCCATTTATCATAAATTATAAAAATATTTATATTATAAATGGAAGATTTTCGCATCCTATCTTAAACATCATAATTTCTCTTGCACATATTTTTAGGGGTCTATGTTTCAACACTAATAACTTTGGTGGGGATAAAATTGTATTTCTATATTGATTTTGCTAATAATTAGATCATGTATAAAAAATATAAAATCAAATATAGATATTGTGGGAGCAATCAACAGGGGGATGAATCATGTTCTCATACCTCACATTATCTCCTCCAACTTCTATTCAATATTGTGTCTCCTTTATCATTGTTTTCTACATTCAAATCCAATGTAGATATCTCCATGGCCTCTAGTGATTATATGCACCAAGATATTGATATCAATTTTCCAAATTTTCCATATTGGGATGCATTTCTAGTAGACATATCAGCCTTGTTTATTGAGTCCCACATTATAAATTTAGATGATAAAATTAAGGACATGTGTTCTATTTGATGATAGTCACATCAACACTATTGTCACTCCATATTCATCTTTGGATCTTGCTCCTACCTTTCCTACATTAGCTTATATTGTGATAGATTCTATACATATTCATGAGTTCACATATCCAACTTAATCATCATTCATTTTGACATCATCTATAGTAGTATCATATGCTCATTGCTCTAGTTGTCACCATACATCTATGGTTATTGTACTTGAATCCTATATGGTACCCGATTTATCCTATTAGTATTTGTCATAATTTAGCATTGGCTTGGAGATATTTGAGCATCATTTGAAGACATCATCATGGGAATAATCTAGGTCTTTGAAACATGTGCAAAATTCAAAGAACTCGTATTACTTCCTACATATTCCTATCTAAAATGGAAATTCATCTTGCACACAATTACATGGTGTTGTTTCTTTCCAAGGGGGGAATTTTGTTCAATGTCCATGGATCATCTTTACCATCTAGTGTCGAGCATCTACCAACACTATGGCAGACATTTTGAGGGGAGGATGATATTTTATCTTCTCATCTTAGTTTTGGAAGGGATAATTTATTTGTGTGGAGTTATTTCCTTCTCACAATTTGGGGTGTCACATAGGCCTTCTTTGTTTTCTCTCCTATTGGGGGGGGACATTTATTGTACATTATGTTAGAAGAAGTCCTTGGCAGGTCATTATCAGTCCTTCCTTCTATCTCCTATCTTCTCCACTTGTACATTTTAATTGTATCATCTCCTTTGGAGAGGAATTCTTATCCTACGGTTTTTTCTCCTTTACTTTATTTTTGAGAAATTTGTACATTGTACCTAATGTGGCCTAGTAGTCAAGACCATCATCATTGTAAACATTAATCCTTAAGTTTCACTTAAGGAGGGTGTTAGTGTAAATAGGCTTATTTTAAATTTAGTTAGCATATCACCCTTTTCAGGTTGACCTATTCACACTAGCTAAGTTTTCACTTAGAATTTTCACTTTTTACTTTAATTCATGTGGTTGAGATGCATGTACTCACCTTTTTAGACACCTATTATATGCACACTTTATATAGTCTCACAAACTTGTCATATGAGCATGCATGTTACACCTTTGGAAGGGTAGCCAATTGTTCAGTGCTACCTTCCTACCTCTACCTTCCCTATATATGCAAGGCACTTGAATTATATATTTACACATTCTTCATATTATATGATAGACATGCTTTTGTGATTATTTTTCACTAGTGGAAGATATCATTGGTTTGCGCTCTTAGATCTTGTCTTCTCCAACACATACAAATGAGGAATAGGATATAGATTCAAAATTGACTGGATAAGATAGTATAGGAAACAAGGAAATGGAATTTTTCTACAAATTTTTTGCAATGTCTCTCTACTTCAATTCTCCTAGTATTTTCCATAATCAATTACTAAATAATGTCAACCTTATAATATATAAGTAGTTTTTATACTAGTGGCTCAAGTTAAACTAGGTTATCTTTAGATGTGAGAACCTTACCTCAATAGGACCATACCTCATTATTTAAGAGACTAAATTTTTATTGGACTAATAATGTCCTTTTTGGGTCTTCAATATAAGAAAATATATGTTTATTGTAGTTTGTTAAAGATCTTAACCTCATTTTTATAGGCATGAAGTAACACATGCAATAGTTCAAATAGACCCCATTTATGTTTATCAAAAACTTTTATGGTATACTCTAAGTATTATGATAAATATATTTTATTCCCTTTTTTGTTATAAATATTTTTAGTTATAAAATAAATAAATTGTCATCATTTCTCTCGTTTCTTCATGGATATGATTTGTACCATTATTAATATGAAACTTGGGTAGCAATAAAAGTACTACCATTTATGTAATCCAAGTAATTTATTTAATATTTAAAAAGACCTAATTAACTAAAACATAATTCACATGATATTAAATTGTATAGTAAAAAAATTGTTTTAAAAGTATTTTCCAAGAATTTGGGTGTCATTATAATGAAACAACTTGCATAATAGAAGAATATAATAGTAAATATTTTATAAATTCTTGATAATAATATGCTTCAAGTGGGAAAGCTCCAAATACACTTTTATGGGGATACCTCCAATAGTATTCAATAAGAACATAATACTCAACATGATAATAATAATAATAAATAAGGTGAAAAAAGCCTCTTTCAGGTGAAACATGAAGGAAATATCCATTGCAAAGTTGCCTGTTGAACTGGGCAGCAGCAGCCCAATTCTGTCATTGGGCCTTGGCACAGGGGATCGATCTGTCGGTGCAGGGTGGTGTAAAAGGGGAATGGATGGAACAATCACAATTCCATGCTTTGGGTCTCACCTCAGCAATTCCCTTTCGTGGCTCTCTCCACCAACTCAACCTATAGGTCCTGACCCAAATGCAGTTACCCTTGGTTCTACTGGCCATCCCCTCTTCCATCCATGTCCCACAACACAACCAAAACTCAGTGCTTTGCCTTTGCTTCACCCTTGACCCTTAATCAACCCTAAAGGCCAAATACTCACAAAGCTCAACTAGATACTTGCAGGGGTGTAAAGATGTTTTTTCATGCTCCCTAGCATCCCATTAGGTTGCTTGAACAACCCTTAGACTCCATTTCACCATCGCTTCTCCCAAACCCTCAATCTGGGTTAAAAAGGCTACAAGCCTAGAGCCTCTTTTTAACCCTCCTAGCTCGAGAAAAGAGGATGTTGCTCAAAACTTCTCCAAAGAATCTCAAATATTTTTCATGGATTCTTGGTCCTTATACCAACCTCTTCAATATTTCCAAACCCTTAGGCCTTGCCTTGCCGTACACAGGACTATCCACAAACTTTGCACAATGTAGGGTTTTTAGCCAATTCCTAACCACCCGATTTGGGACTGTCAAAGAGTTCTTGACCCAAACGGCCTGTTGGGACCTCCTCCTTGGTACCAAACCTTCATAAGAACCCCTTCCAACTTTCTACCATGGGGTTTAGCAAGGTGAGGTCGCCCCTGCAAGTTATGTGCTTTTTAGCACTGTCCTTCCTAGCTGGGTAAATTCATACCACCCGATTGGACTGTCAAAGAGTTTGCCTAGCAAATGGACTATTGGGACCTCCTCCTTGGTACCAGACCATTGTGAGACCTCCTTCCACACTTCTACCATGTGGTTTGTCCTATATAAGTCGTCCCTGCAAGTTATGTGCTTTTTAGCACTTTCCTTCCTAGCCCGACATTGCCAAGCTCGCCTAGGAAGTGACTTTCCTCATGAACCTTCTACTCCTAAAGACTCCTAAACCTAAGCTATGTATAGGCATGGAGCTTATCCTCATTCCCCATAGACTATACACCAGGTATAGTGGAAGACAGAGGTCTAAGTCTCCATGATTAACAGTTCACCAATCTGATCAACAATGGAAAGAAACTAGTCTATCTAAGAAATCAACTAAGAAATGATGAGAAAGATTAACTACTGTCCACACAAAGCTTTCAAGAACAATTACATCACATTCCAAACATAACAAGATGCCTGATTAATTCATGAACACACTACCAAGAACACAATACAGGAAATTCAGTTATTCTCTATTGTCCTCGGTTACCATTGATGAAAATTATCAAATTACAAACTTTTCCAACATTCACAAAGCCTTCCAACCCTTCAAACAGGTCGAGGCACTCCTTATAAAGTTTCAAAAGGTGGTTATCCTTCCCCTTGGTCAGACATAACCACCACCTTAGGCCAAAATTGCATAAAGCAACATTTTGGGCTTTATTTCTAAATACTAGAACTTACCAACCTTGAGTGTCTAAACTCACAACTTAAACACTACTGATAGCTCTTGACCAAGGTATTGTGGTAAGTCACACACTCAAATGCAATGGTCAACATGACCTAATCAAATTAAAACAAAACTTCACAAAATTTTCCTATTCCTAGTGTTCCTAGGTGTTTCTCCCGTTTCTCCTAGGTGCTCCTACACCATTCTCCCCCTCCCTGCATAAACACTATGGAGAAGAAGGAGCGATCAAGGACAGGTCAATGCCAAGCTTCTGGAACTGATCTTCTTGTACCCATGTAGCTTTAGATTCATGCTTATTCTTCCACTTGATAAGGTGCTCCATGTACACCTTGTGTCTTGTACACTTTTGTACCTTGGATTCCAAGATCCTTTCAGCTTGGTGCTTGTCCTGAGAAGGTAAGGGTATGTTGCTGATGTCCTTGAAGATCTCTTGACTGATCCCTTATATTTGATCAAGTCAGCAATATTGAAAACCGGTGAGATTCCTAAGTCAATAGGTAGTTCAACCTTGTATGCATTTTTCCCATACTTGGCCAAGATCTTGCATGGTCCTACTCTCTTCATCTGTAGCTTGGTTGACACTCCCTTCTGCAACCTGGATTTATTGAGGTGAACCATGACATACTCACCCACTGAAAATTGTACATCCTTCCTTATCAAATCTACCTTCTCCTTCAACTTTTGTGTAGCTTCGGTGACTGTCTTCTTCACCTACTCCTGAATCTCTTTCGTGGTCTGACTGAAGTCTTCAACATGTCCACTCCTGTTCTCCATGGCTCCTAGATCTCTGAGTTCACAAATGCCTCTTGGGTGCATTCCATACACAACCTCAAAAGGACTCTTCCCTATAGTTCTATTGACACTATCATTATAGGCATACTCAGCTTGTGAGATGACCATATCCCAAGTCTGTCCATATTCCTTTGTTAGGCGCCTAAGAAGATTACCCAACACCCTGTTAACCACCTCTGTTTGACCATCGGTCTGAGGATGGTAAGCTGATCCAAATGACAGGTTGGTACCCAATCTTTGCCATAGAGTCTTCCAAAAATGACTCATGAACTTAACATCCCTGTCAGAAACAATGCTTAAAGGTAGGCCATGAATCCTTACAACCTCCTTGAAGAAAAGATGAGCTATGTAGCTAGCATCATGAGTGGTTTTGCAAGGAATAAAGTGACTCATTTTGCTAAATCTGTCCACCACTACATACACACTGTCAAAACCAGACTTGGTCTTAGGGAGTCCTACCACAAAATCCATGCTCACACACTCCCATGGTCTATTAGGAATGGGTAGGGGTTGATAAAGACCAGCATTACTAGCTCCTCCCTTAGCTTTCATACACACAATACATTGTTCCACATACTTTCTAATATCTCTTGCCAACTTAGGCCAATAGTAAAATATTTGAACTAGTTCTAATGTCTTATGGATGCCAAAGTGCCCACTAAGACTGCCATTATGCTTTTCTTGAATGAGGTTTTCTCTCATTGACCCTCTTGGAACACATAGTTGATTCCCTTTAAACAATAAACCACTTTGCAATGTATACTCAGCATATTGACTATGAAAATGATTCTCAAAATCTAAGCATACCTTATAAGCTTATGAGAAATCTTCATCTTCACCATAGAGATCTTTAAAGCTTTCAATCCCTATGCTCTTCAGTTGTATCTCTTGAACTGTCAACAACCTCTTGCTCAATGCATCTGCTACCTTATTCATGTACCCCTTCTTGTGTTTGATGGTGAAGGTAAAAGCTTGGATGTATTCCATCCACTTCAAGTGTCTATTACTCAACTACTCTTGGGTATTCATATAGCTAAGTGCTTGGTTGTCTGTAAAGACTACAAACTCCTTGGGTAGAAGATAATGCCTCCATTTCCTAAGTGACTGAACCAAAGCATAAAGTTCTAAGTCATAGGTTGAGTATTTCTTCTTTGCTTCATTAAGCTTCTCACTAAAAAAGGCTATAGGCCTACCCTCTTGACTCAACACTCCTCCAACTGCCACTCCACTTGCATCACACTCAACTGTGAACAATTTGTCAAAACTAGGTAATAAGAGAATGGGTTGAGTTGCCACTTCTTGTTTTAGTTTCTCAAACCCTCTCTCAGCTTCTTGTGTCCACACAAACTTGGTTTTCGTACCACCTTTTATTGTATCTAAGACCGGTGCACAAATACCACTAAAGTTCCTTATGAATTTTCTATAGAATTGAGCCAATCCATGGAAACTTCTTACCTCAGTCCCTGTTGTTGGTGTAGGCCAGTTTATGATTGCCTCCACCTTGCTTGGATCCATCTTCAATGATCCCTTAGACACTACAAATCCCAAATAGACAAGCTCTTGCTTAAAGAACTCACACTTCTCTAGATTGATTGCCAACTTCTCCTCTTGCAGCCTTCTAAGAACCAACTCCACATGTTTTAAATGCTCTTTTGTTGTCTTGCTGAATATGAGGATGTCATCAAGGTATACAACCAAAAATATCCCTGTGAAGTCCTTGAGCACTTTATTCATGAGCCTCATGAATGTGCTAGGGGCATTGGAGAGACCAAATGGCATCACTCTCAATTCATATAATCCATCTGTTGTCTTGAATGTTGTCTTCCATTCATCACCATCCTTAATTCTAATATGATGGTATCCACTCTTGAGATCCAATTTGGTGTAGTATTGAGCTCCTCCTAGACAATCCATTAAGTCTTCAATCCTAGGAATAGGGAACCTATACCTAATGGTGATTCTATTTATTACTCTAGAATCAGTACATAACCTCCATTTGCCTCCCTTCTTGGTTGCCAAGACTACTGGTACTGCACATGGGCTGATGCTCTTTTGAATCAATCCTTGATCCAACAACTCTTGCACTTGTCTGGCCACTTCCAAATTCTGATCTGGTGTAAGCTTGTATGCTGCTTTGTTAGGTAATGATGCTCTAGGTATGAAGTCAATTTGATGACTAATAGCTCTTTTAGGAGGTAAAGTTGCAGGTGTGCCATCACTTACTATGTCTTTGTACTTCTCAAGTAAATTCTGGACTATCTTAGGTATGACTGGTTTTTAAGTCTTGTCTTCCTCCTTGGATTGCAATAGCACTACATATCCTTCTCCACCTTCATGTAGGGTGTTGAGGAACTCTTTCCCACTACTTAGTAGCACACTTGATGTCTTTGACTATCCTTCATCCTCCTCCGACAGTGACTGCAATTTAAAAGTCTTTCCATCCTTCTTAAACAAAATTGTATTCTCCTTCCCATCATACATGGCACTCCTATCATATTGTCATGGTCTGCCCAACAATAGATGACATGCATCCATGGGTAAAACATCACAAACTAACTTGTCCTTGTATCCTCCAATGGAAAACTCTGTCGTTACCTGTTCATTCACCAAAACACTTTGCCCTTTGTTAAGCCATGTGACCTTGTAGGGATTGGTGTGGGGTACCTTCTTCAATTTCAATTTCATTACTGCCTCCTCTGAGATTATATTGTCTGTTGAACCTGAGTCTACTATGACCTTGCATACTTTACCAAGTATCTTGCATCTTACTCTAAATAGAGCTCTTCTTTGTTTTGGTTTCTCCTTGACTGGTTGTTTGATCAAGACTCTTCTAAACATCAACCTCTCTCCATTCTCAAATTCAATATGACTGACCTCAGTTGCCTTAGGACTCATGGTGTCCTCTTGTGCATAAGCCACTCTCTTCTCATTGCTTGATGAAGATGCTTTCTTCGGGCATCTATAGGCTGGGTGTCCAACTTGACCACAATGATAGCATTTCATGGTTGCAAAATAGGAATTACTCTTGCCTGCTCCTCTTCCTCTATTGGATCCTCCTTGAGAGCCTCTACCTCTGTTATACCCTCCTCTAGAAGGCGCTTCATTTCCATAATCTATGGTTTTGAACTCTCCTTGGTTTCTTTGGTCATTACCTCTACCTTGGTAGCCACCACGCTGTCCTCTTTGATCTCTATGATCTCTACCTTTACCTCTGCCCTTAGAAACCTGATCTTGCTTCCTCTTGCTTCTCTCGTCATTCTTGATAGCTAATTGATAGCATTGATGTACTGTCTTTGGACTTAAAAGAGCCATCTCCTCTTGAATGTTCCATTTCAAACCATTAAGATATCTAGCCACCTTGAGGCTTTCATCTTCTGAAACATTAGACCTCATACAAAGTTTTTGGAACTCCTCTGTGTAGGTATTCACATCTAGGGTTTTCTACCTTAGGCTTTGTCTCTTCTTGTGTAGTTGAATCTCATAGTCATAAGGCATGTAGGCTTCTCTCACCTTTGCAACCATACCTTTCCAAGTTGAGATGGGTTTCTTTCGTTCCTTCTCGCTCTCTATTTGGATGAATTTCCACCATGTCAAAGCTGATCCTCTCAATCTAGATTTAGCCACCTTCACCTTTTGTGCCTCTGTGACCCCATCACACTCAAAATGATTCTCCATACCTTCTATCCAATCCATGACTAGATCAGCTTCCATCTTCTCATTGAACATTGGTATGCCTTCAAGTGCCTTCCCACTCAAAGCTTTCAATGCCTTCAAGAAAGGCTCCTCTTGTAGAACAGGGTCAAGTTCAGGAATCTTGTCTTCCTCTACAACCTCTTCTTTCTTTGGTACCCTATTATTGTCTTCACCGTCCTTGTTTAGTACAGTACTCAATGTCTCCTCCAATTGTGCTAGTCTTTCCCTCAATCTTCTATTATCTTCTTCTCGGTCTTCAACCTTCTTTGCCAACTCAGTATTTGTCACCATGTTTGTGGAACCACTTGATTCCAAGTCTGAAATACAAAATTCACTCCCAAATCTTTAACTTGCTCTGATACCAATCTGGTGTAAAAGGGGAATGGATGGAACAATCACAATTCCATGCTTCGGGTCTCAACTCAGTAACTCCCTTTGGTGGCTCTCTCCACCAACTCAACCTATAGGTCCTGACTCAAATGCAGTTACCCCTGGTTCTACTGGCCATCCCCTCTTCCATCCATGTCCCACAACACAACCAAAACTCAATGCTTTGCCTCTGCTTCACCCTTGACCCTTAATCAACCCTAAAGGCCAAATACTCACAAAGCTCAACTAGCTACTTGCAGGGGTGTAAAGATGTGTTTTCATGCTCCCTAGCATCCCATTAGGTTGCTTGAACAACCATTAGACTCCATTTCACCATCGCTTCTCCCAAACCCTCAATTTGGGTTAAAAAGGCTACAAGCCTAGAGCCTCTTTTTAACCCTCCTAGCCCGAGAAAAGAGGATGTTGCTCAAAACTTCTCCAAAGAATCTCAAATCTTTTTCATGGATTATTGGTCCTTACACCAACCTCTTCAAGATTTACAAACCCTTAGGCCTTTCCTTTCCGTACACAGGACTATCCACAAACTTTGCACAATGTAGGGTTTTTAGCCAATTCCTGACCACCCGATTTGGGACTGTCAAAGAGTTCTCGACCCAAACGGCCTGTTGGGACCTCCTCCTTTGTACCAAACCTTCATAAGACCCCCTTCCAACTTTCTACCATGGGGTTTAGCAAGGTGAGGTCGCCCCTACAAGTTATGTGCTTTTTAGCACTGTCCTTCCTAGCCGGGTAAATTCCTGATCACCCGGTTGGACTATCAAAGAGTTTTCCTAGCAAACGGACTGTTGGGACCTCCTCCTTGGTACCAGACCACTGTGAGACCTCCTTCCACACTTCTACCATAGGGTTTGTCTTGGAGAAGTCATCCCTGCAAGTTGTGCTTTTTAGCACTGTCCTTCCTAATCGGGCATTGCCAAGCTCGCCTAGGAAGTGACTTTCCTCATGAACCTTCTACTCCTAAAGACTCCTAAACCTAAGCTATGTATAGGCATGGAGCTTAGCCTCATTCCCCATAGACTATACACCAGGTATAGTGGAAAACAGAGGTCTAAGTCTCCATGATTAACAATTCACCAGTCTGACCAACAATGGAAAGAAACTAGTCTATCTAAGAAATCAACTAAGAAATGATGAGAAAGATTAACTACTATCCACACAAAGCTTTTAAGAACAATTACATCATGTTCCAAACATAACAAGATGCCTGATTAATTCATGAACACAATACAGTAAATTCAGTTATTCTCTACTATCCTCAGTTACCATTGATGAAAATTGTCAAATTACAAACTTTTCCAACATTCACAAAGCCTTCCAACCCTTCAAATAGGTTGAGGCACTCCTTATAAAGTTTCAAAAGGTGGTTATCCTTCCCCTTGGTTGGACATAACCACCACCTTAGGCCAAAATTGCATAAAGCAACATTTTGGGCTTTATTTCTAACTACTAGAACTTACCAACCTTGAGTGTCTAAACTCACAACTTAAACACTACTGATAGCTCCTGACCAAGGTATTGTGGTAAGTCACACACTAAATTGCAATGGTCAACATGACCTTATCAAATTAAAACAAAACTTCACAAACTTTTCCTATTCCTAGTGTTCCTAGGTGTTTCTCTTGTTTCTCCTAGGTGCTCCTGCACCACAGGGGCTCCCCCTGTTCCTCTCAATTTGCTAAAGGTTTTAGACCATGGTGGGTGTGGTGGTTGTGTTCCTCCTGTGGACAGGAAAGCGGCTTCTCCTTCTTTTACGGATGTTGTGCAAGGTGTGGCTGGGGGCCCTCCTCCTATTACTCCTGTTGGCTCTCGAAAGTCCTTTGTTGCTATTGCTCATGCCCAGGTCCCGACTAGGGTTCGTCCTTTGCCTTGTGCTCGGGACTCTCCTATTGTGGTTTGTGGGCCTGAGATTGCTGAAAATGAATATTTCTACGTGCGACATGGTGTTGTCTGTAGGTTTAATGGTTTGTGGCCCTCCTTGCCTGAACTCCATGAATGGGTGACTGGTTCTTGGAATCCTTTGGTTTATGGATAGATTGACCTCTATCCCAGTGCTAGAGGTTTTTTCTTTGCTACCTTCTCTACCCCTGAGGCTCGTGATAAAGTGTTGGATCGAGTGTGGATGTGGGGTGTTCATTCATTATCCATCCAACCGTGGTCATGCTCTTTCAATCCTCATACGAATCCTTTGAATATCAAACCTGTTTGGGTTTGTTTACCGAATCTCCCTTGCCGATTTTGGGAGGATTCCTGCTTTGAAGCTATTGGCAATGCCATTGGCAGCTTTTTGAAGGTGGATTCTATGTCTCGGGATCTTGGGCATACTATGATGGCTCGTATGTTAATCGATCTGGATATCTCCAAACCACTCCATGGTGACATGGTCTTGATGGTGGCGGACCAACCTTGGAAGCAACTTCTAGACTATGAGTGATGCGAGTGTTCCAAGGTATGCTTGCACTGCAACTAAGAGACCTAGCTTGTCTCTACTAGGAACCTAGTCTCCTCTAGGTCCTAATTGGCTTAGATGATTAACTAAGTCCAATTCTAACTCTTCTCTAAGAGTTCTATCCTTTGTGCTTCACCTTGTAGGACTAACACCTTTTAAAAGTACAAATCTTCTCCCTCACTTAGATAGCTCTAAGTGCTATCTTCTCACAAACTTAATTCTTCATTGCAGGGGTGTCCATGCTTATGAAAACATTCATACCTTTTTCAATTTGAACCATTTTAGAAGGTTCTTCAACCCTATCCTTACCGGTTTCAAGGATTCACCATTTGAGACCTTAAATAGGCCTATTTCTTGTATGCTTTTACCAGTCTTGTTTTGCCAATTCTAGCAAAACTTTCCCAAAGACCTTGAAAATCTAAACACAGACTTGGATACCCATTTGGAAGTTTTAAAAGATTCAATGGGCTTAGGGCCTGACAACCTCCCTACACTAGCTTCCTACAACTTAGGATAATAGGGCTAATAGGCCTAATTTCTAGGACTGACTGTAATCTTGCTTGTAACCTGCTCAAATCATAATCTAAATGATTGGTATGACTTCAATCCACCTAGTATGTTGAGCTATGATGAAACCCTACTTACAACTGTACTTGTGCCGTACAATCCCTCTCTACCCTGCAAGAAATCTTCAATGTTTCATTTCTAGATCTCTAACCGGGCTCTATCTACTCGCCTAGAGACTAGTAGTCAAAAGAGCTCTCCACTCTTTCATGCTTCCTAATCCTAAACCTATATACACTAATGAATCCCCTATCATTCCCACCTATCCTTAGGTGTTTCCCAAGGCTAGATTTCATGGGGGAGCCATGCAAGCACTGACTGGTCAGGACAGGACTAGTAAGAACTTTCAAAACAAAATAATTTAACTACAAAAAATATTCTACTCTAAACAACTTGCTTATCAAATGAAAAAGTCTAAGATAATCCTGTAGAACACTAAACAAACACTCAAGTCAGTCTTTCAATCCATTAAGCATGAATGTCACCACAAAAGCTCGGGTTCTTCCTGAAAACAGTGTTGAAGAGTTTTGTATTCAACTTCAAAATAATTACAAAAAGTGCATCCCAACTCATGAGATTCGAGTCTTTGGTCATCTTAGATGCCATCTCCATGATTCTAGGGCCCGTTGGTCAATCTCCCAATTCCTACTCTTAAGGGAATCCAAAGGTAACTGAGTTGCATGCAACAATTGCAATAATTGCCAAGGTTGCCATGCTAACTTCTTTACAACATTTGGCATCTTTCTCTATGCCTTGATCCTATTTCTTAGGACCACCATTCTCTCTAGATTCTAAGGAACCAACTCATTTAATGGCCTTAAGGCATCTTTACAACATCACTATGTGCTTAGAACACCTTTAAGACTCTAATCTCACCATAGACAACTAACATTAAGAAAACTTAAATTACTAACACTGGCTATTTGTGTGACCTTAGTCCTAAAGACTAACTCACCTAGCCCACAAAAGCAAAGACCTTCTAAGGTCTGAAAACAAACAAACATCTTGACTTGGCTAGAGTCAAGTACAAGCCAAAAGAACTATCTTGGAGCTTAGCCTAGGTGTGCTCCTGCACCATCCTCCCCAAAACAAAAAGTTCAATCCACCCTTGGATTGATGATGCTTGGATCAATTCCCATCTTCCTGAACTCTGATCCTTTATCCATACTGCATCAACATCAATTTGACCATGCTTCTTGATCAAGTGTTCCTTGTATGCTTTGGTTCTAGTTTGTTTATAGACCCTTGTGTCCAATATGTTGTCAGCTCCTGTGACTGTAGCAGTAGGTAAGTGTAGGTCTTCCACATCTCTATTCACTTCATGAAGGTTTTGATCCATGTCTTGCTGTGGTCCTTTGTAATGGACTAAGTCTGCAATGTTGAAGACAAGGCATAGTCCACTATCATCCGGTAGCTCAATTTTGAATGCATTATCACCATACTTAGCGAAGATAGGGAAGGGACCTATCCTCCTCATCTGCAACTTGTGAGGGAATCCCTTTTGAAGTCTTGATTTGTTAAGATGCACCATAACCAAGTCACCCACATTGAACTGTACTATTCTTCTATGCTGATCCACCTTGGTTTTATGTTTTATGGTGTTCTCTGTCAAGGTCTTCCTTACTGTATCATGTATCTCCTACATAGCATATGCAAAATCATCAGCATATCCACTTCCTTTCACTCCATCCTTCAAGTCTCTCAACTCATAAACTCCTCTAGGATGTAGCCCATAGACTATTTCAAAGGGACTCTTCCCTGTGGATCTGTTTATAGTATCATTGTAGGCATATTCAGCTTGCCCAATCAACTGATCCCATTGTTTCCCATACTCCTTGGTCAAGCACCTCAGTAGGTTTCCAAGGCTTCTATTAACAACCTCGGTCTGACCATTAGTTTGGGGATGGTAGGCCGATCCAAAGGACAAGTTAGTGCCTAACCTTTGCCAAAGAGTCTTCCAAAAATGACTCATGAATTTAGTATCTCTATCTGATACAATGTTGATAGGTAACCCATGGATTCTTACTATCTCTTTGAAGAAGAGAGAGGCTATTTGACTAGCATCATGGGTGGTCTTAAATGGTATAAAGTGAGCCATCTTGCTGAACCTATCCACCACCACATAAACACTATCCATGCCTTGCCTTGTCTTGGGTAACCCAACTACAAAATCCATACTCAAACATTCCCATGGCCTACTAGGAATAGGTAGTGGTTGGTAAAGGCCTGCATTTGAAGAAGTGCCCTTGGCCTTTTGACATACTACACAACTTTCCACATACCTCCTAACATCAAGACTCATCTTAGGCCAATAATAGAACCGTTGAACAAGTTCTTGAGTCTTACTGATCCCAAAGTGACCACTCGAGTTCTCTCTAATGGAGCCTCTAGGAACACATAATTGGTTTCCCTTAAACAAGAGATCACTTTGCAAAGTATACTCAGCATACTTACTATGGAAATGGTTCTTGTATTCAGAACATACCTTATAAATATCTGCAAAATCTTCATCATCAGCATACAGATCCTTGAAGTGATCTATTCCCATGCTCTTCAACTGAATTTCCTGAATTGTGAGAGCTCTTCTACACAATGCATCTACTACTTTATTGAGAACACCTTTCTTGTGCTTGATATTGAAGGTGTAAGCTTGTAGATACTCAACCCACTTCATGTGCTTGTGGCTCAACTTCTCTTGTGAATTTAGGAAACTAAGTGCTTGATTGTCTGAATACACAATGAATTCCTTGGGGAGCAAGTAGTGCCTCCACTTCCTTAGAGCTTGCACCAATGCATACAGCTCAAGGTCATAAGAAGAGTACTTCTTTTTGGCTTCACTTAACTTTTCTAAATGAAAAGCCACCGGTCTACCCTCTTGGCTTAGAACAGCCCCAATTGCCACATTGCTAGCATCACACTTAATGGTGAAAAGCTTCTCAAAGTTTGGTAGCACCAAAACAAGTTGGGTAGATATCCTTTCCTTCAACAACTCAAAGCTCTTGTTAGCATGCTCATTCCATACAAATTTGGTCTTCATGCCTCCCTTAATAGTATCCAACATAGGAGCACAAATTGCACTAAAATGCCTTATGAGTTTCCTATAATATTGTGCAAGGCCATGAAAACTCCTTACCTCTGTTGCTGTCCTTGGAGTAGGCCAATTCATGATAGCCTCCACTTTGCTTTCATCCATTTTCAAATTGCCATGTGATAGGACAAATCCAAGGTACACTAGCTCTGTTTTGATGAACTCACACTTCTCCAAGTTGATCATCAACTTCTCCTCATGTAGCTTCTTGAAAACAATCTCAAGATGTTCTAGGTGCTCACTGCTTGTCTTGCTAAAAATCAATATATCATCTAGATATACTACCACAAACTTGCCTATGTAGTCTTTGAGAACTTCATTCATGAGCCTCATGAATGTGGAGGGGGCATTGGATAATCCAAATGGCATGACAAGCCACTCATATAGTCCCTCATTAGTTTTGAAGGTTGTTTTCCACTCATCTCCCTCATGTATCCTAATTTGGTGATAGCCACTCTTTAAGTCTATCTTGCTATAGTACTTAGCTCCACCTAGACAATCCATTAGGTCTTCAATTCTAGGGATAGAGAACCTATACCTTATGGTTATCCTATTAATAGCCCTTGAATAAGTACAAAGCCTCCAATCTCCTCCCTTCTTAGGTGCTAGGACAGTGGGTACGACACATGGACTAATGCTCTTTTTAATGAGACCTTGGTTTAGGAGTTCTTGTATTTGTCTAGCTATTTCCTCATTTTGTTGAGGGGTCATCTTATAGGCTACTTTATTGGGAAGGGTAGCTCCTGGGATAAGGTCTATCCTATGACTTATGGCTCTTTTAGGGGGTAAGGCTAATGGTTGTCCATCACTCACTATACCTTGGTAAGTTTGTAGCATGCTTTGAATCTCCTTTGGTAACTCTATCTTCTTGGTCACCTTGCCTTCATCTCCCTCTCTTGGTCTTAGCACCAATGCATAACCAATTCCTTCTCCTTCTTCCAAAGGTTTTAAGAACTTTTTTTCACCCACCATAAGAACATTTGGACCTACTGTCTTCACCTCTGTATCTTCTAACAGTGACTGAATTTTGAATGTCACAGTGTCCTTCTTGAAAGAATAAGAATTCTTTCCTCCATCATGTATGGCTTGGCGATCAAATTGCCATGGTCTACCTAGGAGCAAATGGCATGCATCCATAGGTAACACATCACACAAAACTTTATCTTTATACCTTCTAATTGAGAACTCCACCCATGCTTGTTCATTCACTAACACATGTTGACCTTTATTGAGCCAAGTAACCTTGTAAGGATTGGTGTGGGGTATCCTTGTCAACTTTAGTTTGCTGACTGCTTCCTCTGACACAATATTATCAGTAGAACCTGAGTCAATGATGACTCTGCATACTTTCCCCATCATCTTGCACTTTATCCTAAATAAAGACCTCCTTTTGTTTGGCTCCTCCTTCACCGGCTCCTTGATCAAAGTTCTCCTCATCATGAGGTTCTCTCCTTCCTCTGAATTCAATGGTATTTCAGCATGTTTGTCTATTGCATTAGATTCCTCATGAACTAGGTTAGTTCTCTTGTCACCTCCTTGTGAAGAACTACCTTTCTCTGGACATCTATAGGCAAGGTGCCCCATTTGATTGCAATGATAGCATTTCATATTGGCAAAGTAGTTGCCTCTTCCTCCTTGTCCATCATTTCTTCCTCTAGAGCTAGAGATAGAACTCCTTCCTCTACCACCTCTACTTGAGCTTCCTTCTTGCTGCTCACTAAATATTATGTCTCCTTGAGTTTTTGATTTAGAACTTCTCCCACCATAGCCACCTCTTTGTCCTCTACTATCCTTGCTTTTACCTTTACCTTTAGAGGTTTGGTCTTGCTTTCTCTTTCTTTTCTCTTCTATCTTCAAGGCCATTTGATAGCATTGGCGAATGGTTTTGAAGTTCACTAGACTCATTTCCTCTTGAATAGACCATTTGAGGCCATTCAAGTACCTTGCAAGCTTAATGCTTTCATCTTCTACTACTTTTGATCTCAAACATAGCTTTTGCAACTCCTTGGTGTAGGCTTGGACATCTAGATCTTTTTGTCTTAGATTGTGTCTTCTCCTATGCAATTAAACTTCATAGTCATCAAGAAGGTAGGTCTACTTCACTTTGTTTACCATACCCTTCCAAGTAACTATAGGACCTTTTCCATCCTTTTCTCTCTCGTTTTGCACAAACTTCCACCAAGTAAGAGTTGAACCTCTTACTCTAGACTTGGCCATGATAATTTTTTATGCCTTTGAGATACCATCACACTCAAAATGGTTCTCAATGTTGTCTATCCAATCCATGACTGAATCTGGATCCATTTGTCCACTAAATAGTGGCACACCTTCCAAAGCTTTGCCACTCAATGCCTTTAGTGCCTTTAAGAATGGCTCTTCGGGAAGAATAGGGTCAGGTGTTGGTGCTTCCTCCTCCAACTCTAATTCCTTTTTCCTTGCTTCTTCCTCTTCCTTTTGATCAATTTTAACTTTGACCTTATCAGTTTTGTCTTGGACTTCACCCAAGAGCTGCTCCATTTGGGACAATCTTTCTCTTAGCAACCGATTATCCTCTTCGTGTTCTTCTACTTTCTTGGCTAACTCAACGTTAGTCACCATGGTTCTATCTTCCACTAGTGTATTCTTTCCCACTGATTCAATAGGCTACAACATCCACCACAAGCCTGATCAATTCAAGCTCTGATACCAATATGATGTGAGTGTTCCAAGGTTTGCTTGCACTGCAACTAAGAGACCTAGCTTGTCTCTACTAGGAACCTAGTCTCCTCTAGGTCCTGATTGGCTTAGATGATTAACTAAGTCCAATTCTAACTCTTCTCTAAGAGTTCTATCCTTTGTGCTTCACCTTGTAGGACTAACACCTTTTAAAAGTACAAATCTTCTCCCTCACTTAGAAAGCTCTAAGTGCTATCTTCTCACAAACTTCATTCTTCATTGCAGGGGTGTCCATGCTTATGAAAGCATTCATAACTTTGTCAATTTGAACCATTTTAGAAGGTTCTTCAACCCTATCCTTACCAGTTTCAAGGATTCACCATTTGAGACCTTAAATAGGCCTATTTCTTGTATGCTTTTACCAGTCCTGTTTTGCCAATTCTATCAAAACTTTCCCAAAGACCCTGAAAATCTAAACACAGACTCGGATACCCATTTGGAAGTTTTAAAAGATTCAATGGGCTTAGGGCCTGACAACCTTTGTACACTAGCTTCCTACAACTTAGGACAGTAGGGCTAATAGGCCTAATTTCTAGGACTGAATATAATCTTGCTTGTAACCTGCTCAAATCATAATCTAAATGATTGGTATGACCTCAATCCACCTAGTATGTTGAGCTATGATGAAACCCTACTTGCAACTGTACTTGTGTCATACAATCCCTCTCTACCCTGCAAGAAATCTTCAATGTTTCATTTCTAGATCTCTAACCGGGCTCTATCTGCTCGCCTAGAGACTAGTAGTAAAAAGAGCTCTCCATTCTTTCATGCTTCCTAATCCTAAACCTATATACACTAATGACTCCCCTATCATTCCCACCTATCCTTAGGTGTTTCCCAAGGCTAGATTTCATGGGGGAGCCATGAAAGCACTGACTGGTCAGGACAGGACTAGTAAGAACTTTAAAACAAAATAATTTAACTACACAAAATATTATACTCTAAACAACTTGCTTATCAAACGAAAAAGTCTAAGATAATCCCGTAGAACACTAAACAAACACTAAACTCAGTCTTTCAATCCATTAATCATGAATGTCACCACAAAAGCTCGGGTTCTTCCTGAAAACAGTGTTGCAGAGCTCTGTATTCAACTTCAAAATAATTACAAAAAGTGCATCCCAACTCATGAGATTCGAGTCTTTGGTCATCTTAGATGCCATCTCCATGATTCTAGGGCCTGTTGGCCGATCTCCCACTTCCTATTCTTAAGGGAATCCAAAGGTAACCGAGTTGCATGCAACAATTGCAATAATTGCCAAGGTTGCCATGCTAACTTCTTTACAACATTTGGCATCTTTCTCTATGCCTTGATCCTATTTCTTAGGACCACCATTCTCTCTAGATTCCGAGGAACCAACTCATTTAATGGCCTTAAGGCATCTTTACAACATCACTATGTGCTTAGAACACCTTTAAGACTCTAATCTCACCATAGACAACTAACATTAAGAAAACTTAAATTACTAACACTGGCTATTTGTGTGACCTTAGTCCTAAAGACTAACTCACCTAGCCCACAAAAGCAAAGACCTTCTAAGGTCTAAAAACAAACAAACATCCTGACTTGGCTAGAGTTAAGTACAAGCCAGAACAACTATCTTGGAGGTTAGCCTAGGTGTGCTCCTGCACCAATGAGGGGCTCCCTTTTCGTTGCAGGCATTGTTTCTCTGTTGGTCACTTGGCTTTTGGCTGCCCTATTGTTCGTCGCAAGAGTGCGACTACTTGGTGGAAGAATTCTCTCATGGACCATCTCACTGTTGGTTCCCCCCCTTCGGATAGTTCCTCTAAGGAGGATGACCCTCCTAAGCCTACTCAAGATCCTATTATGGTTATCCTTGCTATGAAAACTTTTACTGTCTCTATCCCGTCTGATCCTTCTTCTATCTTTGTCTCGTCTGAGCCCTCTACTATCGATGTTCTGCCAAAACCGGCCCGTCATTCGTCAAACGACTTTGTTGGTACATTTTTTGCCCCAATCTCCACTGCTTCGCCCTTGTTGTGTGGTGGCTCCTCTCTCGGGGAGGCTTTTGTGGGTCTGGCTCCCTCACCTCGCTCTTTAGTTCCTGCTTCTGAGCCTCCCTGGTCGGTGGTTCTACGGATGATGAAGGGTATCCCCAAATCCGTTGCCTCTTCTCGACCTCGGGTTCGTGGAGCTAGTTTCGATCCCTCAATTTTGGAGGTTGTTTAAATCTTGGTTGCTCTGCAGCTGACTGTCAGTTGTTTCTGTTTGTTCCTATAGTTCAATTTATGTTTGAACTATGCTTTCTTTTGGCCTTTGGGCTCTCTGTGTATAGGGTACAACACCCTGTAAATGTTGCTTATCTTTTCAAAAACATGATAATAATAAGTATCCACTAACTTTTATATATACCTATATATGCCTTGACTACTACCTCGATTGGCCTAGATACTTAATTATAGCCCCTAGGATGACCTAACTACCCATATATGATTATAATAATGATTATATAACTTATTAAAGAGTTAAGGTAGCCATAAGATGACTACTCATAACCCAATAGAAACTATAGGGTTAGGGGCATAACATAATTCCCCCCTTCTTTACAAAAGTGTTGTCCTCAATGCTAACCACTTGTGAATGCCCCTGTACAAAATATTCATCTTCGTCTTCTAATTTCTCTTCTTCTTCTTTCTCTTTTTATTCTTCTTCATCTCCTTTTTCTTCTTCTACTTCTACTTCATCTTCTTCTTCTTATTTTTCTTCTCCTACTTCTTTTTCTTGTTTTATTTTTCTAATTCTTGTTGTGAAGAACTAATCTCCCAAAAAGAATCTAAAAAACTCTCTAATTTTGATGAAGGAGCATTCGGCTAAGTGCGCAATCGACAGCACACAAAAAGAATATCTCGATTTCATTTTATTTTGATTTTTCATCTTCTGAGTACAATTTGGTCTTGGTGGTCCTTGATGGAGATTAATTGACATTGTTGGCATTGATTATCAAAATTTCATATATCAATTTTGTAAATTGTTGGCCATGGATTATTATATTTATTTTTCTAACGATTTCTCCATGATTTTAATGTCAAGAATGGCGAGGGGTTGCCATGTAAAGAAAACAAAAGAGGTAGTAAATAAATAAAGATAAAAATTTAGGAATGATAAAATTGGTGTTGAGGAAGAGTAAGTGAAGGGGCATTTTCAAACAACAACTCAATGTCTAAAAGGTGAAAAACCGTACAACATGAAAAAATAATGGAGAATATGAAAAGTCAATTTTATAATAGAATTTGATATGTCATTAGGAAAGCATAGGGGTGTTAGGAAGGGCTGCGAAGGGAATAGGGAGAATAAGTAGAAGATAGTGTTGCTATATGGAGGATACAACCATGCAACTTGGTGGCATAATTATAAAAGATTTGATTGCTAAAGGCATCAAATTCTAGTTGTGCCTCATTAGAAGAAACTTTAATTCATTGCAAGCAAGAGTGAACTGATAAGGGGACAATAGATTAACGGGGAAATAGAGAAGTCATTGAGGGTTGTGCAGGAAAGAAAAAGAGGTGCACAATCTACAAGAAGATAAGGAATCAATGTAGACTTGAGGAGTGGTGTAGAATGCTAATCAGAGAAAGAAATTGAAAAACAGATTAAAAGGAAGCCAAACTCATGCACCATAAAGGAGGATAATATCAACTAAACAAAAAAAAAATATGCAGAGAATTCATATAGGTCATAGACTGAAAGGATGACCATATGAAGTTTAAAAACAAATGAATGGCATGAGTAATGAAGTAGAGTGGTGCACAATTCAAAATGGAGACATAATGAATGATCAGAGAGAAATAAAATACTCCCAAGTTGAAATGACGGGCTATGATTTGGGACTGTTGTATTGAGTGTGGAAGAGCCCAAAGAAAATTCAAACCTGTACTGGATAGAAGCACCACTGGACACATATATGAAGAGGAGTAAATTGGATAAAAGTAAATTTGCATAGAATTTGACATCCAAAGAAATTAGATACATGTAGTTCATGGTGATTGAAAATTAAATTGAAAGAATAAAATAAAATGATAGATGGGCAAGCTATGACTCAAACAAAGATTGTAAAGTTTGGGGAAATAAATTGAATTGTTTGTAAACCTAAAAGTGAGTATGAATTGTATTTTTTTGAATGGTCATTGCTGTGAAATTGTGGAATTTTGAAATCTATAAATTTGAAATAAGGAAAGAATGGGGTAGCAAGCTAAGTGGGCTTAACCTTGGGGGAAACTCTGTGGTTAAGCGCGCTTGAGCTGGAGCAGTACTGGGATGGGTGACCTCCCAGGATGAACCAATGCTTCACCTCTATGAGCATCACCTAGATGCAATGAGTGCTAAGTCGACCATTCATTATCATGAGAGATGGGTTCTTGTGAACCACTACTCATGAATCATGGGTCAATGAGTTTGACTCAAAAACTACACGGTTGAATCCTGATAGCAATATCATAATTTGACATGTTGTGGAAGAAACCTCCTACTTATTATAAGGAAAGATGTTCATTGCAACTTTTGGACAAAGTGTTACCCATAAAATTTGTGGGTTTGTGAGTTAAACTTATTTGAACAATGAGTGTAATTTTTTTTCTGTGTCAAATGGTATCGGAGCTAGGGGTTCTGAGTGCATAGGTAGGGCACCAAATGTGAGGCAACCTATGCCAAGACCTATGGGTAGAGAAAAGTGCAAATATGGTAGAGAAGAATCTCATGTGAGGACTATTGTAGGTAGAAGTCCTGAGCAATGAGAGCTTGAAGCCATGAAAATATTAAGGGTGTGATAGAGATTGCAAATTGAGGTGAGATTGTAGTACACAAAGATGGGATGGGTCATGAGGAGACTTGTGAGAATTTTTTTTTGGGAGCAATATTGGGAAGAAGTGGAGAATGAAAAGTTTGAGGAGATGAGAAAGATGGTCTATGAGGAAATGGGGAAGATCTAGGCCAAGATAGAGGCATTGGAGAAAAATGTTGGAAAATGTGAGAGGAGATTGGTAAAGAGGAGTGAGAAGAATACTGAGGACAATGGAAAGAAGAGTGGAAGAAATGAGTGTTGCAACCTGAGATGGAAGAAGAAAGAGCTGAGAGTAGCCCCTACAGAGGTACGTGAAGAAGAAATGAAGATGAAGGAGAATGAAGAAGTGAGCAACGAAGAAGAAGATAAGGTAGTAGTGGATAGAAAAAATGAAGATGTAGTTGTGATTGCAATAGTAGAGCATGGTGAAAATGGTGATTTTTTCTAAAAATTTTGGTGATAGAAGAGGAGTGGCTTGAGAAGATCACCGATGAAGATGAGAAGATGCATGTCGCAGTGAAAATTGATATTGTCACTCTAAATAAAGATGAGGTAAATCTATTTTATGATGATATTTTATTTTTAGATAAGATGGTGGAAGAAGAACAAAAACGTGTAGAGAAAATAGTGATTGTTGTAGATGCAAATTGGTGTTTTGATGTTGCAAGCTTATGCATAGAAATTGTTAAGGATGTTGCAGGATTTTGGTGGAGGTGGTCGGTCTGTGGTGGGCTAAATCCCATGAAAGTGGAGAGAAGAACATGTAGTATTTGGCGAAGGAGTATGGGTCATGGTGGACATAAGTCCACCAAGGGAAGGAAGAAGAGGGTGCAACGTTGTTGAAGGAATATGGTGCATGTTCTAACAAGATATTGGAAAAAGAGGAAGAAGAGTTAACAATGTATGAGATTCAGCGATGGAGTTTGTTGCAAGTTGGTTGCAACTTGGAAGAGTAGTTCAACTACTCAACTCCACCTTTGTGAGTCTATGCTCACAAAATTCCTACCTGATGTGTCTGATGTAGGAGCATCTAGGTAAGTGCATAATCAACATAATGCAAAAATAATATCTCAGTTTGGTTTGGTTTTGATTTTTCATCTTTTAAGTACAATTTGGTCTCAGTGGTCGTTGATGGAGATTACTTGACATTGTTGACATTGATTATCAAAATGTCATGTATCGATTTTGTAAATTGTTGGCAATGGATTATTGTATTTATTTCTCAAACAATTTCTCCATAATTTTAATGTCAAGAATGGTGAGGGGTCGCCATGTAAAGAAAACAAAAGAAGTAGCAAATAAAAATAAAATAAAATATAAAAAATCGAGGAATGATAAAATTAGTGTTGAGGAAGAGTAAGTGAAGGGGCATTTTCAAATTGCAACTCAATGTTTAGAAGGTGAAAAGTCGCGCAACATAAAGAAATAATGGAGAATATGAAAAGGTAGTTTTATAATAGAATTTAATATACCATTATTGACAGGCATAAGGGTGACAAGAAGGGCTGCGAAGGGAATAGGGAGCATAAGAAGAAGATAGTGTTGTTGTTTGGAGGATACAAGCACAGCTAGGTGGCATAATTATAAAAGATTTGATTGCTAAAGGCATAAAATGCTAGCTGCACCTCATTGGAAGAAAGTTTAATTCATTGCAAGCAAGAGTGAAGTGATAGGGGGATAGCAGATTAAGGGGGAAACGAAGAAGTCATTGAGGGCTACGTAGGAAAGAAAAAGAGGCGCACAATTTGCAAGACGTAAGGAATCAATGCAGACTTGAGGAGTGGCATAGAATGCTAATCAGAGAAAGAAACTGAAGAGAATATTAAAGGGCAGCAAAAGCCGTGCACCATAGAGGAGGATAATATCTACTAAACAACAATAATACATGCAAAGAATTCATATAGGCCGCAGACTGGAAGGATGACCGTATGAAGTTTAAAAACAAATGAATGGCATGAGTAATGAAATAGAGGGGCACACAATTTAGAATGAAGACATAATGAATGATCAGAGGGAAATAAAATACTCCCAGGTCGAAATGATAGGCTACAATTTGGGACTGTTGTATCAAGTGTGGAAGAGCCCAAAGTTAAATTCAAAACTCTATAGAATAGAAGCACCACTGGACACATATTTTAAGAGGAGTAAACTGGATAAAGATAAATTGGCATAGCGTTTGACATCCAAAGAAATTAGATGTAGAATGGTGATTGAAAATTAAATTGAAAGAATAAAATAAAATGATAGATGGGCAAGTTATGACCCGAACAAAGATTGTAAAGTTTGGGGAAATAAATTGAATTATTTGTAAACCTGAAAGTGAGTATAAATTGTATTTTTTTTGAATGGTCATGATTCATGTTGTTGCGAAACTGTGGAATTTTGAAATCTGTGAATTTGAAATAAGGAAACATGTTCATTGCAACTTTTGGACAAAGCATTACCCATAGAATTTGTGGGCTTCTGAGTTAAATTTGTTTGAACAAGTGTAAGTCTTTCATCTGCGTCGAATTTGTAGCCTCATCCAGGTGAATTTGATGCAAATCCTAATTTTATAATAAATCACTACAATTAAATTCTGAATTTTTTACTATATCTTAATATAATAGAACTTTGATCTCAATTCTCAAAAAATTTGTAGCTATGATAGAAAATTTGGTGAAAACCATAATTTCACAATAAATCTTTTAATTAAGCTTCAATTGACCCTTAAAAGAGACTATAATTTAATATAAATATGTTCTTGATAAACCGTCTAGAGGTTTTTAAGAAACATTTTTTTTACAATTGCAAGAGTGAATTAGGTGGAAACCCTAATGTAATCCTAATTTTACAATCAATTTTTTAACTTCAATTTCCTTAAAATTTATATTATAGTAGCTTCAATGTGACCTTGAAAAAATCGGTTGAAATTTTTTTAAAAAACAACAAAATAAAAAAGATATGGTCGCATTTTTTTGTCTTCGGCTTCTATTGCCATCATGATGTAAAAATGTTACTTGGTTCCTAGTTTTTTTTTTATTCTTGGTGATATTGGTGTGTGTCTTTAGTTGTGCCTTCTCAGGCTACTATGTAATTTTGGGTACCTTTTGGTAATTCTAATAGGTATCTTCTACTGTGCCTTATCAGGTTCATATATAATTCTAGGTATGGTTTTAGGGGTGTCTTCTCTTTATGCCCATTTTGTAAACTTTCTGGTTATCAATAGAAATTCATTTATAGTGGCTATGCCACTTTTACTTAAAAAGAAATGATCTACAAAACTGAAAAAAATGTCTTTCCTTCATAATTCCAAAATCATACTTCAGTACCACTTGTAATTCAATACAAATTGTCCAATAGAATAATATAATAAAAATTATGGTTCAAATAGTTGGTAATAATATGCCACTTTGTGGGGGCAACCTCCTAGTCCACTTTGAGTAAGATACCTCCAATAGTCTTCAATAAGAACACAAGACTCCACATGATGGTAATAAATAGCTACTAACTCCTATATATATCGAATTATGCCTTAGCTACTACCCAAGCCAACTTAGATACTTAATTATAACCCTTAGGATAACTTAAAATAAAAAAATTATGTTGTAAAAAAATAAAATTATGACCACATATCTCACCAAAAGACACATTAAAATAGAAATTGATCAATTGCATTTCTATCCACAAGAAACTAGAATAGGGTAATGAGAAGTAAGATACACCCAAGTGTGTAAAATTGTTAGATGATGAAGTACACTAACTATATCTATCAAAATAAAAGGTAGAGGAGTTAAAAATGTGTTCCTAACACTATTGCTTAGGTAATAATTTATAGAAACAAGTCAATATAAACTCAAGTTAGAAAATGGATACCATTATTATCACGTAAGTGAGCCAATACTCATGGCAAGAGGACAACCATTGTCATCATCCACCTTAAAATTTGTAGAGTACAATTTTGATCATTCAAATAGATCAAACATAAAAATTTATGGAGAACACTTTATATAGCATTGCACGGTGTGTTCTTATGAGAATTTGTTTGAGAGTGGGTAAGTATTAATGTAAAATAAATTTTGACCCTAAGTATATGTCGTGATAGTAAAATAACTTTCTCTCTTTTTTGTGTTTCATTTTTCATTACATCTAGAAGTATTTTTAATTTATATTCAATTTTTTTTCTATGATTATTTTAGATGAGTGGTTTTATTTTAGGACCTTTTAATTTATGTACATTTGTAAACAATCATAAAAAAGGGATTCTTTAATGCATATAAGCATAGGTCTAAAATATGTTTGTAAAATTTTAAAAATCGGAAGATCTACAATTTTAGGGTGTTTTTTTTATTATTATCTTTTCTAATTAGTTAATATTCTAGTATACGTTAAACTACAATTATTATTAATGTGAGATATTCCATGTACATTATGTTTCTTTTATGTAAATTACCTGCACATAGATTGGTAGAAGCCGCTAGTCTTAGTAAATCTCACCCAAGATTTAAAACTAACAAAAAAAATGCTCTATAATAATTGTAGAATAACTAAGACAAGAATGCATGTATGCATAGCAAGTCAGACATTTTTTTGAATTAAAATACAATATATTTTTTTTATTATAATATAAATTACCACTATAGGGAGGAAGATTTCAAAACTCTAATCATAATGTTTACTTCATTACATCCATTGAACCTTACTAGAACTAAAACTATCTCAACAAACAACTGAACTCAATAAGGTCATTACTTGCATCTTCTTTCACACACATTCAAACCACATTAAAATTATTAAAATTATGTCTAATGTCAAATTATAAATCATTGAAAATAATATGGCAAAAAAAATGAAATTGTGGAGGATAGAAAATCAAGAGCATTTTTAAGTGTGACATAGAGTTTAGCTCAACAAGCCTATATTACTTAGGCAATATTATTTCTAAGCATTGAAATAGTAATGAAATCAATAGAATATAAATGATAATGTGGAGCATAGAAAATGAAGTCCCTTGACAAGTGTGGCATATATCTAATCTTAGGGTACCTATTACAAAATATTCTATGATTGCTAAAAGAAAAGAAACAAAATTAATACATATAACATGAATAAATTAATAAACTTATTTCATAAACTATTCTAATTTTCACATGAAGATAAACACCAAAAATTAACATATGAATGACTAAGATAATAAAACATGAAAAAAATTAACTATATCTAAAAATTAATAGAATAAAAAATTATAACAAATATAATTTAAAATATAAATATATATTAATAAGAAAAGGAAATTAAAAAATTAGGCAAGTTATTATTTAGATATAAATATCTTAAAGTTGGTAGAAGAAACTTTTGACCCCTCCCCCAATACCAGTCCAATTTTACATTAAAAATTTGTTTTTTTTTTTTATTTATTTGATATATCCATCTATTTTTCGATTCCATGGAGTACCTTTCATGGACTTTTATGACTGAGAAGTCTGTAGGATTTGAGAGTTAGCCGGTAATTGATTTGACATGCTTAAGGATTTGAGAGTTAGCCGGTAATTTCCACTAGCCGGCAAATGGCTGTTGTTCTAGACTTGAATTGTATCTACAGAGTACTCAGGTCTCAATCATGATTACATGTAAGTCCACTCTATCATGCTTATCGTGAACATTTTCTACTTTTAACGAGATTTTTCTGTTCACACCAGAGATTTCCAACAATATCGAACTTCATCTCAGGCCGTGCATCGCGTGGCTCAATCATTCACAATCCTACGGCCAGATGCAAACTTTATTTACATTGACAAAGCACACAGAAAACTGCCATAAAATATTACTAGCTTTTTAAAGATTGCATCTGTAATTTAAAATTTGATTGGCTATGGATTTTATTACGGCAGAGTCCAAATAAATTTATCAAATAATTTATTTATTTTCACACTTTCTTGATCTCGAGTTCCAAAGCAAACGCTGCAATTAAAAATTTAGGTGAAGATCGATGATAAAATTTAGCCTTTACATCAAATTAAAGTGACTATCTTGTACAAAGCGCGCATGTACAATATACGCGATTTAATACCTGTGTATTTCCTGTCAATGTATTGTATTTCGTATTTGTTTCACTCCAGTCAAGGGAAGGATTTTCATTCTAATAATGTAGAGATGCAGAGATCATTTTCTATTTCAAAACCTCAGAGATTTAGCTGAAATATAACTCATCCCGGCATAAGAGGAAACAACAGACTGCGTAAAACACCAGCAGATAAATCGAAGCAAGGTTTTTAAATGCAGAGAAGCACACCTTTTATTTTGAAAGCAAAGATGCAGCCGACCTCAATATTGCCCGAGGGAATCTCCAGATCTGTCCAAGTCCGACCCTTTCCGGCCAGAGAAAAATTAATCTGCAAAATGAAGCAAAATATGAAACGGCCCAGGCTGCTCTCCCTCAGATAACATCTTCCACACATAAAAGCTTAATAATAATGAATTCAAACTCCAACCAGAGCATAAAAACGTAAAATATATAACCCTTCCGCATCCCCAATTCCTTATGATTCTTATGTTAGTAGAAGTAAAATTAATAAAATAACACGAGTAAATCAATAAGCTTATTTCATAAGCTGTTATAATTTTCACATGAAGATAAATACCAAAATTAGCATATGAATGACTAAAATAATAAAATACGGAAAAACCTAAATTGCATTTAAAAATTAGTGGAATATAGATTTTTATATAAGAAATTATAACAAATATATATTAATAGAAAAAAAAAATTTAAAACGCAATTTTATTATTTAGATATAAATATGCTAAAGTTGGTAGAAGAAACTTTTGACCCCTCCCCAATATCAATCCAATTTTACATTAAAAAGTATTATTTTTTATATCTTATCTATTTTTCGATTCCATGGAGTACCTTTCGTGGACTTTTATGACTGAAAAGTCTGTAGGATTTGATAGTTAGTCGGTAATTGATTTGACATGCTTAGTCAATATTCAAGGTCCATCACAACGGATTGTTCAATGTTGTCTCATCTTACTCAGCCTGCACTGTCGTCTTTAAGACATCCTAAAGACTTTGAAAATAATATTCCTAGGTAATCCACTTTTATTCCACAGTATTGCACAGGCGTTTTCGCCTGTGCACGTCTTTTGCAGGGATCCACAACTGGCCTTAAAGCATTTGCTAAAGAAGAAAAGCAAAAGGTAAAATTAAATTAAAATTTAAAATGAATAAAAAAATACCAGTATGGCATGCAAAAACCAAGAATTTCCACTAGCCGGCAAATGGCTGTTGTTCTAGACTTCAATTGTATCTACAGAGTACTCAGGTCTCAATCATGATTACATGTAAATCCACTTTATCATGCTTATCGTGATAACATTTTCTACTTTTAACGAGATTTTGATACACACCAGAGATTTCCAATAATATCGAACTTCATCTCAGGCCGTGCATCGTGTGGCTCAACCATTCACAGTATTACGGCCAGATACAAACTTTATTTACACTGACCAAGCACACAGAAAACTGCCATAAAATATTACTAATTTTTTAAAGATTGCATCTGTAAATTAAAATTTGATTGGCTAAGGATTTTATTACGGCAGAGTCCAAATATATTTATCAAATAATTTATTTATTTTCACAGTTTCTTGATCTCGAATTCCAAAGCAAACCCTAGAATTAAAAAGTTAAGTTAAGATCGATGATAAAATCTAGCCTTTACATCAGATTAAAGGGTGACTATCTTGTACAAAGCGTGCATGTACAATATATGCAATTTCTGTGTATTTCCTGTCTATGTATTGTATTTCGTATTTGTTTCACTCCAGTCAAGGGAAGGATTTTCATTCTAATAATGTAGAGACGCAAAGATCATTTTCTATTTGAAAACCTCAGAGATTTAGCTGAAATATGACCGATCCCGGCAAAAGAGGAAACAAAAGACTGCGTAAAACACCAGCAGAAAAATGGAAGCAAGGTTTTTAAATGTAGAGGAGCACACCTTTTATTTTGAAAGCAAAGATGCAGCCGACCTCAATATTGCCCGAGGGAGTCACCAGATCTGTCCAAGTCCAACCCTTTCACGCCAGAGAAAAATTAATCTGCAAAATGAAGCAAAATATGAAACGGCCCTGGCTGCTCTCCCTCAGATAACATCTTCCACACATAAAAGCTTAATAATAAGGAATTCAAACTCTAACCAGAGCATAAAAACGTAAAATACCTATATAACCCTTCCGCAGCCCCAATTTCCTACCCTTCCTCGTTTCTCTCACATTCAGATAACACCTCCCTAAGAAACTCCCCACACCCAGGCCTGCGGGAGCAAAAGTAAATGCTAGAAAACGTTTGAAAAACAAAGGAGACCTCACGGAACTTTAAAGCTTGCCTGACGACGTTTTACTGCACTCGTACTCCGGTTCGAACCCACGACCGTGGAAGTTCTCGACAGCTGTACAATGCATACTTGTTCGCGCCGGAGGAAAGGATTACCATGCACCGCTTCTGAGTACACGCGGCGGTTTCTCATTGACATACTGACTGTTGAATTAAGTTTTTGTCGTTATGGATTAATCACAGTCAGGCCGGCAAATTTGAAAAGTCGCTTAACTTTAGACCAAACTCTTTCAAAAGCAGTTTTATTTGTGGATCTTAGTCGCTTAACTCTTTTTTTGTTTTGTTTTTAATGACTTAATTTTGTTTTTGTTTTTTCTTTTTCAATTTTAGTTTAATTAAAAAACGTAAAAACGTTTTATGAATCTAATTATAATGGGCATTGAAGATGGTCTTTATTTATTTTATTATTGTAATGGTAAAATTTATAAATTTATCTTAATTTTTATTTAGTTTTGAGTTCATTTTAAGAGAATGTCTTAATATAATGACATAGAAATAAATGGTACACTTTTGTGTAAAGTTGATCTCATTCTTTCAATTATCATTTTTTTAATTTACATATACTTCTATGTATTTGACCCGATTTCATCTTCATCCTATCTTATCTCTATACATTTGCATTTATGATACTCATATTTACACATACTTATTTATATCCATTACCTGCCTTGATATTTGCACTTTCATGTCCCAAAGCAATCTCTCACCATCCACAATTGTTCCTTGAAACTTTAAAAATCAAATTCAAAATGTCTACTCTCACCTATTTCGTAATTTGTAATCCATTGACTCGGTATACATATTATGTGCACTCAATTGTTATTCCTTGGTATTTAAAGGCATTCAATGTGCATCATTTCAATCCAAGGAATTAAGGCATCACACACAAATCTTAAGCACTTCAAGGAGAATAAGTTTAGGGATATTTTGGTTTGGAACACTAAATAAATGTAAATTTGTGTGTGTGTGTTTTTTAGGAAAATCACTATCGAAGAGGATAACACTCTTTTTATTGCTTTAAAGCACCAAATTACATATTCCAGACTTAAATTTTAAATTGACCCCCGATTACATAGCATATTATATATCTAGATTTATTACTTTCTTAGAAGATCTTAAAATCATCGAATGTTTTTTCTTTGTTGATTGCATTTTCTTATGTTTCACCTTTGTCCATTCTTGTTCCACTTAAGGGGGTAGGGGTGAACAAATGCTAGTTTTCATTGATATTGTGGATGTTTCACTACCCTTTGAGAGATTAGTAGCTACAAGCTTTGCAGGCAAGACTGAAGTCAATCCCGAAGAGGGGGAGGAGATGAAGGCTTGCTTTCCTTTGGTGAATGAGTGGAATCCTTGGATGGATTGGGAGGAATGATATAATGTTGGGCTTCAGCCTCCATCCACCATGTTGGTTTGCTCGAGTTCAAGTTCCACAAATCGTAATGCAAATGACATTGGGATGATAAGTGATCCGTTGAGAAGTATTTCCTACATTTGAAAGCATTTTTTTCATAATTGATCTGTTGCCTCCTATGCCTGTTACCTACCTTGGGTGAAGCCACAATAGTGGTTTACAATTCAAGTGAGGAAGAAAAAATCACAAAAAATGAATACATGGCAAAAAACATGAGTTTAGGGGTTCGTACGAACCTACTGGTTCGAGCGAACCCATAACCCATAAGGGGTTCGTTCGAAACAGGGTTCGAGCGAACCCTTTTAATTCTTTCCCGCCAAAAAATCCAAGAAAATCCCTTATGGAAGGGTGGTTCGCTCGAGCCTGGGTTCGAGTGAATCCCCTTTATTCCTCATGCCCCCTTGAGACACAAAAAAGCCTAAATTTTGGCATTTCGAAGCTCGGGTTGAAGATGAAAATGGAGGAATCTTCACAAACCCAACTAGAATCAAGTAGTCCTCGAAAAGAGCTATCCAGCAAATGAAATTTTAATATGTTTCGGTGTTATTATGTTTTTTTTTAGTTTTATTAAACATAGGTTTTTCATCAAAAATTAAGGTCTATGTTCTGCACATGTGGAAAAATAGCAGGTTATCAAAAAAAAAAATTTGAAAAATATGAGTGCACTAGATATTGAAGTCCTTGATTCAACAAAAAAAAAATGAATTTTGATATATTCAAAAAAATTACGCGTTATACGATCATGCTATGTCTAAATTGTAATTGGTTTGACTTTGAAACTTGATTAAAAAAAAAAAATCAATAAAAAACTATCTAACCAAGTGGAAGCGCTAGATATCGGAGTTACAAATCTAAGTTCGAAAGAATTAGAATTTTATCCTTCATGTAAGTTCTAAAGTATGCACTTTTGTCCCTTCAATTACAATGAATCTTATAGTTTAACTTGCACAAATTGTGGGATTTTTAAATTGAATATTTTAGTTTAATGTACGTAATTTAATTTAATTTAGTAATTTAACCATGCATGCATTGAAGAACAATGAATTTGATGAAGAATGTTAATTAAATAAGTATATATCAATGACTTTGGATGTATTAAAAATATAATAAAAAACTTAAGAGATCACACTCAAACTAAATTTATATAAAGACTATATGTAAGAAAAACACAAAAAAGTGAACTTATAAAAAGAAGACATAAAAGTACATGTTCAATAGGTATATAAATACATTATGAAAGATACATCTTTTAATCATATTTTAAAATTGTTAAATTTTATTTTGATACAAGAGAATAGACTCGTTAATAAAAAATCATATAAATTGATATTTTAAGAAACCTTTTGCAAATTTGTTTAAAAGTTTCTCTTTCATATACATTGTCATATTATTCTACTTTTTCTTTCTAACTATTTATCTCTTGAAAATAATCTCTACACTGATGGAATCTCACTATTTTTCCCATCACTCACTATTTTTCATTATGTCAAGACAAGTAAGGATCTTAATTTAATGACTTACAATAGATAATTTACCTAGAAATTAGAGTAGTCACTCTTTTTTAGGCACTAAATCCAAATTTATTACTACTCATTGACCTTCTAAATCTCCTAAAAAGAAAAAAATTGAATGTGTATGATGTCTAAAATGAATGGAAATGATTTTTTTGTACCTATACATAATAAGTTACATAAACAAATACACACACAAAGAAAAAAGGTTTTAGGTGAGAAAGGCAAAGAGGGTAAATAGACCAATTTGTATTTAAGTGAGTTGACTCATAGTTTTTAGAATGACCCATGATCAATATTATATGGCACTGTCTATGCAGGTGACAATTCACACCTGCATAGACACCCCCCATATCCATGCCATCTATGGCTACACCCGTGCGGCACCCCCCCAACTGGGCAGTTTGTACCTGTGCGTTGTAGATGTCATAGCTATCACCATCATCCACCCGCATACGGAGCTGCTGCCCTTGCCGTCCACCGGCAGCCGTCCCATCACCGACAATCTTCAAACGACACCAACTTCGGCTCTTTATTGATAATAAAACAGGGGAAAATTAAATGTAAATCTCGCCAACCACTATCAACATTAGCACTTAAACTTTAACACTGTGGATTAAATTTACCGTTCTCTATTTCACTCTGTGGTTTTTTCCGCTTGGTTTCATTTTTGCTTCCATACACAACTGGATACATTTTTGGAGGAGCGACCAATCTGTGATATTTCATATTTTTGGAGGAGTGACCAACCTGGGCACTGTCTATTTCTGTCGTGAACAGCTAGGTTCTTTTCAATAATGTTTTTTGTTTTTTGTTTTTATTTTTCCTGCTAGGTTTTGCATGGTGCCTGTCATAGCTCTCCTTTGAAACATCCTTTCCTGCTGGGTTTTGCATTCTCTATTCCAAAAATGTAAATAAGCTGGTGCCATTTTTAAACATATCACAGAAAAAATTTAGAAACCTAAATGATCTTAGAAACCTAAATGGCATAATTAGTTATTTACTATGATTTTAAATAGTTTGTTAATAAGAAATTTCAAGATTTAATGTTAAAATTGATGATATGGTTTACTTAAAATCTAAATTTAAAATTTTATTGTTTCCTTAATTTTTGAAAGGATTGTATCTAGATGATAATGGTATTTTTAACATATTAAACTTAAAATTTTAAAATATGTAAATTTGTATTATATGTAAAAAAATTCATGAATATTCTAATTTAATTCTTTTCTAAAAATAACTATCATGTAAAGATTGAATAAATGACGAGAAATAACTAAAACGAAAATAAATTTTCTCACATTAAGTACTATTATTTATAAATATAAAAATTCAAAATAATAAAATAAAATAAAAACTTCTTAATATTTTTTTTAATAACTTTTTTATATGAATATGTTTCTACCATAAATGAAAGCTTAAGTTCACTTTTTAATTTTATTTTTTCTAAAGAATCTTTTATCTTAATTTATGTTTCCAAAAATATAAAACTCAAAAACAATAAAATTAAATTAAAAACTTATTATATTTTTTTAGTAGTTATGAGTTAAGCTTTCTATAATAAATCTTGTATAAAACTTAAAAAATCTTATATTTTAAATATATGTTTCCAAAAACCACACTTTCTAATTTTAAAACAAAATATTATGACTTTTTCTTTCTATTTTTAAATTTTTATGGATAAGGATTTTGACTTCCACTCTCATTGTGACTAAATAAATACAATAAATTATTTATAATATAAATTTATATCTTTACATATTTAATATTTAATAAGTATAATTAATAAAACTTTAAAAAATATTATATTATGTTTTTCTAAATTATTATTATTTATTTAAAATTCTCTTATATTATTTTTTAAAAGTTTAGTTAAATTTTGAACACCAAAATTATCAAGAAAGTAAAAGTTAAATGAAAAAATAATCAATAATAATGATGATTGATGTGGATTTCTAAAATTCAATGAAGTTTTATGAAAAGATTGATAGATTGAAAAATCCAACCTTATTGCAATACTCAAACAATAGTTATCTGGTATAATAGGGTTTGATTTTAACTCCAAAAAGTTTTTTTATTTTTATTTTAAAAAATATGATTTTTTAAAGTTAATTAGAGGAAAGGATCTTTTAGTTGAAAATTTTCTAATAGTTGTGATAATATTTGTTGATTTAATGTTTCATATTTTTAATAATATAGTATTAATAGTTCTCTTTGCAGTTGTTAGTATTGATCATGAGTATTCATAATTGAATGAAATGCATTCTTTAAATTTTAAAAACAACAAATTATGTGATGCCACATCAACGCACCAATAGAACATGACTTAGTGTACAACTATGAGTCTAACATTTTTGGACACTTCAACAAAAGACATACTATGTGGTATCATATTTTATGGTGTGACCTGAAACCTTAGTTATAAGTAGGGGACTTACTAAGTCTAATGCCATAAAAATTTGGGAGTGATTTGAAATTGCCACGTAAGATTTTGAGAACCAAGCCGATGTACTCAACTATTGGGTCCTCTCCCCTAAATAATGTATTCAATTAAGTATAAATTAATTTAAGTAATAGTTAGGATTGGATATTGGGAATTATGAAATTTGATTTTTTTTAAATGAATGTGAAATTTTTAATAAAAATTAAATGTATGGGTATTCATTTGTTATTTTGATGTGGAAACTTCTATTTAGGTGGGAAAAATGTCATTTGTTAATATTATGAAATTTTAGATTTTATCAATGATATGTCAAACCCGATTGTGTTTTATCTTGGGTTACTTATGTGAATGTGCCTAATATTTGTAAGTGCAATCCTCAACTTGAGTGTGTATCTAATCTTGAGCACAAATATAAACTAGAAAGTAAACACTATCTGGCAGATTGCAACATATTGGAATTCATATGCCTTGATTCTGTGTTTGAATTTACATAAGGGTAAGCAATGTTTACAAACACCTTTAAGGAATTCCTCTTTATTTGGTTAGAACCCTAGACCAACTCTATGACTCTAAGTGAAAGGTTTAACGACAATAAGCAAGTAATAGACCTAGAATTTTGTGCTCTTTTATTATCTTTTACTAATGTAATGGATCTTGGTAGCCTCATTTAACATTTTTTCGTCTATTTTAATTAAATAATTGTTTAATTATAATTCATTTAACACTTTCCTCTAAAATTAATTAAATGATTATTTATTAATTGTTTAATGAATTCATCAAAACCCCTTTTCAAAACTTAAATAATTATTCTTAATTATTTAATAAAATCACCATTTTCCCTCTCTTTTGAAGTTATAGGTCGATTTTATGATCCTTTTATGAAGGCAATATTTGAGAAAACTTCTAATCTTTTCTTTTTTTCTACAGGGAAGTCAAACTGTCCAAGAAAAACACAAGTTCCTTAGTAAATAATAAAATTTCTATTTGGTGTTTTAAAACTGAACAAACAAAACAAGATAAGACTTCAGTTTGGTGCTTTAAAATATACAATGAATTATGACCAATCGAACTTTATTTTGTTGACCAAATGCACGTTTTCAATATGTTGACCATTAATGACCAGGAATAGGAAGATTTCAATTGGTGCTTAAAATTGAACAAATATTTTATCTATATTGCACTATTGCTATGAATTGTGTTTGATGTCTCAAAGACTTAAATTTGGTGCACCTAAAAAGAATATTGCTATCTTCATAACATTTCAATTTGGTTAAATAACTCTGTTTGAGGGGTTTCATGAACAATTGCAATGAATTGTCTTTGAAATGTTTGCTATGATTGGTAAAGCTAAGTATCTATCCTCTCACCTTGCATCCTTGTAACGATCTTGGTTGAAGGAAAAATACTTTGAGCTTTACATTTGAGTCTTTTTCACCTTTTGGCCATAAAGAGAGGGTCTTGCTATGAAACACATCCCGCGCTGGAGAATTCATAGTCAAGTCCTCGAAACAGCACGTTCACTGGTGGGCTATATAAGTGTTGTGAAAATCATGAGATAAGTAGCTTCAATGACGTGCCAATAACATACTACACCTAATCCCATGCCTTAAGTGGAATGGGAACGGTTAAAGAGCCTTAACTGGCCAGCGAGTGGGTATTGGATGCCTTTGTTCTCAGTTTGTTGTCACTAGAACCCTTTGTTCTTAGATACTATCCAGTCTGACCAATCGAGTTATTTTTAGTGGTGCATCAGAGTCAAGCTTCTCTATTGTAAGTGGACTCCGAGAAGTTACTTGCCAAGTCCGATTTTGATCAAAGCAAAGAGATTAAGAGTTTCATTCTTAAAAATCTCGACACTTTGATCTAAAACTGCATGTAAAATTGCCTCCTCTACTTACGAGGAGCGTGAGGCAAGCCCACTAGGAAAAACATACCCACTTGAGCTAGGATTGTACTTGGTTGTGATTCAGTTAAAACACATTGCTTGATTTGAAACACTTAAAGGATAATGAACATGATAGCTAAAATGTCAAACCCTTGTGGTCTAAGTGGAATGTGAGAGTAGCCATATGTTTTACACTCCTTGAAGTTTTACCTTGAAGGTTTTCGAGCATTCAGGCTACAATCATAGGTCACTTTATCCAAGGTCAACATAGGGAATTCTAGCTTTCATATGTTCATCTCTACAGCATTCAGCTTTGAAGAGAGGGATTTATTGAAGTTGCAAATCCTTCGACATGAAAATTATTGTTCAAGCCAATTTTTAGTCAAGTTAGTACTTTTGTATCACATTTTCATATCTGGAAGACCACAAATCTAAGACAGAAATCCAAAACACTTGCACAAAAACCCTAGGTGTTGGAAACACAATTTGCAAAACTCTAGACATAGCAAGAAACGTGCTTGGAGAAACTACCGCGACCAATTTATCATTGTAAGGAACTTTTAGGACCGTTTATCACCACCTCCTAATTGGGTTGACCCTAGGCCTAGACTATTGTTAGAAAGTGGTTTATGACTACAACCAAATTACAATCTCAAAGGAAAATGGATACCAACACAAAGAATTCCATAATTCCCACAAGCAATACCGTAGATGAGGGAACACCATGGGTATTCGTATAAAATAATTGTATGTTTGGTTGGATCATTACAAACAAAGAAACAACATGGGCCTCACAAAAAAACAACACAGGTCAAGAAATTGGGCCATGGGGATATGATCCTAACACTACCTCAGAGGGAGTCACAAATATGATGCCCACCAGACAACCCCCTACTAAAAATTAACTCTTGTTATCACATCAAAACATTATTGCCAAATCTAGTCAAGACCCAAAAGATGTTATCATTCATGATCATGATAGTGAAGAGGAATTCAAAGAGGAAGAATATGAACAATATGCAAACCACCATAATGAATTGAAACTAATGGATAGAATGCTTAGAAAGGATCCAAACTCATACTTCATGCACTTGGCCCAAGGTGGTGCAAAGCTACTTGTAGATTTCAATCTAGATGCATTAAAATATTCTACCTTAGTTCCATTAGGATAGACAATGGTGGTTAGAAAAAATACCTAAACCAAATGAACTCCTAAACATGACACCAATATTCTCAGCGAAACAAAATGATAGTCTAAACCAAAGTGTGGATAACCCATTATATAGAAAACCAACTAAAGTTGAACAAGCTATGGTAAAACTATTTTTTTTTGAATTCATGTTTATTACATTGGTTTAATAATTATCTTTGAATTCTCTACCTTTGAGGGAGTCACAAATATGATGTCCACCAGACAACCCCCTACTACAAATTAACTCTCGTTATCACATCAAAACATTATTGCCAAATCTAGTCAAGACCCAAAAGATGTTATCATTCATGATCATGATAGTGAAGAGGAATTCAAAGAGGAAGAATATTAACAATATGCAAACCACCATAATGAATTGAAACTAATGGATAGAATGCTTAGAAAGGATCCAAACTCATACTTCATGCACTTGGCCCAAGGTGGTGCAAAGCTACCTGTAGATTTCAATCTAGATGCATTAAAATATTCTACCTTAGTTCCATTAGGAGAGACAATGGTGGTTAGAAAAAATACCTAAACCAAACGAACTCCTAAACATGACACCAATATTCTCAGCGAAACAAAATGATAGTCTAAACTAAAGTGTGGATAACCCATTATATAGAAAAACCAACTAAAGTTGAACAAGCTATGGTAAAACTATTTTTATTTGAATTCATGTTTATTACATTGGTTTAATAATTATCTTTGAATTCTCTACCTCTGAGGGAGTCACAAATATGATGCCCACCAGACAACCCCCTACTACAAATTAACTCTTGTTATCACATCAAAACATTATTGCCAAATCTAGTCAAGACCCAAAAGATGTTATCATTCATGATCATGATAGTGAAGAGGAATTCAAAGAGGAAGAATATGAACAATATGCAAACCACCATAATGAATTGAAACTAATGGATAGAATGCTTAGAAAGGATCCAAACTCATACTTCATGCACTTGGCCCAAGGTGGTGCAAAGCTACCTGTAGATTTCAATCTAGATGCATTAAAATATTCTACCTTAGTTCCATTAGGAGAGACAATGGTGGTTAGAAAAAATACCTAAACCAAACGAACTCCTAAACATGATTTTTTCCTATCACACAATATGTTCATATCCAACAATTTTATGTCCATTTGGAAAATATAATAAATCTCCCATGTGTTACATTTTTTTATTAATGTTGTCATTTCTTCATCCATAGCCTCTTTCCAATAATCTACATCATTTATACCGATAGCTTCCTTTATAATCCTAGGCTTATGAGTGTTAGTGTATAAAGAAATTTGACAAATTTATCCAAGTAATAATGTGGCATGTCAATGAAATTGAAGTCATCGTATAAAATAATTGTATGTTTGGTTGGATCATTGATGCCATTGTTAAGGGTACTAGTAGGTCTATTATTAAGACACCATGTTAATGTAAAAATTATGTTTTGGGAACAAATTGTGTAGTTTAAATCATGCCAACCTATAATGCAAAATCTAAACATCATCCCAAATCAGAACATTGTCCCATATGATCTTATTTGTAAATTGACTTTGTGGTAAAAGAATTTCTTAGAGAAATGATCTTATTTGTAAATTCATTGGGGTTCAATTGAATTTTAGTATGATAATATTCCCATGTTTGTTTATATTCTTGACTTTATGGTAGATGATTTAATTTTATAAATACATATTTGAACAAGATATCTAGGTCCACTAACCATCTTAATATTATGCAGAATGGGTAGGCGGAAAAAATGGGAATCACTTATTTCTTTAGATGTGCAAGACATTCCCAACGAGGGAAATCATTTCTCAAGTGTTGACCTTGAATGGACACCTATTGGAGGTGACAATAGTGAGATAGACATATGTGCTGCAATCCCTCTTGAAAGACTCCCTCACTTTGTCAAAGGAGAAGGCTTATTGGATAGCACGGAGACAACATTTGTATGCAAATTGAATAGAAATAATGACTTGATACAACCTACCGCCCAAACAATGAAGATGTACTCAAGGTTTGCTTAGATTTAATATAATAATGAAGCATGTCATAACTTATATTTTCTATTTTTTATATCAATTAATATATATATATTGTACATGTGAAAATAGTTATTGGTGTGCTTTTGGCCCCGAGGACAACAGAAATAACTCTGAAAAAAACTTTGAAAACAACTCTGAAAACAACTTTGAAAATAACTCTGAAAACAAGAAAAGGAAACAAAGGTTTATTCAAAAAAGGGGTTGTCGAACTCACTTTCTTGTTAAGGTTATGTATGGTAGACCAAATGTTGCGGTTATTACATATAATGATTTCAGTCATTGTAATGCTAAAGGTGAATTTTGTCATGGAAAAGATGACCCTTCTGGTGATCCAAGGAGTAGTGTTGCACCAAGGTTGTCAAATGAATTCAAATCATATATTGAATCCTTATTGCTAATGGGGGTGGGAATTGATACAATATGTGAGCAACATTATCTAGACCCTAGTTTGACTCAATTGATGAATAAGAGGGACACATATTTGTTGAGGAAAGATGTTTTGAATGCATGGAATAGAGTACGCTCACTTCGATCCCAAAAGAATGAAGATGATGCAAAAAGTGTAAGCATGTGGCATGTAGAGGAGAAAGATAACTTCTTCTATTATAAAAGACCAAACAATGTGGAAAATATTCCATTTATCATAGGCATCCAAACACCATGGATGCGAGAAATGATGGTGAAACATTCGCATAATGCAATTATTGCTATGGATTCCACATTCTCAACGAATAAATATGGTGTAAGTAAACCAATGTTAATTGTATTTATGGATTTTAATGAAATCATTAATTTATTCTACTAAAAATATAATAATTTATGGTTTATTCATGTGTAGTATTAGTTATATACCTTGCTTGTAGTCGATGAACAAGAAGCTGGTGTACCTGTTGCATGGGCCATATCCTCAAGAAATAAAGTTGAGGATATAAATGAATGGCTGACAAAAGTTTATAAAAGAGGGAAACAATGTAAAGAAGATTGGAATGTCAATGCATTTATGACAGATGATGCTAGTGCTGAGATTGAAGCAATCAGGTTTTTATTAGCCTTCATCTTTTATTTAAACTAAAGTTAACTCATTGTAATTGCTTAATATTTAGTCTATAAAAAGCTGAACATTACTCTTATCCTTGTAATTTGTAGATTATCCTTTGACTGTCGAGTACTTTTATGTATTTGGCATGTACATAGGGCATGGTTGAAGAATGTATATAGGTAAGTCAATCTTTTATTAAAATACATGGAATAGCTGGACATTACATGTTTTGAATTTTATAACTTGATATTATGTTTTATAATCCAGGTATTTCAATAATAAGGATGTTGGGAATAATATGTTTGATAGATTGGGTGAGATAATATATGCAATGAGTGATAATGAAGACAACACCACTCATCTAATAACAAATTTCATGGAGGAATTCAAAGAGGAGAAGAAATTTATCGATTACTTTCAAAAAACTTGGTGTCATGATGAAACTCGTATTGGTAAGCTCATTGAATTATTCATTATGGTTTTGTATGCATTTACATTGTTTAACTTGTTTTTTATTTATACTAAGACATCATTTTGTGGGTTTGTATAGCAATGTGGGAAAAAAACTATAGAAGTTTCCCTCACGCAAATCAAGAAACCAATGCTTCGATAGAGTCGTACCACTGCCACATCAAGAATCACTATTTAAGTGATCGTTCTAAGAGGTGCATGAGGAGAATGGATTGGCTTATCCATACACTTCTTCATAGGGTAGAGCCATTCTATAAAAATAAAAGATATTTGCAATTATCTGGGTTTTTGACTAACTTCAATAAAGAACGATATTACATAACTGCATTAGAGAGGTCACAGAAAATACCAGATACAGATTGTTATCCATATGATCTCCTCCCTAACACATACCAGATAAGAAGCCAAACAACTCCAACAAAATGGTATCTTGTTAGAAAATTTGGACCAGGTTTACATGTGTGTGACTGTCAATGGGCAAAGAAGGGAAACACATGCAAACATGTGCTAAAGATTTTAGATCTTCTAAAGAGAAACAAAATAAATGAGCAAGATCAAGTTGTTGGTAAGGGTCATTTGAGATTTAAGTTTAATATTTATATGTTAGATGATTATTATTATTTTTTTCAAAAATAACTAAATTACTCTCATTAAATTATAGATGGCGTTACTCTACTGCTTGATGATGATGACAATGTTAGAGGGAGTTTCAGTCACGAAAACAATACCATTGGTAATATTGATATGGTATTTATAATTAAATATTAGTTGATATTTTATGATTCACAAAATTAATTAAATCTTAATCCAATTCTAGATGGTTGTAATCAAATAGAAGATCCAGATGTGCTTGGGGTTGTAATTGGTGAAGACCAAAGGACAGGTAAATCACAATGTCACCATTTTATAATGAAATATTAAGATATTTTAAAATATTTTAAGATTTAATCATTTTTATTTGTATTACAGATGGCTTGAAATCATCTGATGCTTCAAATGATAACTTTCAAAATTCTATTGATTATTTAAATCATCTTCTCCAAAATTTACCAACTAGCAAAGATAAAAAAGAAATTTTTGTCAATGTATAGCGAGATTGAGAAAAGATATTCATACATCTCTTCCTTCCTCTTCCACATTTACACCAATCCCTGGTTCAGATAACATGTCAATGAGACAAATATCGCCATGGTTTAGTCCAAGCAAAATGCGCAAACGTCATTCAATTCATCAAAGAGACAATGTCATTTCTGAAGACTTGAATGAAACAATTGAGGACTATGAAAATTTTCAATTCCCCTCTACACGACATAGAAAGGAAAAGAAAAAAAAGTCCATTAAACGCTCAGGCATCGCAATAGAAGAAGAAAGAGTTAGTATTATGCAACAACACAGTGAGTATATTTTTTCAAAAGAATTTTAGTAATTTGCATTACAATACTTTTTGTTTTTATTTCATATGTTTAATATATGTCATGTTGTAGGTCTGGATGAGCAAGAAAGTACTCAACGACATCAATTACCTTTCTCTATTGATCTAAACCAAACAATAACAGATGAAATACAACTTATAGATGGTAATTTTTTAACTATTAAGTGTGTTTATTAACTTTATAGACAATTACTCAACTCCTATCTCTAATCAAATTTCTAATGTTTATAAATTTACTATTGTTTATATTAATTACATAATGTAATTTTACACTTGAAAAATTTATCTATGTTGATGTGTTAAATATGTGTCATTGCAGCTTTAGAGGATCAACAAAATAGTAGAGAACATATGTTACCTTTTTCTATTGATCTTAACCTAGAAATGACAATGGAGACAATGCAAAGTGGAGATGGTATAAAAATTATAGAACACACTTCAATCAATTTTATGTCTTTAATTTGTAATTTTTTTTTTTCTAAGTTGATGTCTTAAATGTGCATGTTATTGTGGCTTTAGATGATCAACAAAACACCCAACAACATATGTTACCTTTTTCTATTGATCTTAACCAAGAAGCAACAACAATGGATGTAATCCAAAGTAGAGATGATAACAATATGGTAATTTGAAAATTTTAAATTATAGATAATTTTTTATTTAGTGGTCTAATTTATTTACTATTTAGCTAATTAATCGAACTTATGGTTTGACTTGTTATTGTGTAGTCAACTTTTCATCCATCAAGTGGGCATGAGGAGGCTAGATTTTAATGATCCACCACAAATATAAGATTTGTCTAAGACATAAGATCAATTGGACTATTGGGATTTAATGTGTAGTTATTCTACATGCACTTTCTATGTAGATCTTGAGATGGCATATGTAACATTTTGTAAAAAGCATTTTGAGTTGGCATAAATGCCAATTTTTTTATATGTGTAGAGAATTATTCTACACTTTTATATATAAAAGTCTATATACAATATAATTTGTGTTGACCCCTTTGACATTTGTTTTTGCATATGAGCCTATAGAAAAAGGAATCATATTGTTAGATTCTCCAATGTTAAATCTTTAAACATATAAGTTGATTCTCCAATGTTCTCTTATTTTCTCTTGTGAAGTAGACAAACTACACTTTGGGTTGTTTTGATATAGTATTATCATTAGCAAAAATTATTCCTTCCTCGCTAATGCAAAAATTATTCCTTCCTCTTCAATCTAAACACATAGAATTTGGTTATATGTCTAATCAGCTGTCATGATCTTGCATTGGTGCTTATATGTTAATATAAAATATGTTTCATCTTCTATTTAGTTTCATGTATTGGATAATGAATGCAACATATAGTTATATCTTTAATCTTTATCAAAACTATTATGTATCATTAAAAATTAGTTTACTATATTTCCACAACGTATATAGGTGTTTTTTACTTATAGATAAACTATTATGCAAAAATTACAATTTGTCCTCTGATCTAATAGATGTCAATTTTGAAATGAATTTGGAAATCTTGTTTGGATGCCATTTTAAAGATTTATTATTGCAAATCAGTTTTTGTTGTCATTTTAAAGATTTATTATTGCAAATCAGCTTATATAAAATCTTCACTTATATATTAAAATATATTAATTATTTTTTGGGTATTTGAACAGTAGATTACATATAATTAGATAAAGAATTAGTAGAACATTCATTTGAACATTCAAAATTCATCCATATTTTATTTTGAATGCAAAGTGGTAAGTTCATAAATTTAGAAATGTAATAAAATAACTTACTAAATTTTATAAAAGTAAGTTTTGAAATTAATAGACTTCAAGTTAAAAAATATTCAAGATTTTTTAAAAATAGGATATCCCTTTTTATATAGACTTGTTTGAGCAATCTTTTCCAATCAAAAATATTATTTATCATGATACAATATTGAAAAATATGTGAGGTTTCTAAAATTTAGATAATTAAGTATGAATGAACTTTGTTAAATGTACTATTACATATAAGTTTATACATGAATATACTAAAATTAAAAGAAAAAATATTATTTGATATCATTATACAATATTTTTTCAGTAGAATAATAATTAAACTATAAAAGAATGAAAAATAATTATTTTAAAAAAAAAACTCTAAATTAACTATTTAAAATTAGAAATTAGAAAATTAAATTAAAAAAATCTTAAATTTACAATTACATAAATTTAAGATTTTTTTAATTTAATTTTCTAATTTCTAATTTTAAATAGTTAATTTAGAGTTTTTTTTATAGTTAATTTACATTTAATTTTCACCTGTTTTATTATCAATAAAGAGTCGAAGTTGGTGGCCGTTTGAAGATTGCCGGTGATGGGACGGCTGCAGGTGGACGGCAAGGGCAGCGGCTCCATATGCGGGTGGATGATGGTGACAGCTATGACAGCTACAGTGCGTAGGTACAAACTGCCTAGTTGGGGGGGTGTCGCACGGGTGCAGCCATGGATGGCATGGGTATGGGGGGTGTCTATGCAGGTGCGAATTGTCACCTGCATAGATAGTGCCATATTATATAGTATACATTGGAAGGTGTGGAGACAAACGGAAATGGGAATGTAGAGGATACTACGAAAATGAAAAGGAAAGGCTCTGTCTGATTTGATAGGGATGTGGGCCCAGCCACCTAAGTCAGCGCTTAGAGTGTGCCGGTTAAGCTGTCCCTATTTTCATGTAGCCGCAACATATGTCAAAATATTGAACAAGCCCATTTATCAGATGGTTCCATTTAGCATCACCATTAATCTCCACATGAAGGTCGTCCTTGTTTAAAATGATGGAAATTGTTCACATCTCTCAGATCAATCTCGCTTGCATACAGCTTTCGTGCCGTCTTTTCTCCCTCGTTTTGCATGTTCTATTTGCACACCTGTTGTAACACCTGATTTTTTTTCCCTTGTCTTTATTCTTGCGCTAGCCAATTTCATTTATCAAAGATGAATAAGCCTTTTAGCAAATCCATTATGTTCATAAACTGTAATCCCTACATGTAAAGGATTCATTAATCTTGTCTCTCTTCTTAATATTGGACATGTGTCATTTTATAAGCTTTTTGATGTGTAGTTTATTTCTTTCATTAAGTTTAATCTATGGGGGACCTTACATTATGAAATAGTATGGGTAATAATAGTAGGAATTTTAGAAGAAATATAAGGGTATATTACGGCTTTAATGGTAGAAGAATACATTAGCAAGAATAAAAATGTTAGTTATTTAAATATTCTTAATATAATTAATTGGGAGGTGTATTTTGATTCTCATGATAATTAGACAATACTTACTTAATTATCAAAAATCGAAAGACTTGGGAGAAAGGTTCTTTTATATTGGATAATGATTAAAGTTTGTCTTATATAAGTATATGTGAATTCCAATTTATAAATACATATTTATACATATATGAGGGAAGATTAAGAATTCACTTGAATGTTAAGTTAGAGAGATATCAATTGGTACCAACCAAGACTAAAGTCTATATAAATTTAGATTTAAGTTAATCTGTGATTATTAAGTTTCCTGATTTAATTGGGGACCATACGAAAAGATGAATAAATAAAATACCATAGTGTAGGATAGGAATATTAATGTCCTTCCTCCCATGTATGATGATTAATCATGTATGAACGAAGAAGTCTTGAAAAACGCTCTTAAGTCAATTATCGATAATTATTTGCATAAGAATGTATGATCATAAATACATGTAAATACATTTGAAATTATTCATATATATACATAGATATATACATGAGCTCATGTATTAATATTCCTTAGAATTTCAAATCGTCAATGACTTAGTATTAAATAAATCAAAGCATTTACTAGATAATTAAATAAGAGAATTTTATTTATAGATGCTAGTATCTAGAAGTAATACCTTATCTAGGAAAGGACTAATGAAATGCAACTAAATCATTAGAATAGTGTGGTGTCTCACAAAGACAATTGAATTTCCTTTTTATGATGATGTTTTATTTTGAAGTTTAAATTATAAGTTTGTTAGTGGGAAAATCTAAATCTTAAATAATTTATTACTTTCAAATCATTATTTTGGGTTGAATCGAGCTATTTAATTTTATCTCAATTAATTGTTATATTCTTACGATAGGAAAATTTACTAGACTTATATCTATCTCTCGGATGTGAGCATTACTGTGGTATATTTTAATGGTTTGAGAGATTTGTGGATCAACTTGAGATGATATAAGTATTTCTGTAAATTGGATGTGTAAGTGTTAAACTAATATGTTCTTTTTCATAGGTGCAAATGTCTTCTTGATCATGACTAATTAGTTGATTATGTCTGGATTATTGGATTAAATGGTTGGTTGATTATGTGTTCTGAACTTTGTGTTTGATTTTGGTATTGTTTGAGAGATTGTATTATTTAATTGTGTGCTTGCTTTAAATAATGGGTTTCATGGTTGTAATGTTTGATTGTTCTTTGTGATGAAATATGTGTGCAATTTTGGAATTTAAGTTGATTTTGATTATTGATTTGTGGAGGGAGCTTTTTGGGCCAAATGGTTATTGAGAGACTTCCAAAGGCTTGGGGGAAATAGCTTGAGTTTTGGGTTCACATTTGTTCTCACTTTGAAAGTGGATTGATTTTGTACTTGAAATGTGTACATGGGTTCTTTATCCTTGCACCGCTTACTCATTATTATGGTTGAGATTTGTGAGCAAGAGGGTTCAAGCCTCGCTTTATGTGTACGTGCATGTGATTTGTGATTTTGTGCAAATGGATTTACCTAGTTGGATATGTTTGGGTCTTCTAGTTTTTAGTAGGGGGAGTGGCTCTCAATGGGGGCAGGTGCAGAAAGTGGTGCGAGGGTAACTCATTGGAGAGTTTCTTTAATCAGTGATAATCTAAAATAAATTAGGGATTTGGGTAGTTCCCATTAATCAAGATAATGGTAACGCCTCACTCATGGCTCAAGTGCTCGTTTAGGCTTGAGATGGATGGGAAGGCCTGGAATGGAAAGATCTACTGCCTTGTCCTCTTGAAAGGTATGTTGATTCCACATGAGTTTTTATGGGGGCTAGTGTTCAGTAGAGGTGGCCAGAGTAACCCAGGATGGGGGTCTGGTAGCCTAGGAAGATTCATCAAGATAACCCATAGCAAGCTATGTGATAACACTCCTCCCTATAGCAACCTATCATTCCCAAGTCATTTTTTCCCCATTGTTGTTTTCCTACCTCTAGAAGTGGTCACTGTTATGTGAAGTTTGTGGTATCTTGTATGTTGGAGTCATGTTAGCCTTATCTGCTTGACTACTAGTGGAGTGGGTCCTTATTGTCATCTCCTAGCATGGGCGATGGACCTTAGGGTTCCACATGGTCAGGTGGAACATCTACGCACTCCATTGGGTTTCCAGTTGATGTTCGTCAGCATGGATGTGGTACCTTATGCAAAGATTCCAGATCTTGTGCCAGACTTGAGATAGAGTGAATGCTATGTAATGTGATCATTTCAGTTGTATCTTATCATGTATCTGATGTATCCTTCCCACTGTTATAAGGGAAGCTTGATGTAATCTTGTAAACAGTGTAATGATCTACCCCATGTATGGGAAGTTGTATATGTATTCATTGATTCATGTTTGATGTTCTTTAATGGTGTTGTATCTATGTAAATATATATATATATATAATGCAGTGGATGTAAATGAAATCTTGTTGTATTTATTTTGTGATGTATGCTTAGATTAGATAATCGATATATTCATAATGTTGTCATGATACCCTAAAGGGTATAGTTAGTGCATATGTGTGTGTAGTTTAAATTTTATGTAATTGATAGTATGGTCTATATGTTGATTCACTTTCAAAAAATTAAAAAAATCATAATTTTTAGTTAGATGTGTTGTCCTTTGGGGTTTCGTGGCAGGGCGTTACACATAGTTATTTCATTTTATCTCTTTTGGAGGATTTTTTCCATGTGGTTTTCACCTCTTCTCTATTTATGAAAGATTTCATTTATTTTTACATGGGTACCTCATCAAATCCTATAGCTAGGACCCATCCATGCATCCATCATTGCATTATTCATTAGGTTTTTTCTTCTCCCTAAGTTGATCATAAGGGGGTATTGGATTAACTTAGCAATCACCTAATAATTAATTAATTATTAGGACCCTTTTACTTTATTACACTTAAGCTAGATAGGATTATTTTTTACTATTAGAATAGGCTATTTATAGGTCAAGTTGTCTCATTTCATAGGATAAGGACACTTGTCACAATCTAATCAAATCCTAGTCTAGGGTTTTCTTTTATTTCTTTTGTAAGCATTAATTACTATATATTATAATTATTCACATACATTTTCAATATCATAGGCCTTTGTGGATTAATTCTCTTCTTAAGGTTGCATGAGAATATAAATGGATTTTTCTCTTCAAATGTGATAGGTGTTCTAGTTATAGGTGATTTATGGGAGTTGTGGGGCTCTCTATCAACTCCAACATATTTATCATTTATTTTATTTATCATTTATAAATAAGAATTGAATAAGTTTATTTTGCAAGTAAATTAGCATTTAATGTAAGTTTACTATCTTGCAAAAGAATTAGGGTTAAACTTTTTTATTTATGAAAATTTAAATACGATTTTTTAAACTAAGACTAGTAGAATATGGTATATATGATGTCTCTGGCCCACATTTATGAGTAATTCCATTGTAAATGGAGTTACTATGTATCTACCGATAAACATAGCAACAATAATAATTTTTGTGGCATCATCCCTTTAAATTATTGAGGAGAAATAAGGGACATCTTGATGATATTAAAATCCAAGAGATGGGTTATCTCTCTTGGATTGATATTATAAAAAGATTAATCAAATGAACCAAATTACGTTTGTTTAAACTTAACAAACCTCCATGTAGGATTCAATATACACTTTCATATAATTATTTTCATGTTAATTGTAATTCATTAGATATTTAATCATGAGAATGGAACTTTCATTACACTAGGTTTCGAGGGTGACATTATTTAATAAGTACTAGGAATTAGTTAGATATAAAAGACAGGTGATGGTCATGTAGACCATTTACTTAATGAATTTATTTGCTTCCTCTCGTGGGTATTAGTAGTTGAGAAATTTCCTAGGGAAAGGAGGCCCTAGAAAGAGTTATGTACTTCATAAATAGTTCACATCAAACTTAGAGGAGAAAATATAACTATATTTTTTATGCCTTGATCCCATTTGGAAGTAGGGTATGTAGGTATTCTAGGGAACAAAGAATGTTCCCATTACTCAGGTGTTCAAGGATGGGGCTTAGGAAGTGTCCAAAAAGGTTTATGTTAATTTGGTTAATAATGCAAGATTAATTTAATCAATTAAGAGAAAGGTATAATCTCAAAGATTAACATCAAGATAAAATATATTCTTTATATACTCAAAAGAGTCCAAAATGGATTTCTTGACTCCTCGAGGCTTCAGGTTGAGTTTAAAGGTGATTTTCAGGCCTTTATATATTTATTATTATACTCCTAAATACGATGACCTCGGTGAACTCCTTATAAGGGAGTGTATTCTTTATAAAGTGACTCAAGAGTCAGTTGGTCCCAATGAGTCTAAGTCTCTAGCCAAAGAATATATCTATCATTTATGGGTAGATGCCTATCCCAGATGGATAGATGAACTATTTCCTTGTATGGATAGATGTTTATCCCATTTAGTTGGATGCATATCCCGGGTGGATGGATGCCTATCTCATATGGATAGAAGTACCTAAGTATACAAATGAATGAACACTTAATGACTTGAGAATAATAATAAATAGTAAAATAATAATAATAAATAAATAAGTGATTTTTTTTAGTGCTTGAGCTAAATTATTATTGTTATTCCTCTTCCATCATTTCTATCTCTAACTTATAGTTCAAATATTTTTATAGGCTCGTTGATTTTTATCTAGGTAAGCTCTACTTTAGAAAGTAGAGTTGTAGGCCATCCTATTATGTAAGGGTATTTTCCCTTGAATATTCTAGAAAATGGAAAATTATAGAAGCCCATGGACTCAAGTTATAGGGTTTCTTATGTAGGGTAAATAAAAAATCCATTAAAAATATTGGTCAATAAAGTTAAATACTATCATCCAATGTGTCCTTGATTTGATTAAAAAACTCTTTCCAAACTAATGTTTTGTGATCCATATTGAAGAACTAGATCTAATTTAATTATCTCAAATATATATCCCTCTCTTTTGTTGTTTTTTTCTACAAAAATAAATTACATTTAAAGCTTGACACCAAGAGATTTGTAGGGACAAACCCTTGTGATATTCCTCAATATTCCTCAACATTCATAACACAAAAATTAATTCTTTAAAAATAAAAATTCTTTCAAAAAATGTGATCTTGATATTCAATGTTTATTAATTACGGTAGGTGCCTATAGTGGTTAACTAGGATGTATAGACCTATGTAATAAATTTTAAGGGTTAATGTTTTTCACTTCATCAATATTGTTACCAATAGTTTTGAGATAGTTGACTAGTAATCTAGTGGTAGAACATGGATTATGACCCAAAGCCATTTCTTTTAAAATTCTTTAAGAGAAACCAATGAATTTTTCAGATTAGGCAAGGGGAATCAATTCCTTATCCTACTATAATCATTGAATTTTTTCTATTTTATAATTCCCAGTATTCATTCAAGGGGTAACAAATAAAAAATTTCCCTTAAAGAAGAAACCAAAATATGGTCTAGGTATTACCAATTAGTATTGATCCAAAGTCTCTAAAACTAACCAACCTTTACTTTTAGTTTTCTTATTAGAACATTATTCAACCATTATTTGACATACTATCTATATTTATATTTATAAGTGCTTTTACCCTTCAAATAAACTTCCAATATTTTGGTGGAATGAAAATTCCACTATCTAGAGTTTATTTTGAGTGTAGATTTTATGACATGAAGTTCTTATCGAAACATAGATAGATGTAGATCATACTAATTTCCAATGAAGAGGAGAGATATAAAATAATAGCTCTCAATTCTCCAACAATTTTCTATGTTTCCTTTTTGTTAATATATATATTCTCTTGTTTCTCTATGCTACCCTAAAATCAACTAGCTAATGAATGGTATTCATGATGCTTTTTTAGGATATGCCAATTTTTTTATAAAAATATCATCCATCTCAATACAAATATATAATTAAATTTTAATTGAAATTATAGTGTGAAATTGTGTTTAAATTTTTATATTTTATTTTATACCTCTCATGACCGTTTTTACAAGTGATGGCTTTTTCAAAATAGACTAATTTTAAAATTCATGGTACCTTTTAGATGGAAATATCATATAGGATATAAGATACATATAATGAAAATCTCCTAAACATACTTAAATATACAATACATTGATTATTTCAGCCCCTTTAATGAATGTGTGTATAATTTCCTTCCAGAATAATCCAATATATACAAGGATAGGTATGTACAATATTTTGATAAGATAGTTAAAATATATGTATATATTTTTAATGGGATTTGTTTATAATAAAATTATCTTTTTTACATGAGTTAGTTATAATAAAATCATTTATTGAGTTTTAAAATATGTTAAATACGTTTAGTAAATTAAGTAAAGAAATATGTGGAATCTTATATATTTTGAAATATTTAGAATTACATATTTTATTTTTGATAATATACTCCAGTCCATACTGGTATTGAGTATATCAAAGTCCCAAAAGTAAATGCTGGAAATAGAGATAATAATATATACACATAAGCCCTCCAAGAATGACTACTTTGATGCATGGCTTGAACTTCTACTACAAATGCAGACACAGTACTCATGCACCCTAAAAAACCAAGTTGAAGGCCTTCTATCACAGATTTTCTAGTATGATCCTTAACCTGCAATAAAAAATGAGTTCAATGTAATAATGTAGAGGATAGAAACAAATTAAACTAGTATAAGAGAAAAAAATAAAAGAATGTTGTACCACTAGATGAATTGTTGATAAAGTGGCCATCATGATGCATGTCATGAGATTTGTAAGTAATGTTCCCACTGGAAGCCATTTTAAGTTTTTTTGTGCTCCAATTCCTTGGCCATTGAGGCGTGCCATAAACCATCTTATCCACACTCCAAATGGTCCGACCATACAAGCTATCCATAATTTTGTATTATGGTGGGATGTAAAATCAAACACTACTAAAACAAGGCTTCCTCCCCATAATATTCCAATGATGAACATGAGCATGATAAAACCATATAAGTGAAACTGATTGTATTCATAGGATGGGATCCATGTCAAGAAAAATCGTTGCTTCTTGACTTTATTGTGAATATACTCAATTAACTTTGCAGATTCAATCCCTAGTATAAGTGACATTTGGGAGAGCTCCATTCCTGCCAGTTTCTAAATAATATTTTATTATATGGATAATTTAATCATTGGATTCTTTATGTTAAAGAAAAATTAAAATCCCTAAGAAATGTATATAAGGGATAGAATAATAATATATACTTAATTTATAAATTTTCTTCTTTGTGGTGAGTAAAAGTTTACTTCAAATCTTCATGGGATAAAGAATTTATTATTTTCATATCTTACCTAAAAGAAGACCAATAACTCCAGTTACCCAATGTCCTTCAGTTATTAAGTTTAGAGTTACTTGAATCCAAGATGTAAAAGTAGTAATGCTTCCCATCAATCCTGATGATAGTCCAATGGCCAATGCTTCAGAGAAAAAAGAAATATTTTTTTTGAACGCAACTCCAACCCATCCCATGAAAAAGCTTCCAACCTACCATCAAAAAGTAACTCATCATAAATCAAAATATTCTCAATAATTATCATCCCCTAGCAAGTTGTAACATCATCTACAAGGGAGAATTATATTATACTATTTTAAAGGAGGAAAAAACAAAGATAAAATCCTTACCATATTTGAAGGAAGATCAATATATAAAGCACTATGATCATTCGTCACATTGGCAACATTTGGTCCAAATAAGATTTGTAATCCGTACCTTATAAATATCTACATACAGATATATGAATGTTTCAATATCAAATATAATGATTTTTATAAAACCCAATTTTTATTTGCATATAATTTTAGATTCTATATCAAAAATAGTTTTGCATGCGTATTGAAGAAAATTCTCTTTAGAATATTAATTAGATGTGTTAAAATAATTTATTACATGTGGTATAAGGTTATTGTAGATTAATTTTAGGCTAAAAAAAATTGTTCCATATTTGTAATATAGAATATTTGATTGTTTCCCTTTTCCCTAGTATGCAAGAGATGAGAAATATATAACAAGATTATGCATGTGACAACTAGAGAAAATAATATTATTTACTTATGATATATGAAAACATATAAATATAGATATTGAATCTTACCCCAATAATTGCAAACACTGCTAGATGAGAAAGGATCAATATATATTCCATGACTCGTGAGCATTTCTCTCGATTAACCTGTCAATGTAATAACTCATTTTCCTATTAGTAATTTGCACATATTCTTTAAAATTATAGTTATATTTCTATAAGTTGTATCAATAAGTTATGTATAAATATTTTTGAATCCATTGTCATCCTTTGAGAATAAATTACCACATTATAGAGAAAAAATTACATATAAAGATTGATATTCAATACATAGTCAGTTTCATTAATAGGGTTGATTTTTAGTTAAAAGAATCATTATAGTGGTCTAGAAGAAATAAATATATTTGTTTAAAGAGGTTTGGTAATAATATCTTCTAATAAAAAATGTAAAAGAAAAATATTGAGAATATCATAATAATGAATGTATTCACCCTCTTACATTATCTAATAACTATTGCTATAAGAAATAAAATGAACCTCACAATTATAATCAAAACATGTTAAACTCAATCTTTAAATATAGTAAAATTATTTTCTCTACAATAATAAAATTATTATAAAAATATATCTCATTAATGGATTAATAGGGAATAAAATAAGTAGTTGTAAGGATAAATGGTTGACTCTAGAATTTGTGGCGAACTTAAATTTTGATGGGGCCTCCAAAGGAAACCTAATTTTTGTAGGGGATAGATATGAAATTAGGGATTCTTATGGAGCCTTTCTTTTAAGAGGGGATACATTCTTAGGTAACAAAATGAATAATTAAGTGGAGATGGGAACCCTTTTATATGTACTTTAAGCTACTTATAAGGAAGGTTATTAGGGAATTGAGCTAAATGGGAACTATACCATTCCATTAGCACATAGATTCATTTAATATTAATTTTAATTTAATTAAATTATAATTTCTTATTTAAATAAAAACCCATGATCTCATAGAAAGTCATTTACTTTTTACAAATCATATTTATTATTTTGGACTTCACAAACTTTTATTTTAGTGTCATCAAAATATTTGTCAAGCCTGTTTTTTTTAAGAGAGTATTGTATTAATATGGAAAAAATTACATGTGTCTGCTCAGCAAATTCTGACTAGAAAGTTTACTAAAACACTTCTACCCGCCCTAGTACCAAACCCCAACCATACCAACACACCAGACTAGACCCCCATAGGCGAAACCCTACCAGGCATTGCTCCTGCCATTGCTATCAGACATTTATAAAACTGGCATTATGCCGAGCCACTGCTACCACTGTTCAGACCCTTAAAAATTAACAAAGAGACCCAAACCAGACACACTACCTTCAAACATTTACAGGAAGGACCAGAAGACCACCCACCACTTACAGAAAATTGCTGGCTTTGGCGAAGGCATCGAACTCTTGGACCCATTAAAAGTCGTTCACTACTTCTAGTTGCAACACCTTCTTCAAAAAAATTCACCCCAACTGCCGCAATTATCATGTGCCTGACCAAGGCCATACCCTTTAAATCCAATAGGAGAGGGTAATATTTAATGACCACCCAGAATTTTTAGCAGTGCTAGGTCGCAAGGCTGCGGGGCGCCTGAGCCAAGGTATCGCCGCATAGAGAATTTCCTCTGAACCACTCAACAATTCCTTCTTGAAGAGCTTGCAAACCAATGCCTTCGCTTCCACCTTAGCCATGCGAATATCTAGAATGGACGTTAGGAACCTTGAGACAATTTACGTATTCACCCTAAAGGTCTCCTGGTACGCCAAGTGCCCCTTCTCGAGCACCATCTTCATGACCATCACTGTCAAAGGGTCGATGTTGACCATTATGCACTTGAGGCGCTGGTCTGTGACCTCTCGAAAGGAATTCTACCACACCTTGCAGTCCAAAAGAATTGGAGTATCTGCTCCAAAGCACACTAGTGCGTCCGCAAACATATGCATGACAAATTTTGAGTGTTCCTCCATTAGCCACCACCACCATAAACTAGAGAGAACCAAGACGGAGAAGGAGAGGTAGGTTGCTTTAACCTTGCCACCTCCAGAAATAAAATAAGATTGAGCCTCGAACACCACCTTCTTGATTACGTTGTACAAAGCATGTGTGCCACCCTAGAAACCACCCAGAGAACCTGACGATGCCGCCATTCAAATGAGTGAGTACATGGAGGAATGTAGTGAACAGTCGTGACATGACATATGAAAATTGAGCAAATTCGCTATGGGTACTTGCCCATAAAGCTTCAGAATGACACCCTACACAGAGCGATACGGCCAGTGGATACTTGGAAATTGCTTAACAAACCCCACTGATGAGGCCGCCACATCATCCGCCATCGCAAGCCATGTCCACTCAAAACAAACTTTCCACAATCTATGTGGAAAGTCACCCGCCCAACTTCCCACATTTTGTCAATCCCATTTTTAATAAAATATAAATTTGTGTATTTTTAGTATCTTTATAGATATATACAAACTTGATTTTCGATTTGATGCCTTAATAATACATATGCTAGTGAACACATCTCTAGCACATGATTTCTAATGAAATAAATCTAGCACTTTCACATTGCAAGTCTAAATATTCCTTGATTTGTATAGATGACTTGCATGCTAGATAATACTACTTTGAACTTCCAAATTCATCAACTAGTACCATTAACTTTCATAATCAATTAATTTTTTATTTCATAAAGATGAAACATCCCTAATTATTGTTTCTAATATTATTATTATTGTTTACAATTTATTTTTTGGAAGATTGGTTTTCCATTGAGAAGATTGGTGGATGTATGACAGATGATGTTACTATGGTGTTGTTATGATGTCAACATTAATGTATAGTTGATGTCTGATGAGCATGATTGAATTTAGTGTTTGTAGTGATGTTAATCCATTATAGATGCATATGTGTTGCTCCGGTATAGACCAGATGTGTTGGATATTTTCCTAAGTTTGGAATGCATTTTTTCAGTGTTCAAAGAACCTATTTTGTGGTCTACATTGCTCCACCATGAAGAATTTGGTTATGCAGTTCTGAGGTGATTTTGGTGTATGTCGAAGGAATCCAAATCCAAGTTTTCATATCTTTATGTCCTTCACAATCGAATTTAGAGTTGATGGAGTATCAAACTTAGCAGTAAAAGAGTTACTATGGCATAGTACATGATTGGAATGCTCTGCATTCCACCGAGGATGATTATTATGATGTGGTTTTGAGGGAATGTTTATAGGTGTCAGAGGTATGTTTGGTCCAAGTGTCAAGTGCTTTAGAGGTGCGTGTGTCAAAATGTGGATGAATAGTTGGTTCATTCCATTCTCGCCTCATCAGTAATACTGACCTAAAGAGTTTGAGGTTGTGCAAAATTAAAGGTTATATAGATCAAACTTATGAGAGTAATTATAGGTCATGTCAACCTATTTTGATTATTTATATGCTTTAGGTTGTGTGTGTTGGTGTATTGAGCTAACAAGTTATGGGGATGCACAATACATCAATTAGGTTGACCTAATTTATGTTTGTATTGGAAGCAGTATATATAAGGTTAATTCCCTATGTGAAGCATGTGTTCAAGGTGTGTAGTGTGATGTATGAGATGTGAGATAATTAAGAGTGCGAGAACTTGAGTAGAGTAGAATGTCAAAAGTTTGATAAGTGAAGAAGCATGAAGTGTGTTAAATCAGTTTACAGAGATTAATTGGAAATGTCTTCAACATATTGTAGATGCATTGTATCAATTCAAATCTTTGGCAGTGAGCCACCCTCTTTTCATCTTGGTAGTGAGCCATTTCTTCTATTCTCTAGTTAGTGATTCCTTCAGACAGTGAGTCCACCTGGCAGTCAACCATTTTGTAATATCTTATGATTGGTTATAATATATTGTGAGCTAATATTCACTATGGTTTTCCCCTTTTAGGTTTTCCACGTAAAATCTAGTTTTCTTGGTTTTTTTATGTGATGCATACTTTCTATGTTCCTTTCTATTACTACAAGTTTAATGTGATAAATTGAATGGATATTTAAGTTGATGAAGTTAATGAATTTCAACGAATATTGATTCACCCCCTTCTCAATATTTCTGGTGTTCAACAATTGACATTAGAGCTTGGTTTGTTCAATTGGCTTGATTGCTAAGGTAGATCTTGGAGGTTGAGAACATGACTACAAGAAAGTATCCTCTTCCTCCAAAAGAGATAATCCTTGAGGGGTTTAATGAAGAAGATTGTGAAGTTGGCATAGAAGGTGAACTCAAGTCAACTCTTGAAGATTTGGATAAGGTAGAAGCTGAGAAGAAAGATCTAATAAAGGATCTTGGTAATGCAGATGAATGTTAAAAGAAGTTGAGAGAAACTCAAGAAAACTACAAAAAGAATCAAAGAAACAAATGAGTATCTCAATCAATCAAATGAGACTATCACCAATCTGAAAGTGCAAGTTGAAGAAGGAAAAAGAGTTGAAGGCTATATGAATGCCAAACTAAAAGATAAATTCGAAGAATGTTCAAAGCTTGAACAAGAGATTGTAACTTTGAGATCAAATCTAGAGAAAGCAAGGATTCAAGAAGAGCTCCACACTGCTTAATGAGAATATTGTTGAACAAAAGGATTCTAAGGAAAAAGAAGGATTAGGGTTTGAGAAAGGAGAAAGTTCAAAGACAGTTTAGACCCCAAATAATGCTAAGAAGAAGAATGACAAAAAGAGCAATGTCAAACAGGTCCAAAACTAGAAGAAATATTTCAAAAGGCCTCATATCAGACAACCTAATGCACAAATGTATTTATCTTTCAATGGTTACTGTTATTCATACAAAAAGTTTGGACATAAGGATATAGAATGTAGAAGCAAAATAAATTAGAATGTTCAATCATTTCTCAATTAGTGTTATACATGCAATAGATTTGGTCATAAAGCTAGTGAGTGTAGAAATCAAATGATAAATGACTATAATAATGGTATGATGTTTCAATATTTCAATGGATATTGTTAAACATGCATTTGATTTAGGCATAAGACTAATGAATGCAGATCTAGAAATGCTAGAAGTGAGCTTGTTTGAAAAGTGTCACTTGTTACAAATGTAATAAACTAGGACACATCATTTTTTTGTAGAAGAAAGAATGTGAAACCCTTTGTTTCATAAAAGAAGGATAATACAGTAAAGAATGTGGATCTAATTGAGATGAAGAATGAAATGAAAAAAAATCTAGAAAAAGAAAGAAGAGAGCAAAGTGAAGAATTTTTCTACATGCTAGCTATTGGTGTAGATGTTTCCTTTAGAAACTAAATGAAGAGCTTTGGATCAGGGGGAGTTTTTACCAGAAAATATTTAAGCCCCTTCCAAAGATATTGTGTTGATGCCTTTAGCATGTTGATACAAGGTGTAAGTTGATATGCTTGACCTATTCGTAAAATTATCGGTGAAAAATATTTTACTATGGAAATTTGCGGAGAGTTTGAAGGTGACTATGTCAGCATAGTTAGGGTTTGTCAACTTTTGACCTAACTTTGAATCAATGCATTTAATGTATTTTAGGTCATCTAAAAGATGGTTATAAGTGATTTTTCATATGAAAAGTTCATTTTTGATTGATCTCTTGAAAAGTGAAGAGCATAATAGAGGTGAAGAGATGTGTTTTCAAAGTGTCACACAAAACCCTAGCTAGCAAGGATTCAAAGGTATTTATAGTTTCCTACTTTGCCCTAGTTTTAGAAGTATTTCAAAAAAATTATACCTCAAGTAGTTAAAGTTGTGGATCATCCTCGACCTAAGTTCAAAAAAACAACCTGATAAATCTAAGGTGACAGATTTGAAAGGCGCATTCTCGAGTATTCCTTTTGGTGTATTACATACTGAGGATGTTAGAATCTATATTCATGCTAAAATGGAAGAATACAATTATTCAAAGTTGGGAGAAGTGTGGGTAAATGGTCTAATGGGTGATAATTCTGAGTTGAAACCAAAATAGGAAAGTTTAACAGAAAAGAAACTAGATGTTTGGAATTTCTTTTGCTACATTGATGAATGGACTAGATATGTGTTGAGAATAATTCACAATAGATTATTTGGTTGGATATGCCATTTGATCAACAAGCCATTGGGGTTGTGACAAGGCTATGCTTAACAAGACCAGTTCTGACTCTTAAATTTGTGAAGAATGAAGTAGTAATGAATTTAACTGTTGTAAAAATTTGATAAACATGCCCTAACGATTAAGGATGTCGAAGACCCAACTGTGAAATATGCCTCTATGATGATTGGATACAAGATCTTTTTCACAAATAGAGAAAACTTTATTTCTTCCACAATAATTAATTTTACATATGAGATGGTGAAGAAATGCATGGATGTGGACTTGTACAAGTTGCTAAGATAAAAATTGTTGTAAAATCTACATAAGACCAAATAGTCTCGGTACCCTTTTTAGTATGTTACCTTGATCATATGTTTATTATTTACTTTCTCAGAGAAATTCTTGAAATAAAGAACATTGTATAGTTGAAGGATATTCAGATTAGAGACCATTTGAGAAGATTGGGAAATGTAGATACTCAAAATTCTGCATTGTGGGGATTCTTTTAAACTTTTAAGGAAAACATGCAAGCAAGGGAAAGGATTACCAAAATTGTTATTGAGAAATATAAAAATGATATCATCTTCATGGTCAACAAAGATTGCTATATGATGGAAGTTGTTAAACTAAGAACATTATGGATCCCTGAAATGGGATATTAGGTAGCAGAGCATGTGCTTACTGGTTTGGAAGATCACATGTTTAGTATGCCTAGAGATCCTAAAGAAGAAATATATGGCACACATGAAGAAAAATCAAGTGCAATACACATGGAGCATGGAAAGAAGGAAATTCAAAAGAATGTGGAGAATATGAAGGCACAAGTAATGGAAATGATGGGCTTACCAAAAGGCCTTGTGGAGAAATCCAAAGGTATATCTACCCCTCTGGTAGGAACTCGAAGAAAAAGAGGGTAAGGTAGTACCTATGCCCCCTCTTTGGTTTCTCCTAAGTCCTTTGGGACTGAACTTGATGTTGGAAGTAAGAGGAAAGAGTCAACTAGTGCCCCCATAGAAGAACAGAGTGCTTCACGGAGAAGAGTAAAAACAAAAGCTACAAGAGAAAGGTATGTTGGATATGATGAAGAAGAAGAAGAAGAAGAAGCACCTAAGTTGGTTTGGAAAAAGAAATCTGATGTCTCTCTAGAGACAACTACAGAGGATATTGTTGATACCGATAGTGAAGAGGAAGTGAAGAAGAAAAAGGAAGAATTCAAAATACATGTGAGGGAGAAGAAGTCTCAAAGGAAGAAAAGCCAACCAAAGCTAAGGGGAAGAAGAAAGAAAAATCCCCTCTGAAAAGAAAATATAGCCCTCTATAGCTAGATGCACTATTTAATGGCATTGTTGAGTATGGAATGTTGAAAGAAAGTGCCAAAATGTATTCAAGTTATGATGAAGAAGACAAGGCTACAATAGAGGAAGCAATAGTTAAGTACATTGTAAATTTTGGTACTAGCTTAGCACAAATTGAAGATCAGTTTCTAAATGATTTGAAGAATTCTTTGAGTATGAGAAGAGAAGAGGCAATAGATGAGGATGCCAAAATAAGGGAGTAAGTTCTAGAGAATATTGGTTCTTCTCTTTCGGAACAAGATAAAGCTAGATTAGTACAATTTTACAGCAGAGAGTTTAGAACAAAATAAGGAGTTGACACCCTAATGAGCAAGGATAAGGAAGATGTAGAGAGGATGAAAAGTGAGACACTACAGAAGTTAGAAGCAATATGATGCTTTTGTCTTGGAAGTGAATGTGCATGCTTCAAGACATGAGCATATACCTAAAGAAGAAAATGTGAAAAATGTGGCTATAGATAATGCCCCTCTGGTGGTGGAGAATATAGGAGATGAAAAGGATGATGAAATGCAAAAGGAGGATGTACAAATAGAGAAAAATTCACCCCCTCTGGACACTGAGAAAAATGTGGAATAGAAGGAAGAAGTTACATAAGACAACCAAGAGATTTCAAAGGCAGTAAACACTAAAGATATGCCTCCTTTAGAAGATAAAGTGAAATTAGTTGAAGAAGAGAAGAAGATTGAGGAAGAGTCTGGTAGTGCAAATAGGGAGAAAACTGACATAATAGCTAAAGAGAACATTGGTGACAAGGAAAAGGCTGATAAGAAGAAGGAAGGAGAAAGTGTAAAAACGATTGGTGAACCCTCCAGAGCTTCCAGAGATTCCTTAAAATATTTATTACATATGCAACTACAATTCCAATCGGTGGTATTTGCACAGCTATTGCAGCTACCTATGCAATAGGGATAAGTGGACATGAGTAGGATTTCTCCCCTATAGAAATTGCAACTTGGTGATGCTTTTCATGCCTCCACAAGGAAGGAGATATTATCCACTCACCAAAAGAGTGCGAAATTGATCAAAGAAGTTGTCAAAGTGTTACAAGAAGGTGTCATCGAAACTAATATTGATGACTCTTTGTCTAGTGTGGAGAAATTGAAGCTACTATTGGATTCATTCAAATACTTCTCCGTTGGACTTGATGAGAGGCTTGAAAAGGAGATAACAAAGAAGGTCAATGATAGGAAATTGACCAAAATATATGACAAGTACAGTGTTGCACATGGAGAACTACAAGAAAATCTACAAAATGTGCAACTATGTTTGGATGAAGCAAGGGCTTTGTTTCAATTTTGTTTAAAATGCCCCAGTTCTACAAAAATCATGAAGGATGAAAAGGGCTCCATTGAGTCACAAATTGATGAGGCCTCTAGAGCATATGATCTAGCAAGTGATGTAGGTGGTACTACAAGGATGACAATAGAAAATTTGCATGGACAATTTTCTAATTGTAAAAGGAAAAGGAGAAAATAATAGTACAATACAATCAACTTAGAGATCTGGTAAGTGTAAGGCTTACCGCCTTGACTAGTGTATTAACAAATGCACAAATGTTGGAACAAAAGAATCCAATACCCAATTCGTCAGATGAAGGAGAAGACCTTCTTATGCAATTTGAGAATCAGTTCTACATCCTTTCCTTCACATAGAAGAATTGGGATGTTGGGAAGAAGGATTGGGAGGCACACCTTGCAAAATTGAAGGTGTCTTACAAAAGTATTGTCTTCTTCTAGTTGATTATGTATATTTATGTTTTATTTATACAAGTTTCAGATTTATTTGTACATATGCGGATGTATTAGAGAATGTTACAGTACATTGTTTTATCACATTTTATAGATAACATTGTAAGGGGGAGCTATTCTCATGTATATACATGTATACTTGCAGAAAGGGAGAACAAATGAAATAGTTTGCAAAGTTTGATATTGAGAGCCCTTTTCCTTTGATGTCAAAGGGGGAGAATAGTTTGGGCATGTTGACATCAATGAAAAAGGGGGAGATTGTTGGAAGGTCGGTTTGTCATTGAGAAGATTGGTGGATGTATGGCAGGTGATGTTACTATGGTGTTGTCATTGATGTCAACATTCTAGTGATGTCGACATTAATGTATATTTGATGACTAATGAGCATGATTGAATGTAGTTTTATCTGTGATGTCAATCTATTATAGATGCAAATGTGTTGGTCCAGTGTAAAGAAGATGTGTTGGATATTTTCCTAAGTTTGGAATGCATGGCTCAATATTCGAAGAACCTATTTTGTGGTTCGCATTGCTCCGCCATGAAGAATCTGGTTATGCAGTTCTCGAGGTAGTTTTGGTGTATATTGGAGGAATATAAATCCAAGATTTAATATCTTTATTCCCTTCATAGTCGAGGCTAGAGTTGACAAAGTATCAGACTTAGTAGTAACAAAGTTACTATGGTAGAGAACATGATTGGAATGCTCTGCATTCCACTACGGATGATTATTATGATATGCAGTTTTGAGGGAACATTTACAGGTTTCAAAAGTATGCGTGGTCCAAGTGTTAAATGCTTTGGAGGTACATTAATCAAAATGTGGATAACAATTGGTTCATTCCATTGTTGACTCATTAGCAATGTCAACCTAAAGGGTTTTGAGGTCATGTGGAATTAAAGGTTGTATAGATCGGACTTATGAGAGTAATTATAAGTCATGTCAACCTAGTTTGATTATGTATATGTTTTGGGTTGTGTTGGTGTTTTGAGCAGACAAGTTATGAGGATGCACGATACATCTAGTAGGCTAGCCTAATTTATGTGTATTGGAATTGGTATATATATAAGGTTAATTCCTTGTGCAAAGTGTGTGTGTGAGGTGTGTGGTGTGATATATGAGATGTGAGATAATTAAGTGTGTGAGATCTGAAGCAGGGAATAATGTGAAAAGGTTGAAGTGAAGAAGAATGAAGTGTGTCATTATCAGTTTATAGCAGTGTTACCCCAAGTTTCTGAGACGGGGACGGAAGGGGATGGCGGAACGAATCCCCAAGTTTTCAAAATTTCAAGCCAAATTTAGGGACGATAGGGGATGACTATATAAAATATAGAAAAATTTAAAATATATAAGGAAACATTAAATATTCATATGAAAAAATGGATAAAGCATGCACATATACATTATAGAAACTTAGCATATAACATTTTTGTTAAGAATTCAAATGTTTCCAATATAGTTTGTTTCAATTATGATATGAAAATCAAAATAAAAAGAAAACGGTACATTGTTGTTGTCCCCTTGGCTATTTCCAGGAAGGGGAAGTTTCTAGGACGGGGACGGGGGGGTTTAGACCCGGGGATGCGTCCTCGGGTAACACTGGTTTACAGAGCTTAATTGAAATTGTCTTTAGCATATTATAGATGCATTGTTTCAATTCAAATTTCTGACAGTGAGCAACCCTCTTTTCATCTTAGCAGTGAGCCATTTCTTCTATTCTATGGACAGTGAGTCCTCTAGACAATGAGTTCATTTAGCAGTGAGCCATTTTGTAATATCTTATGACCGGTTATAATATATTATGAGCTAATCCTCACTGTGGTTTTTCCTTTTTTTGGTTTTCCATGTAAAATCTGGTGTTCTTATGTCCTTTGATGTGATGCATGCTTTCTATGTTCATTTATATTAGTACAAGTTTAATGTGATGCATTGAATGTATATTTAAGTTGATGAAGTTAAAAAAATTTAGTGAATAATGATTCACCCCCCATCTTAATATTCCAAGTGTTCAACATTATTTAATATAACTTTGATTTTAGATATGTTTATCAGGGTTTTATGAGATAACTTTTTTTGATAAGTTGATAGTTACATTTATATGATTTTATCATTAATTAGTTCTCTAAAGTATAAGTATTATTAATAGTCATTTATAGTTACAAGAATATACAAGAGAAAATGAGAACAATGTAAGTATCTTGTAAGAAGAAAATACAATAATGGAGTAGATAATTTGAATTGCTTAAGATCATCATTAGCCATATGTGTGAATATCCAAGTGTTCACATGCTATGTTGTAATGTTAATATCTTCTATTCATTAGTCCTTTTGTAGCTTATTCTCTTGTGATTGATCCTAGTCACTTCATAAAACCTTTTGTAACTAATATAAACCTAAAAATTAGTATCCAACCTTATGACTTTATTTTTCAGCCGATTCAACCTATTTAAGTGGGGACCTTTGAATTATGGTGTTAATGACTATGTTTTTTATTATATAAGTGGGGAAAATTACCTGATCCCATCACATACAAAATGATTTGAAGCAACAAAAATGAGATAGGCTAAGAAGTAGCACCAGCCACACCAAAAAAAACATCCAGACTACATACTATTAAGCAACTATAAGGGGCATGCAACCCATATCAAATAACTAGTATTTGCATCAATAGGCCTAATATAAGTATAATAAAAAAATATTATAAGAATACCATAGACTAACCCAAAAAGTGGCACACAAGCTAGAGAAGAGATTAACCACAAACAAACTAGTCCCAAACCTTAACATAGCTATCATAAAATAGCACTCTGATAATACCATCTAGAGATACCAGAGTTTTAAAATAGTCATTAAACCAAGGAAACCAAGAGCCAAACATCAAAAAACTAAGCAACATAACAAAATCCATTAGCTGGTATTAGCTATCAACTCCTAGTTGTCTCCAATCCGAGAGACAAATTCCCTCCAATCTAGGGTAGCTTCATTTTCCAGGTCCTTCATGTCTTCATGCTTCCTAAAATTCTTTAACTAATTTTTTATCTTGGTTTGACCAGACACTACTTCGACCATGGATCTGTGCATCAACCCATCAGTGACCTTCATCAGGGTGATGATAGTTTTTTGCATGTCCTCAACATGTACATGCAAGAAAATGATTCTGCTTTTCAAAAATTTAATATTAATATCTTTAGAAAGAGTAGCACCAGGAGCATTGTCCTCCTCTTCCCAGAACTCCCTCCCAACAATCTCAAGATCCTCCTCCCAACCCACCTCTTCCTCCTCCTTATAATCCTCCTCCTCCTCCAGTTCTTCTTCATCCATCTCATAGTCATAGTCTTCACAATCCGTTCTTTTAATTTCCTTTTCCATTTGGGTTTCAAATTCTTCCACAATAAGTTATTCCTCTTCCTCAATTTCCTTCTTTTTACCTTTAGTTTTTTTATCAGAGGAAGCGACCTTAGCCAATCTCATCGATCTTCAACCACCATGCAATGTGCCCACCTGTTCCTCATCCATTTCCTCCTTTTGAAAACCTTTAGAGTCTTCAGTAATGGTGATGACATTATCCTGCTTCGGGTATCGCTAATCTTTGTTCAATTTCTTAACTTTGGGGGGTTCTAAAAGGAAAGGGGAGTGTTTCCTTTTCTCTTGAGTTGCTTTGAGTAGTTCCAACTCAAGGGAATTTTCAACAAAGGCTAGCTTAGATTTAGAGGTAAAGGATTTGAAATTGGGGTTAGCCAAAAGGGAAACATTCGAGGGATTTCCCTCCTGAGGGTCAATATGAGGAGCAAGGAGCCTACGGTTATGCACAAGGTTCAGATGCTTGACATCTGGGGGGATAATAGCCTCCTCATCATCATTTCCGGGGGGGGTTGGATTAACTTTCCTAATAATCAAGGGGTTTCTATGGCGATTATTAGCAAGGAAAAACTTATACTGAGCCTTAGCCCTTGGTGCAAAGGAGGAAAGGCCCCATTCTCAATGTTTTGTTGTGCGGAAGAAAGAAAATAGAAGGGTGGGTTTATCCTATCATTGTGATGAATATGATTCAGAATGGGGAAATGATAGGTGTGAATAGTCATATACCTACCTTCTAAGGTGAAGTAATGCATAACAAACATACTAACCAAGGAAAATGGCGGAGGAAGGTCAAGATGAGCATAACCATTCTGGAACCTTGTTAGCACCTCGCCTTCATGTAGGAATTTATCCATGAACCTTTGGTAATCAACACCACATTTTTTCACCACCTTTCTACCTTCATTAGCCAAAGAAATAACTCTGGCTATTAACTAAGCCATCACATCAAATTTCACTGCACCAATAGTAACAAGACCTTTTTTCCATGAGTTAGTGAACTTTGCAATTATATTCTCATTGTAACCATGCATTGCTTCAAAGAAAGAAGCCATGCCAACCCCTCTAAACATTCTCCAAATTCAGCTCTCTTCATTGGTCCTCCCATTTTAGAAGTATGCATATTTTTTAGACCTTTCTTCTAGTTAGTTCCCTTCTTCATGCCACCCCAAAAACAACAATTGTCCCAAAACTAATGCCAAACCTACAAAGAGAACAAATGTAGATAGTGGAAAGAAGAAAGCCATTTAAGTTACTTAAAAAATTCTGCCATATGATAGGAAACAGATACACAAGCCCAAGGACAGATTTGGAATGATTAGCCATCACCTTAATAAATGTTGCCAGATTATCAAAATTGAGTTAAGCCTCGAAAATGAGGTGGGAAGAGGCATATGGAACACCAAAAAAAATTGGATTGACCAAAGCTTTGTCATTGCAAATAAACATGTGATTCAAGGGGTACTTGGAAATGATGAACACATTAATTTTCACCTCAATGAAAACCTCCTTATCACTTTCCATAATTTGAAAAATACCAATCTTGCTATTATTAACATTTATTTCCATCCTATAACAAAATCTAATGATCACACGAGCCGACCCCCTTATCCAATACTTATTAGTTATAAGCATTTTCAATTTTTTATTTTAGGAATCTATCTCTTACTGCCCCTGGTAGCACACCAAACTCCCAGTGAGTCTAAGTATTACACTTAAGAGCCTCATTAGCAGCCATATCTGCAAAGTAGCTACCTTGTAAACATGTTGAACTCTATAATAAATGAAAATTTGCATGTACAATTTAAATTATCCACAATATCTCTTAACTCCCAAGGCACAACACTATCACCTTTCAATATATCCATAATAAGCTTAGAGTCTCCTTCCAAGATAACTTTTTGAACACCTAAATCTTTCAAAATTTTAATACATCCCCAAGCAACCATAGCCTCCACCTTATTGTTAGAGAAAATCCCAAGATTTTTCACATAACCAACAATACAGTCCCCATGGTGATTCCTAATAAGACCTCCAACCCCTACCAACCCAAGGTTGCCTTTAGAATAGCCATCAAAGTTGCATTTAACCCAATCCTTCTCAAGGGGATTCCAAATGGTATTCTTCTTTGATATATAAGTAGACCAATTGACATTAGTGATATCCTTTTTAAGGCCTCATATTTTCTTAATTGTGATCTCCTTATAGGAGGCCATAACCTTACAGTAGATGTATCCCCCCAATTCCACATTTTCCTGAATTTTATTCTTAGAAGCCATACATAAGTCAGGACTATTTCTTGTTGTTTCCATGAAGATCCTATTATTTCTCTCCTTCCAAATCCCCCAAGTTATGAAGGGAGGGACTTGACTCCAGAGATCCTTAATAATTTTGTGAGAGAAAGGGCAAAAGGACCAAATGTCAATAAACATTTTCATAAGAGGAGAAACCCATTCTATGAGAAACAAGGGAAAGAATAAGGACCAAATTTCTCTTGAAAATGGATAATGGAAGAATACATGCATAATTGTCTCTTCCTCCTCTTTGCAAAGACTGTTAACAAATTAGAACCACCTTCTAACCAGATTATCAATAGTTGTAGTATAGAAAAATGTCGTCATTTAAATTTTCACACCTAATTTGGGAATAACTAATCTTAAAATGAACCTAATGTCACCTTGATCTAGTGTTGTAATGTGTTTTACACATTCATATTGGGTTTAGGGCCCTTTTAAGCTAAATGAACCTAACTTTGCCTTAATGTTGTAAAGTGTATTCATTTACACCTTCACATTAAATTTAGGGCCCTTGTAAAATAAATGGACCTAATGGTGCCTTATTTAGGGTGTTGTAAGTGTATCCTAACACTTTCACACTAATCTAGGGTTTCATTAATAAATTAGGCTTCTTTATACCTTATTTGGCCTTATTTTGCATCCACAAGCCTTAACTAATGCATCTTTCCAAGGATAATCCCAACAAATATGTAATGACCAATCATAGATCAGTGATTTTGGATTGTATGGCCCAAATTTAGTGATCTGGGACTCATACGCCACCTTGGGCATATGAGTCCCACCTAAGTTTCGGAGCCCCAATCTCGATTTCACATCAATCTAAGCATTTCTTGAAAAATGTGTCCCAAAGCCTAGCCTACTAGGACTCATACGCCACAATTGGCATATGAGTCCCATGTGGCTTAAACCTAAATTAAATTGAAATTCTTGGTGGTACTTTATCCTCCTAGATCTAATGTCAGGTTGTAGTGTTGTAATTTTAGGAAATTTGGCATAAACAAGTATAAATACAAGGTTATTTCACTCATTTTCACCTAAGGCTTTCAAGAGAGCATTCCTAATAGAAATTTTTTGATTACAAGAATTGAAAAGAGCGTCAAGAGAGTTTACAAGAGAATTTCTAAGGCCTTCAAGGGCATATTTCTTCATCATTTGTTGCAGCAATTCAAGATTCATCATCATGTCAAAGGAATAGTGCATCAAGCATGTTGTTGAGATAGTGTTGTGATGTAGTATTCAACATCCATTTGCAAGAATTGTTTCACATCCAATTTGAGATCAAGACCTACATTCTTCATGGTCACTTCATGTTAGATTGAAGACTTAAATTCCAAGACATCATTCAAGGTATCATTGTTCATGTTTTATGTTTCATGTCCTTATTTCATTGTTTCATCATTTGGCTTAATTACCTAAACATGGTTTGACCAAGGAAAACCCCTATTCCATAACAAAACACTATTTTTTCTCTCTCTTTGTGTGATTATAGGTTTATAGGTTGAAGAAAAAGTGGATTTGAAGCCTTCAAAAGTATCAAGATTATAAATTTGTAAAAGTTGCAAAAGTTGTCATGTAAAGTTGTTAAGGCTCACGGAAACTCGGATCAAGAACAAGATATCCAACCTATATGCATGAAACCAATGGGAAAAGCTTATTTTATCCAATTTTAGAGGCTCACAAAGTTTTCATTCAGAATTCTTCTCTTGGGACAATTTGTGACAAAACGGGACTAATACGCCACTTATGGCGTATGAGTCCCAATATACCTATTTTTGGGTATTTTCTATAGATCTCGATTCAACAGTTCCAAATTCCTGTTTCCACCTAGAAACACTAGTTTGAGACTGATATGCCTAGATTGGCATATGAGTCCTAGTAGGCTTCAAACAACAAGATTTCACGGTCCAGGAGCTCATTTCGACCACATCTTTCTTCCAGGTGCACCTCTATAATTTCTTAGTCTTTTATTTTTCATTTCAGTTTCATTTAGTTAGGTTTTGCATCGTACTTTGCATGTTATTTACATCTCTTGTCTTCGCAAGCCCTTGCTTGGTGGTGAACCCATTTTTTCTCTCTAATCAAACCCTACGACATCCCTATTGTAGATCTCCTTCCCCTTTACATCCTTGGATTGAGATCTCTAGGGTTTCCTGAAATGATATTTGTGGAAAACATTTTGTTCTATGTCCTAAACTATAGAGCGACATTTTTTGACAAATCAATAGTTAGGATTTTTCCATGAGAAGTAGCCCACCAAAAGAAATTAACTTTATGAGTCATATTTTTTATCCAAACATTGTTCCATTGGAAGCCATTGTTGGCTAATAAAGGTTTTTCTAATTCCACTAAGGCATTTTTAACAGAGAAACAACCTAAAGGGCTCTTGGTCCACAACCACTCATCCTTCCTTTCTTTGTAGAATAAGGCATCTTCCCCTATTAATTGGTGAAGCCTTTGCACTACAGGAGCCTAGTTTTGCTATCTATCTCCCCTTAGGTTAGCTTCCATAAGCTGATTATTGAAGTTAATCCAATTAGGTTGTGGTCCATCCCAATCATTATAACCAACAACTTGTTTGCCACAAGTTTTGATCAACCTTTATTTTTAAGGGTTGAGCTTATCAAAGGATGTGAGAGGGGGGCCAATGTTCCAAGAATCTTTCCAGGAGTCTATATCAATACCATTACCAATGTGCTTCCTAGAACCCATTTTAAGCACACTTCTAGTTTTAAGAAGGTGATTCCAGAAAACAAATCCATAAGGAAAATCAGAGATGTCTTTGTTTCTAAGATATTTAGCTTTAAGATTCATAACCTAGTCTTTGGCTCCTTCAAGCAAATTCCACCCCAATTTGGCAACAAGATCTTTATTAAAGAGTTTTATTCTCCTTATCCCAAGGCCTCCAACACTTTTAGGAGCACAAAATTTCTACAACCCCACCAGTGCCATGTTGTTTCTCTCCTTTGTTCCTGACCACAAGAATCTTTTTTGGATTTGTTCAATTTTTTCAACTATAAAAATAGGAATATTGAACATGGATAAGTAGTAGACCAAAATATTTTGAAGCGAGGCTTTTAACAGTTGGAGCTTCCTAGCTTGACTTAAGAGTTTTCCATTCCAGCCAACCAAATTCTTTTGAATTATCTCAATAATATGGTTCCAAAAGTTGCTATCATTTTTTTAGAGATCAAGGGTAGGCCTAAGTAAGTAGTAGGTAGAATAGCTTCTTGGCAACCCAATATGCAGACAACTCTATCTTTCACAATTTCTTTGGAGTTGAAAAAGTATAGCTTACTCTTTTTGTAGTTGATATACTGGCCTAAGGCATGAGCATAATCATTCAAGATATATTTCTAGTGACCAGATTCCCCAATCAAGGCTTCACCAAATAGGATAGTATCAAGGTGATCCTACAATAGTGGTTTACAATTTTTGGCCAAACTAGACACTGAAATTATTATTTTTAACTAAATCTTCACATTCGGGCACCTATAGCAGCTAAACCGTGAGGAATTTGAAGATGATACAAACTATAGTCTCGTCACATTTTGTCTGTAGATTCTAAAAATATTTTTTTCAAAATTTTTGGAATTAGATTGCACTTCTTTTTCCATCTCCCACGAAAACTGGTTTTTTTTCAGAAGACAACATTTTTTAAAAGTGACGCACACCATATAATGCATAACTCTTTTTCCATGAAGGATGAAATTCTAATTCTTTCGAATTTAGATTTGTAACTCTGATATCTAGTGCTTCCACTTGGTTAGATAATTTTCTATTGAATATCTTTTCTTTAATCAAGTTTTGAAGTCAAACCAATTACAATTCAGACATAGCACGACCGTATAATGCGTAACTTTTTTTGTATATATCGAAATTCAATTATTATTTTTTTGTTGGATCACTACACATACGGAAAAATAGCAAATTATCAATATTTTTTTTTTTTAAATATGAGTGCACCAGATATTGAAGTCCACAAAGACCTTATTTTTCGATTAAAAACCTATGTTTAATAAAACTAAAAAAGAAAGTACATAATAAAACCAAAACATATTAAAATAATATTTATTGGATAGCTCATTCTGAGGACTACCATAATCATTTGAAACAAATTTTAAATGAATTCATTTGATCCCTCAAAAGGTAAATCAAAAGTGATTTTTTATCAACATTTCGATAGGTGTAAAGGAGACTCATTTATAGGTATGGTTTAAAACTAGTGAGGTTCTATCTAAGGGGGTTTTATCTAAGGTGGTTTGATCAAACCCTCTTCAATTGAAATCCTTAAAATAAAAATTTTTAAGGCTTAAATCATTACATTCTCTAAAAATATGTGATTTTGGAAAAAATTAGTTCCTCTCAGAAATTGTGAACCAGCTTTGTGGGATCACCCATCATCAACAAACTATTGATGAGAGGTAGGCGAGAGGGTTGAAGTAGTCTTAACATCTTTCAGCACCTTAGAGTCTAGGATTTTTTGCATGTTTCTTCCCAAGACTTTAGCTACAATAATGAAAAGATAAGGGGAGAGAGGGTCCCCTTGCCTAATACCATGACCACAATAGAAGAAACCTTGAGGAACCCCATTCACCAAGACTGAACACTTCAGAGTAGTAACACAAGCAGTGATCAATTTGAGGAACTTGCCATTGATCCCAAAAAATTTGAGAACAACAAACAAGAATGGCCAAGAGACTTTGTCATAGTCTTTAGATATTTCAAGTTTCAAATCCATCCCTACATTTTTACTAAGGTCCATAGAATGGAAAATTTCATGAGTAGTTATGACAACATCCAAAATGTGTCTTCCTTGAACAAACCCTTTTCTTATTTCTAGTTATCATTTTGCATAGAACAGCTTTCAATCTATACATAATGATCTTAGAAAAAACCTTATACACAAAGAATTGCATAGGCTAATAGGTCTGAAGTCATGCATTGAGGAAACATCTTCCTATTTAGGAATAAGAGCTATGAAAGTAGCACTAGGTTGATTAAGAAGCCTACCAGATCTGAAAAAGTCTCTAGCAGCATTTAGGAGATCTATATTCACAATGTCCCAAAAAATATGGAAGAAGGTTGGGGAAAAACCATCGGGCCCAAGAGCTTTGTAAGCTCGAAAGGAGAAAACGATAGACTTCCCCTCCTAAAGGGAAACAACTTTAGACACATCTTGAAGATCCTAATCAGAAATCACCCAAGGAATAACTTAAAGGATTTCATCTAATTCTTTTCGAGCAACCATAGGTTCTTTCTGGAAAGAGAAGAAAGCCACAGCTTCAACAACAATTTCTTCTTCATTATTCACCATACTTCCATCTTCTTTCTTAAGCTATTTGATCCTATTTCTACTTCTATGTTTCATAATGGATTGATGGAAGAACTTGGTGTTATGATCCCCTTCTAAAAGACATTATATGCGAGGTTTTTGTTTCCAAAAAATCTCATGTTTGTTAACCTTGAACCATTGAGCTCTTAGGTTGCATTCACGATTGCAAGTAGCTTTATCCACCACCCCTGACTCCATCATATCCTACACCTCCATAATTTTGTCTCCAAAATATTTTTTAGTGTCAAAAATATTACCAAAGGAGAACTTATTCCAGCCCTTCACTCTCTCTTTAATTCTTTTCAATTTATTAGCAAGACAAAACATAGGGGTTCCAGTTGAGGGTTCATTCCACCATTTATCAAATAAGGCACCAAAATCCGAGTGGATGGTCTACATAATTTCAAATATAAAGGGAAATGGACCTTTGGAAACATCAACATTTCTCTTTAGAATAATGGAATTGTGATCAAATCCAATTCTAAGCAAAGCAGTTAAGGAGGTGCTCAAAAATGTTCCAAATAGAGGAGACTAGGAACTGATCAAGTTTGAATTGAATTAGTTGATTGCCTAATCTCCTATTAGATCAGGTGAATTGGGTGCCAAGTAAGGGAATATAAAATAGCCCAATAGAATTAAAAAAAGCTGACAATTCCATCATGTTATCATAAGAGTCCTCCAAGCCCCACAACTTTTCTGAAGGAAGAAGTAGAGAGTTGAAATATCCTCCAAGAATCTAGAAATCCTCCAATCTTTCATTTATGCTATCATCCAAGAAATCACAAAGCAACAGTCTATCTTGGCGGGAGTTAGGACCATAAGCATTAATAAAATTCCACTTTTTAAAGGTGAAAAGATCTTAAAAGGAGGCCATAAGACAGTTTTTTAGAGAATCCCATTTAGCTTATGAATTTAGAATGATTCCATAGAGTTGCAATACCCCTAGAAAGAACCTTCAACATCACTCAAAACATAAATAGCGCTAGGCCAAATATTCTTAACAATCTTATCAAAAGTTTCCTTCTTCATTTTGGTTTATTAAAGCAATAGAACATCAACTTTATTGTCCATTAGGAATTTTTTTACCAAGTGTTGTTTATAGGGACTATTGAGACCCCTAATATTCAAATAAATTATTTTCATAATCAAATAAACAGAACAACAAAATCACCTTGATTATTTTAGGGAAGGGGATGCAGCATCCCTTACTTCTTCTTAGAATTTGGCCCCACAACTAAGTCTAAGGTCTTTTGTCTTCCCAAAGCCACATCACAAACATTGTCTTTATTTCTTGTTTGTTTCTGAGAAGGTCTACCTACCTTGTTTCCTCCTCCTACATCTAGTTTCTTCTTCTATTTTGACTTATTGTTAGCCTGAACCCAACCCTCATCATCAACTTCATTTGAGGGTAAAGAAGGGAAACCCAACAGTGCCATTGAATCCTTTATATTCTTTCCTTCTTTCTGACAAGGGGGGTAAACTATCTACAAAATGTTTCAGAGGAGAGGGGGCAAAGGATTGTTTATCCAAGCCAATTTGAGAGACTATTTTTTCTTCCTCAATAAACTCAAAATTATCTTCAGAGGGTGAATGGGATTTCCTACCATACCCAAACTTGTTTCAAGTCCAATAGGGGGGATTTCTTGTGGGTTGGCCTCTTCAGCCCTTTCCCTCACAATTTACTACACTTCAATAATATTATGTTTACTATCACCAGAAGAGGCCACTTCTAAACTTTCCTCTCAACCCAATTCAAGAGACACATCTTCAATATCCAAAGTATGTATAATACTTTCATGAGCAGTGACATGTGCCTCCATATTCAAAGCTAATATAGGGGTAGAATCTTTTAAGGCTACCATAGTACCACCACTATGCTCCTTCATAAGGATTGAAGGAGCATCAACAATGGTCATAGGCACAAGAGTGGCCATAGGATGAATAGAAGACTTTTTCAAGTAGTTGGGATCCTCTCTTTCCAAACTTTGAGTCCTCCTATTACAAGAATCAATGAGATGGCCAAATTTTTTGCATGATTAAAAAAATACTCTAACATTCTCATAGTCTAGAGTTTGAGACCAATTGCAAAACTTTGACTTCGAGACCACTAAAGTAAGCAAAATGATGTTAGCAGCCACATTAACACATATCTGAGAAAAGACCAATTGATATTTCTCTTGAGTGATCTTATCAATGGTCAAAATGCTTTCAATTGAGTTACCAATCCCCTTGAAGATACCTAACTCCCAAAATTCTAAGGGTAGCCTAGGTAGGCATATCCATGTAGGGGCAGCAACACCCAGGTGAGAAAATGGGTCGAAACCCAGTTTCTATTTACACAATGAAAGAAAGTTCCTAAAACCAACATCAAAATCCCAAGGAACTCCTGTGAGAACCTTTATCATATACTTATAAACAACAAATGTAAAAAGAAAAATACCTTTGTACATAACACTAATAAAAACACTTCCTTTTAAATTCTGGAAAAAAGTCAGCCCATTGCGTTACCTAGTCTATATTCGAGTGGTATGCCAAGAATTTCCAACTAATGAAAGATTGAGGCCATCCATTGCCTTAATCATTAGAGCTTCAGGAACATCAATTTCCCGACCATCTACTGAATAGGAGACAAATTTTGTATTTATCCTAGTTATAAATGGTGAACCTCGACCAACAAGTTTATCCATAAATGAAACTGGATCTTCAAAGAAAAAGGACTCCAAGCCCAGAGGGGGGATAGAGGTGACTTGCTAGATGTACATGCTATCAGTTTCACAGAAGAAGGAATAACAGTGCCAGAAAGAGTACCACATTTGGAAACAATTTTTTTGGAAGCAATGAACCCAGACACAATATTAGGCTTGGGAACAAAATTCTTGGATGGGAGAGCCTTGTTGGGCCCCTTGCCAGACCGGCCCATCAATCAATAAAATCATACCCCAAGAAGTAGGAAAAATTCAAAAAAACTAGCAAGTGAGAAAGTTGCACCGACTATGTTAGTGATCCTAGTTATAATAAATATACCACAATGTTTTAAAAATAAATGGTGCAAGTGTTATCACATGGATGGAGTAATACTTAGACAAGATACCTTAGTTGGATCTTTAATCAAAATGATGAACACAAAAGTAGCTCCAAAAGCATCAATGCCACTTAAAATATCACTAGAAGACTTTTTCATATTTCTACTAGTAGAATATACACCTTATTATATGATAATCAATCTATTTTACTCTTACCAAAGACTCTTATTTCTAAAAAGTAGTAAAAAACATACTAAAGATCATAGGAAATTCACTCAAGGGAAAATATTTTATCATAAAATTTCTCTTCAATTCAATTCATTTGAATATTCATTGAAAGATATTCTATGATCAAGAAGAAATAGGATGGAATCTTAGCACTCACATAACAAACCTATGTCTAGTACCAAATTCTTCAAAGTCAAATCAATGCTCGGCCTTTAGGAGAGGCCATTAAGGGGGAGTGCCTAGGTCAATCATATATCCTAGTGGCTAAATCTTGCATGTAAGACCTAATAGGAATAACATAAGACCTCTATCAATTAAATGTATAATTTATTCAAGCATATTATAAAATTATTCCCTTTTTAATTCATTCACATATAAAATCATTGTAATAAACCATGGGGTTTCTAGTTTGAAGAGTGACAAGCTCCAAAAAAAACTTTATAAGACATCAAAAACATTATTTTAAAAAACAAGAATTATAAATTACAAGAAGATGAATTTCTTGTACTTCATAATATATGATCTTCGTTTTGGCATATACATGTGTAACTGCTTATCATTGTCAAAGAAGACATATTATTGGGGTACTTTATTTTTTCTTTAACAAAAATTGATAGGCGATGCCCCTATTAACATTAAGGGAGAGTGTTAGTACATAATGTTATTAAGGCTCATACCCTTATAAAATTTATATATTGTTCTAATATAAGGTAATAAAACATTAAATATATTATTTGATTCATTAAGCATATCTCATTTAAAATAATTATTGTTTAATAACTATCAGATTGTTGATTATTTACAAATGCTAATTTGAAGCACATCCTATGTTTTTTTTTTAATCAAATAATATATTTAATGTTAATTGATATTTAATTATTTATTATTTACTAATGGTAATTTTGAAAAAGTGTGACTAGTATCCCTTAAGGTATTTTTCTATCCCTTCTATATTTAAAAAAATTCTCTCTCGTAGAAAGTTAGTAAGAGTTAGATTTTCTACATAAAACTATAAAGGCCTATAAAAGTGAGGAGAAGTGATATATGTTCTATCTATATTTTTATATAAACAATTTTCTAAGTGTTTTAATTATTAAAATTATACTTTGTGGGAGGTTTTACCCAAAAGGGCTTTCCCCTTGTATATTTTGTGTAATGTGTTGAATGTGTATCTTAGAATTTCCATTTTTATTTATTTTATATTTTATAATAATTAGTAATCTAAGATCCCGATTTTTAACAATTATTAATTTAGTAAATAGGTGTTTTATCCAGATTAGAATTTTAGAGCCTTTTGAAAGAATTTTTGTTGTGAAAAGTGAAGTTTTCTTCTATTAAGATCAAACATTATTATAGAGAAGAGAATAATGCAGTAGATATTTTATCTAATGAAGGGGAACAAATCTTGGAGATTAATCATGTTATTATCAAGACTAAGAAGAATTTGTCTAACATTGCTTTAGTTTTAGATTGCAATCTAGCCCTTAGGATAGGTCTAATGGATGGGATTCTCTAGATTATGACTTAGTTATAAGTGGGACATCAATAGTGTGGGGGTTTTGCATTCATTTAGGTTTCCTTAGTTATGATCATGTATACAAGCATCATATTTGGTTTGGAGGATGTCGCAATTTTGAAGTGAGATATTATTTTTGTGTTGGCATTAGGCTTCACTATAATATGGATATTGGTGGATTTGATGGTGGTTAAAAGTGTTATGTTTCTACTTTGGCATTATTCTAATGGTGATGAAGTAGAGATAGTGCCTCATATATGTTTGGGAAGATGGAAAGCCACCACCTTAATAAAATATTCAACTATAATAGTGAGGTGAAGGTGGTTAAAATAACTATTAGACTTGCCAACTTAGAAGATAGTGGTTATCACATTGTAGGGGTTTTGTTATGGATAAGTTCCTAAGTAAATTAGAGGTGGTAATTGTGGATAAATATTTGCATGAAAGTGTCTTAGCCTTGTTGGTAAAATCATTAGACGAAGTATTCTTTATGAATGAAGGTGTAGAATTTTCTAGGGTTGATCCAAGGTCAATAAAGTCATTTAGGGAAAAAATCATGTGGATAGGATGGGGATGGACTTAAGTGTTATGGATGCAATGATCAAGCAGAGAATATTAGATATGTAAAAGATGGAGATTATTTCTCAAAACTTATAAAAAGGATAAAGAGTATGTGGTGTCTTAGAATGGCTTATTTGTGGATATAATACATATCTCTATAATTCCACTATTGGATAATTCTAGGTTGATGTGCCTAACAAAGTGAGTGGAGCTCATTTATGGCTTTAAGTTCTTTAACCTATAGGTAGATTTAGGGCATGAAACATAGGGAAATAGGTTTACCAATGTATAGGAGTGAATTTACACCCCTTAAGAAAATTCCACATTTACCCTTTGTCAACTTAGAAAACCAAATCTAAAGGCGAAATTCCACCTAAGCCCATTGCCTTCGTTCCACTTGGAATTTGTTTTGAGTGTCAATAGACGAGTAACTGACGGGGATGCCTACGTGGCGTACAGACGTCCACACGACGCGCTTATGTCCCTGGAAAATTTCCACAGTTGGAGCCTACAAAGGTGTTACACTTCTCATTGGAAGTCAAACTATAATGCCCCTTCAGCTGACCGACCCGAATATGGTCATTTTCTTCACTCTTTCCTTCAAATCCACTATCCATTCATTCATTCATTCATTTCAAGGCTGAATGATTTCTCTTGGCAACACACAAGCTCCTAACATTCCCTTAAGCTAAGGTAAGTTAGGGAAGCCTACTACTCTCAAACCTCTGTGACCTGGGGCCTTGACATGGTTGGTCCCCATCTCTTACATTTTTGGTGAACTCGACGTGAACCAATGTCTACTCATTTGTTGGTGTTTTGAGTCTTTCCTCTTGTACCCTTTGATCGTTGTACCCCTACGTCTTGTGAAGGTTTATGAGCATCACAACCTAGTCCATGACCTCTAGGTATATTATTAGGAGCAGTCTGCGACACCTTCCGATGGAGAAGACAAAGGTCTCTTCTAGTTTCACTACTGGTCTTTTCTTCGGTTCTGAGATTGGCCTTTCTACGTAGGAGCAGGTGTCACAGGGCGAGTCTAGATCCTTCGATGAAATTGACCACGTCCCTACTCCTCCTCTGTCTCCCACATCATCATCCATAGACAAGCGTGAATCTATCCATATCCCATCTAACTATGTCACTAGTCTTAGCAAAGGGTTGGGTGCTTTGGAAAATCACCTAGAGAAAAACCCGAAGTTGGCTAGGGCCGCTAAGGCTGTCAACAAAATAATATACATGGTAGGAAAAGACCAAACATGCATAGAAATCTTGGCTAGTCTCACTAGTCTGACCAAAGCAAGCGCCCCTTTGAACCATAGTAACATGATACGAGGTGGCCCCTTCGAAGAACATGAGAGACAATTGAAAGTGTAGATGCCTCCCACATCTGTGTACATGGATGACATGGTCCCTTCAATCAATATACCTACTGCTTTTGAAAATTTTGAAACCATCAAAGTAAACAAAACCCCTCTCAGTTTTCACTTCACCCCTCCTATCACCTCCAGCAGTGGAGGATTTAATGGGATGATTGGTGGAGGCTTTGGTGGTGGTAGCTTCGTGGCAGAGGTGGCACTAGCGGAAGTGGTTCCAGTGGAGGTCATGGTGGTGGATTTGGAAGTGGTGATGGCTCCGATGAAGGTCATGCTAGTGGCGGTGGTATCAGCAGTGGCTCTAGTGCTAGTCATGGCGGTGGTCCTAGTAGTGGCTCTAGTGGTAGTTCCACTGGTCCTATATCTTCTAATGACCCGATTTTGAATACTCTTCTTCAGAATATGGGTAAGATGCAGAACCAGCTGGCGAATCTCTCCCAAGCTTCTGCCCAGCCTATCTTCCAGCCCTTCTTTTGACATAGCCCATTGTCGGTAGCAATCCTAAACACTCCTTTCCCGCAAGAGATGGAGATTCCTAAATTCGAGAAATACGGTGGAAAAGGGGACCCAAAAACACATGTGTTTTCCTTTAATGCCTTGTGCACAAACATCTTCCATCATGATGCGTTGATGGAAAAACTATTCCCTCGATCGCTCAAGGCCACATCACTTGAGTGGTACTGTTGTAATACCCCTTCATTTTTCTCTATTGTGCAAACAATGTTGTTTCCCCTTTTATGCTTTTGTATTTGGTGGTACTTTGACTTTGTACCTGGTTTTGATTAATCCCTATTTTATCGCGATGTATCTTGATGTGATGATACTATATTCTGATGTGATTATTATGGCATGTTTAGAATTAGCATAAGTGGATATTTAAATTTATGATGTTTCATGCTTTTGATTATGTTGCTATGTTAGATGCGTCAGTTAGTACTCCTGTATTGGTGAAGAGGACGGTATCGCATCACTCGCTTGCGAGTGCCCTGCGATTTCATGATTTCCTCTTCACGGTGTGCCTTATTTATGACATATTATTGCATGTGGATATACTCTTTGATCACAGGTTGACAGGTATAGGACATCAACTCCACCTAGCTCCACAAGTTCGAGCATGTCCATTGCCCAAAGACATTCGATTGGGAGATAGTAGCTAGGATTTCTGTGCCGAGTCGTCACCCTAGTCATAGTGTGTCATTGGTCCTAGTGTGGTCCAATTGTTTTATATTATTTAATTTTCCTTCTTTCAGTTTATTTTGGAAGTTAGAATAATGTTAAAATAAATGCTTTTGTAGTCAAGTTAGTGAGTAAATTTATCTGGTCATATGTTAGAAATGTGATTTTAGTGATTAATTTAATTTAATAAATAAAAAATTTAATCTTGTAGTAGATTTATTTTATTAATTAATTAAGTGAGTTGTGTTGAAATGAATTAAATTATGCATATTGGGAATTTATGGATATTTGAGTTGGAATTGAAAATAAAAGAAAATGTTTTTAAAAAGTCAATTTAGAAAATTTGAAATTCAAAAATTGGAAAAATGAGATATTTCCTATTCTGTTTTCAGAAATTGATGAGGGTGGTTGTAGGATTTTTTGGGAGAAATTTCATTATTATTAGATTTTCTTCACAAGTTTTGAGCATGGAGTTTTTTGGAGAAAATTGAAAAGAAGAGGAAGAAATTGTTCAACTTTGTGGGTGTTTGGATCAAAGCTTAAAGAATCTGTGGATCTAAAGAGGGAATCAAGGCATCAATAGGATCTTCACTCAACTTCAAATAAAACAAGTTCATGTGTTTCTTAAATGAGATTCTTTTGAAATTTTAATTGTATGAGTTTTTGAGAATCATGTTGAAAGGCTTGAATCTGTTGTTTGATTGCAAAATAAACCAGTTGGTTTCTTGTTTTCGAATTTGGAAGAAAACCCTGTTGGATTAGATTGCTTTCAAAATTTGAAATGGATACTTGAATGTAAATTATTATTTTAATTTTTGTGTTCTTCAATTTGTTTGGTTTTCAATTTGGGTAAATGGATATATGAGTATATATATATATATATATATACATATATTATATTTATATTTTTTTTATATATTTACCTTGGTAAAGTTATGCTGGCAAAATTTATAAAATTTCAAAATTTTAAAAAGTCTGTATTTTTTTTTAGCTTCTCGTTTTTTTTTATTTAAAAAAACCCTTTTAAAAATGACAGTGTAAAAAAAAATTAAAAATAAAAATAAAAATTATTGGGGGCTGGGGGCTCACCCCACAGCTGCTCCCATGGGAAGCGGCGTGGGAGAGCCGTGCCCAGCAACCCTCTCGGCCCGCCCGGACTGTGCAGCTGCGACCACCATTAATGGTGGCGGCAATGCACAATATCGCTCACCATCGTGCCCGGCACCCCCACCAGCATAGCCCGCAGCGACCACCTCCGTTGGCGCCACCCACTGCAGCCGGCCCCTATAGAAACTGCCTCCGCTGCCTAGGCAAATCCACGATCGGCACCTTCCACCTCTACCCCATCCTTATGCATGCGCCCCGAGGCCGCATGATTCAACCCTAAGGGTTGGCACACAGACCGAGGCACGTGTCATGGGCTCTTTTTAATACAATAAAATATTATATTATTAAAATATATAAATAAAATATTATATTTTGCTTTATAATGTTAAAGTATATTTATTAGTTTTGTTTCTTTTAATATTATGACTATATAATATTAAAAGGTATTTAAATAATATTAATAATATTAATGTTTTAACATTAATATATTAAAAGTGAGATGTCTCATTATATTATTATATTGTTTAAATGGGGATATGTAGTTATTTTATGAGTTTATGTTTTTTTTTATGGCTTTGTTGAGGGATGAATCATATTTATTTGAGGAAATAAAATAGGCATGATGGGTTAATTAAACCATTATTTTATTTAAATCATTATTTTAAGGGAGTAGTTTTAATTTTAAATATTACGTTTTCTTAATCAAGGGAATTAGTTAAATTGGTTATGTTGAATAAGGAAACAATATTTTATTTAAAACAATGAATTTTGATTCATTTGATAAATTGGGTAATTTATTTAAATGCTAATGGGGAAATAAAATGATCAGTATTATTCCTCCCTTATTTGAAATGGCGTATTTAATTTTGTTTATCTAATGCATAGATTATTGATTGTTAGTAAGGAAATGGGTTTAGTGAACCCAAAGTAGATTTGATTATTGCCTTGGTTTTTATCTGTTTGTGTTATCATTTGGAAAATGTGGGTCTTAACATTTGGCAAGTCTTCCAGTTGGGTTTTCAAGTTTGTGGGTTGTCGTATTGTGTAGTCAACCTTTAGATGGCCTTGGGTAGTGTGTTTAACTAGTTTGTTCCTCGGTTATCACAAATGGGAGTGTGTTGACTATATGTCCTAGTTAGGGATGCGATCTCCTTATGTAGCACATGTGTACCTTTAGGTTGTGGAGTTGTTCCACGTGTCATCTTAGAGGAGTGGCTTGTAATGAGGGACGACACACAAAGTGGTGCCAAGATAACTCATTGCAAGTTAGTTAATCCAGTGATAACTTAATTAACTGATTAGAGTATCACGTAGTATAAAACACTTAATAAGATAATTATGCCTTGCTCATGAACACGAGGGCTTGTAAAGACTTGGGTTGAGACGAGAAGGCCTGGAATGGCAAGATCGTTATCTTGTCTCTATGAAAGATAACTGATTCCACATTGGATTACATGAGGGGCCAGAAGTCGTTAGAGATTACCAGGATAACTCGAGTTGGGGGCCGGAGTCTAGGAAGACTTACTGGGATAACCTATGTAACATTGTGATGACACTTCTCCTAGGTCAACAGTATGTTTGCATCAGTGATGCAGTTGATTATGCTAATTCTGGAAGCATGTAACCATTGTGTTAGTGATGTCATTGTATTTATTTTAGTTCGGTTGTGTTAGCCTATGTCTAGAGGTGGACGTCCTTGGTGAGAAATCCTTGTTACTATCTCCTAGCATGGGGGGTGGACCTTTGGGTTCCACTTGGTTGGGTGGAACATGCACCTTTCTTCATTGGGTTTTCTTCTTGATCGTGTGGACGAGACTTCCAGTTGGAGAGCTCGTATGTTCCAGTTTCGTTTCATGCCTTGTTATTTCAGTTGATCTTGTGATGTATCACCCCTCAATTGTTATTGAGGTGGAAGTTGTAAATTGTAAGCTTATTTATTGAACTTGCCTCATTTAGGGAATGAGTGTTGTAACCTTATTGTTTAATGAATGGATTAATGAATTTGAAAGTTATCTCTTATGCTTGATGTAAATCATCTTAATTGGAATGTATGTGTTTATTTATTATTTAAATAATTGACATGGTTTAAATTCATGTTTTTTGTTGAGGTTCTATATAACCTCTGTCTCGTAACCTTAGAGGTTGTTGGCATTAGTTAGTGAAATTGTTTTTATTATTCTTAAACAAAAAAAAAATTAGTCCGTTTAAGTAACTAATTGCAACTTCCTCTAGGGTTGCATGGCGGGGCGTTACAACTATTCCTTGCCCAACAATTCCATCTTCACATTCGATCAACTTGTGAACTAGTTCCTATGACAGTTCCAAGCCAACATCGGGCCTAAGATGACCTTCTCTAACCTTGTCTAATTTAAACAAGGGGATAATGAGAAGATTACCAACTTTATAGCGCGATATCAAGCGCTCTTTTCACAAATCTCATACCCGTTACCTGATTTCGATGTGCAAAAGGTATTCATAGGGAACTTACAAAGGCCTTGGCAAGAAAAGTTTTCCCTTATGAAATACCCTTCTTTTGCACATTTGTGTGTAGACTTACGGGAGTATCAACAAATGGTGGTTTAGTTTGGGGGACCTTCCTCGCGCTCCCGTCCTGAAGGGAAGTCCATTGTATCGATCTTTGGAAAAGGAAAAGCCGTTTTGAATTTAGTAGCCGTTGTGGATGACAATAGCCTCATATGCAACCAAAAGTTCACAAACTTATCAGAATATTATTCCTCCATCTTGCAAAAGTTATTGAAGGATAAGATCGTTAACTTGCCAAACCCTAAACCCATTAGGAACCTTACCCTAGCTAGTATGAAGCAAATACCTATTTTCAATATCATTGAGTTAACAGACATGATACCAAATGTTGCATGCACCTGCATCATGAGATATAGGATCGCATCAAGGACAGTACTATTCATCTCTATGGTTGTAAACAAAATACGAACAAATCAGTGGCGAAATCTAATAGTGAATTCTAGCTATACATAGACCCGATTTCATTGCATTCTGCTAACATGATTATCAATCCCTTTGGTTATGTTACTCAGCTTGAAGCCTACGTTAACTTGGTTACTGTTACTCCTCCTCATCTTGTGACCGGTTCACCGGATATAAAATTTCCTTCGCAAGATGTACCGAAAAATGAAAAACCTTCTCTGCTTTACATTCCCGCTCACCTCAATGGAAACATTGTGACATGAGTCTTAGTCGAACCCACGAGTAGATTGAATGTCATCACGAAGAGACTCTATTCTTAAACTCCTTGCAAAGGGAGGAATATGAAAAAACAAAGTCCATCATCTGTACGCATGATGGCCTTGCCCTCAAATCATATGGATTGATAACTCTGTCTGTCCTGGTTGAGACTAAGAACATAGATATAGTTTTTGATATCATTCCCAAGTCAGACCTATTCAGGGTGAAGCTAGGTATACCTTGGCTAGCTTCCATGAATGGGATCACCTTTGTAATTCATAAATGTTTAAATTTTTCCCATGAAGATGTCGTGCATGTAGTGCATGATACTGGATACCAGCCTATGGTGTCCCATTGGGGATATTCATTGGATCACTTTTGGCCTAGCCCAATTGGTCTGCTTCCTCTAAGAACATACCTACTTTATAAGAATTATGTAAAGTATAAGACTACGGGCAAGGGATAGCGAAAACAGACCCTTCCTGTAGCAAAGCAGCTAGCTACTTCCTCTTCCTGAAAGGGAAAGGAGAAGCTTTCTCCTTCTCGGGCTACCTCATCTACTCCCCTCTCTTGGAAGGAGTATTAGATGAGTAAGCCTGGTCTTTACCCACTGAGCTCGATCGTGCCTGCTTGGCGTAGACCCAAGATCAAGATATTAGATCTCCCTACCAAGCCCCCTGGACCTTGGTACTACTTGTACGACAGGAAGAAAGCCCCTCGTGGGGAATCCTCTATGTCTTGGCCTTCGTGGCCTCCTATTGCCCCTGCTTATAAAGCAATGAATGGGAAGAGGCCCACTACTGAGGCACTAGAGCCGATTCCCCCTGTTGGTTTTGAACATGTCCCTCCTGCTCCCATCCAGGAGTCTGTCCCTTTGCTGGAAACAGTTGTGGAGGAAACTCCCATGGCTGAGCATGAAATGAAACTAATTCCCAAATTTAAAATGCAGCAATTTAAAATGATTTCACATATCATTCCCAAAACTTTTATACACAAATTTTAATATAATATTTAATGTTCCAGTAAAGACTTTGAAATTAAATTGCATATAATAAATTGATCAACAGATTTCATTCAAATACATTCATTCATGCCGAAAATAGATTATTAATTTAATAAACTCAAAGATTTAAAGCATTTATTGCTCAAATAATTCATCAAACTTGAATACTTATCTTTTAAAATGTGCTGAAGAAATTCCCAACTATTGTTGGAATGGTCCTTGTTCAGCCTCTTTTGTCTGTGAGTAGTCTGGGAGGAAAGCGGACCTTGCCGCTCTACACGAGTGTTGGTTCCATTGGAACAATGCTCAACACTCGTGCCACAAAACCATGCCTTGGCTAGGACCGTCCTGAGTGCACGCACTTGTACCCCAGGTTGGACACCCACTATAGGAGTGCCCCTTCTCCGTCCTACTCACAGCCTGCTAACTTGGAACCCTATTCCCGCAATGTGCTGTACTTGTTTTTCTCCTTTTTTTTTCTTTTTCCCCCCCTCAATAATTTAGTTTTCACGGGTTTTTATACAACATAAAGGGTAGTTTCAACCGACACACCCTTTTATAAATAATTACAACTTCCCGTGAAAACTCTAATTATTGTTTTATTACATTTTATTTCTTGAACTATTACATTAGTTCTCATTTTACTTTTATTCTCTTTTATTATTATTATTTTTTCTTCCACGTGAAAAAAGTCTCATAACAATTCTCCCCCTGTTGTTTAGCTACTGCCCTTAGTAGCTTGATGATTTTCTACATCACACATACATATAAATAAAACAACCTTTAGTTAAACAAATGTGGATATTGGTCTTTAATAAAATCAACATTTTCCCAAGTAGCACTATCATTATCACAATGACTCCATTTAATTTTTACTTCATTTATAACCTTGTTTCTCAATATTCTAGATCTTCTTTCAATTATTTGTTCTGGTTCAATCTTAAATTCACAAGAAGGTTCAATAGAAATACTTTTCCAATCAATAACATGATTTGCATTATATACATATTTCTTAAGTAAACTTACATGAAATACATTATGGATTTGTAATTGAGGGGGTAAAGCAAGTTTATAAGCAACATCCCCTAATCTTTCTAATATTTCAAAAGGTCCGCAAAAATGAGGACATATCTTAAAATATTTACCCAATTTTAATGAACTCCTTTTTGGTTTGACTCTAAGAAAAACATGTTCACCAACCTCAAAATCTCGACTAGACCTCTTAGAGTCTGCCCAACTTTTATATCTATCTTGGGCAGCCTTCATATTTTGTTTGAATTTATTAATAATAGCTTCCATCTCTAACAAGTTTTCATTCTCATACCAAACTTTATGGACAAGATCAGACCATGAAATGGGTGTATTACAATTTCGACCATAGATAGCTTCAAAAGGAGACATCTTAATGGTGGAATGATATCCTTGATTGTATGCAAACTCTACCAAGTGTAAATAGTCTTCCCATGACCCAGGTTTATCCATGTTATACATGCGTAACATGTCTTCTAAGATTCTATTAACCATTTATGTTTGGCCATCAGGCTCGGGATGATAAACAGTACTAAAATTTAAATGAGTACCAAGTTCCACAAACAAATATTTCCAAAAGGAGGAGGTAAACCTAGGATCTCGATCTAAAATAATGTTCTTTGGAATACCATGTAGCCTAACAATCTCTTTAACAAAAATGTGGGCAATATCAGAAGTAGAGGATTTTATTTTGATAGGTAAGAAATGTGCCATCTTGGTTAATCTATCCACCACTACAAAAATAGAATCATGCCCTTTACGTGTTTGAGGCAATCCAGTAATGAAGTCCATACTAATTGACTCCCATTTCCAAGTTGGAATAGACAAGGGTTGCAAGAGGCCTGGAGGTTTACATTGTTTTGCTTTTACCTTTTGACAAGTTAAACATTGTTGAACATAGGTACGGATTTCAGTCTTCATTTGAGGCCAAAAGTAGTTTCTTTTGATTAAGAGATAGGTTTTCTGGAATCCAGGGTGTCCGGCTATTGGGATATCATTAGAATCTTTCAATATTTGTGATTTAAGATTAACTATATTGGGAATGCACAACCTTCCTTTAAAATATAGGAGACCATTGTTACTTAACAAATAAGGTTCTAATCGATCTTTCAAATGGACATTAGAGGAGGGATTTTGGAGACCTTCATAAATGGGTTGAAAATAGTCATCAATAGGTAACTTGGATTTTATATCTTGTTCAAATTGGCTTCTCTCAAGGGTCAAGGCATTAGCACATATCCATTTTCGACTTAAGGCATCTACCACTACATTTTCTTTTCCAGGAACATATTGGATGGTGAAATCATATTCAATTAAAAGCTCCATCCATCTCCTTTGTCTCATATTAAGGTGAGGTTGAGTAAAGATGTGTTGGAGACTACGATGGTCAATTTTTAATATAAAATTATTCCCTAATAAATAATGGCGCCAAACCTTTAAAGCATGGACAATACCTAGTAATTCAAGATCATGGATTGGATAATTTCTTTCAGCGAGTAATAACTTTCTAGATTCATAACACACCACCTGGTTATCTTGCATTAGGACACCACCGATACCTGTACCACATGCATCAGTGATCACAACAAAAGGTTTATTAAAATTTGGAATACAAAGAATAGGTGCAGATGTTAATAAAGTCTTTAGTGTGTGGAAAGCTTTATCACTTTCTAGGGTCCAATTATAGCTTTGTTCTTTCTTAGTTAAATCAGTCAAAGGTGAGGCTATCTTGGAATAATTCTTAACAAAATGACGATAAAACCCAAACAATCCTAAGAAACTTTTGACTTCATGTGCATCCTTTGGGATAGGCCAATCTTGAATTGCCTTAATTTTAGTAGGGTCGGGTGAAATACCTTTTTCAGAAACAATATGTCCTAGGTAAGAGACTTTTGATTTGAAGAATTCACACTTGCTAAGTTTCACATATAACTTGTTCTTTCGCAAGGTTTCTAGTACCATTCTGAGATGTTCTTCATGTTCTTTTTCATTTTTTGAGTATATTAAGATATCATCTAGGAAAATGATTACAAACACATCCAAAAATGGGCGAAAGATATCATGCATTAAGGTCATAAAAGTTACAGGTGCGTTAGTTAAACCAAAAGGCATAACTACAAATTCATAATGACCATATCGTGTTCGAAAGGCAGTTTTGAAAATGTCAAATTCTTTAATACGAATTTGATGGTATCCTGATCGTAAATCAATTTTGGAAAAACATTTAGCACCATGTAATTGATCTAGGAGATCATCAATTTGAGGTAAAGGATACTTATTTTTTATGGTCAATTTATTAAGTTATCGATAATCTATGCATAACTTCATAGTTCCATCTTTCTTTTTGATGAATAATACTAGTGCACCCCAAGGAGAGACACTTGGTCTTATTTTTCCTTCCTTAAGTAATTGTCTCAATTGAATTTTTAGTTCTGTTAATTCTAGGATAGATTGACGATAGGGAGCTTTAGAGATTGGTTCTGCTCCGGGAACTAAATCAATTGCATGTTCTACAGATCTTTTTGGGGGTAGACTATTTAAATCCTCAGGAAAAACATCTTTAAATTTTTGTACTATAGGTTTGATATTAATGTCTAACTTGAATTTATCACTTGTTTGAAAAAGCATAGCACAAAATATCTTGCAATTTTTCCTAGCACTACGCTTGATTTGCATGGCCGAAATGGTTTTAATGTGAAGAGGTCTTTTCTCCCCCTATAAAATTCGACATGTCCCCATGTTAGAGTTGATGATTACTTGTTTGGTTTCACAACCAAGGAGGGCATTATTTCTTTCCAACCAACTCATGCCTAGAATAGCATCATATTTACCAAGATTCAATACATGAAAATGATCATGTGTTACAAGGTTATCTAACTCAAATTCTAAGTTTTCAATAAGTGTACCAATTTGTTTTACTATTCTACCATCTGCCATTTCCATAGCTAAGGGTTCAATTAACTTAGATGTAATCTTCAGTTTAGAGACAACTTTAGGAGAAATAAAATTATGACTACTTCTAGAATCAACAAGAAAAATAATAGGATGACCATGTATGAATCCTTTTATTTCAATTAAGGAGGGTTGGCAATGCACCATACCTGCATCAATGGCTACATATATCTTCATGTTGGGTTGTGGAGTAGAGGTAGTTGTGCCCTTGTTTTTGGGTTTATAGTCTTCTTGTTTGCGAGGACAACAATGTTGATAATGGTTCCCACCACAAGTCCAACATTTTATTTTACGAGGTGTTGGTTTATTTTGGTTGGGTCTAACCATCTTGGTGAATTGACAATGGACTTTCTTTTGACCAAATTCATTGTGATTTCTTTTACGCTTTTCCCTTGCTTGCCTTGAAATTTGATCAAGTGTTTCAAACTTTTCTGCAATTTGGGTCGCTTCATCTACTGAGGTGGGTTTACCACACCATACATTAGCTTGGTATGCATGTCTTAACCCATTTATGAATCGAACCACTCAATCATGTTCTTTGATAAATGGTACAAATCTATTAAGCCTTTCAAAATCTTGTTTGTATTCATTTATTGATTGGCCTCTTTGTTTTAATTCAAAGAACTCGGTTCTCTTTTCTTGTATAAAAAAATCAAAAAGGTATTTTTGTGAAAATAGTTGTTTGAATTGTGACCATTTCACTTTGTTCGCTTTTAGTTTTTGAGTTCGAATTATATCTTGCCACCAATTCAAGGCACTATTTTTAAGTTGATACGTGGCAATTCGGGTCCTACTATAACTGCTAGTGCCTTGCAATTCGAAGTATCTTTCTAAGTTGGTTAGCCATTGTTCTGCTTCCTCTCCAGTGCCGGTATTACCACTATTCTCTGGTAATTTAATCTTTCGAGCAAAGTTGTCTAATTCCTTTTGTGTTTGTTTACTGTTATCATTTTCAGAGGATTCAGATCTAGAAGTGTGAGAAGTGCTATCACTGGAAGTTGAGTCTTCCTCTGATGATATTGGTTGTTTCTTGGAATTTTTTGATTTACTTTTGCTCTTTTTCCTACTTGTCTTTGAACTCTTCTTACTTTCCGATAGTTCTATGTTGTTGGGTCTTCTTTGTTCTAGTGCTTCTTGCCTAAGTTGTTGTACTTGAGCAGCCAATGTAGCAACTTCCTGCATTAATGCTTGGTTGGTTTTCTCCAAATTCTCATAAGCTTTTTGGTTGCTCTCGGATGTCATTATGGTAGGTCAATCTTTTTATGTAAAAGGAATTTAATCAGTATTGATTGTTCTAAAGGTTGTCTTTTTAAACTTGCAAAATAAAACTGAGGAGACAAAAGGGTGAAACTAAGGTTTGAAAATGTGAAACAATTTAGAGCATTTAAATTTAATATGAAATGATACCAAATTGAAATGAAACTAATTTCCTCTATATAGAGAAATTATTTGTATTCAATCCCTATCATGAAGATGAAGGAAATTTATGTTGGTTTAAACTGGTTGTAAAATAGTTTTGTCTCTCTATGAAGTGAATATTTAATTACAAACTAAACCTCTTGAAATTTATGAATGGTAATTAAGAGGTGAAAACTTTAATGATTAAGAAAATAAATAAATAAATAGTTTCTAACTGTTTGGGCATCCACAAAAATGTAAATAAGTTTGAGTAAATTCAAAAACAAAAGTTACTCCAGATAAAAAATAAATTTTGGAGTGAAATTTTATTTTATTTTCTTCTCAATTAGTTTCTTCGTGAAAATCTAAATGAATCCTCCCAATTAAACAATTTGTAATTAAGGAAGTTGAAAGGTAAAAATAAATGAGTAATTTATTAAAATTTTAATTTAAAAGAGTAAATATCCTTAAATATTTTACCCTAGATATTTTAACTTTTTAAACATAATAAATAATTGATAAAGAAATTAAGAATCAATTTAAACTATTATAAAATCTAATATATCTATTTATTTATTTATATGTTTTTTTTTTTTCAAGAAACAAATGCAACAAAATCAATTGATGATAGTAAGGAATTTATTTTACCTTTTTACCTTGCAAATAAATGTGCAGCAATAAAATTATTTTATTTGCTAACGTGCATTAAATTGTAGCATATAATTTATTTTGTTTTCTAATATTTAAAAAAAATGTGCAATGAATTTAATTTATTTGCTAATGTGCAGCAATGAATTTAATTTATTTATTCCATTGCTAATATGCATTTAAATTCTAGAAAATAATTTATTTTACTTTCCAATGTGCAAATAAATGTGCAACAATGAATTTATTTTATTTTTTCTAATGTTCAACAATGAATTTATTTTATTTTTTCTAATGTGCAAATAAATGTGCAACAATGAATTTATTTTATTTTTCTAATGTGCAAACATTGTAGCAATGAATTTATTTCAAAAAAATCAAAAAAATGCACCGTAAGGATCAAAGGCTCTGATACCAAATTGAAATGAAACTAATTCCCAAATTTAAAATGCAACAATTTAAAATGATTTCACATATCATTCCCAAAACTTTTATACACAAATTTTAATATAATATTTAATGTTCCAGTAAAGACTTTGAAATTAAATTGCATATAATAAATTGATCAACAGATTTCATTCAAATACATTCATTCATGCTGAAAATAGATTATTAATTTAATAAACTCAAAGATTTAAAACATTTATTGCTCAGAAAATTCATCAAACTTGAATACTTATCTTTTAAAATGTGCTGAAGAAATTCCCAACTATTGTTGGAATGGTCCTTGTTCAGCCTCTTCTGTCTGTGAGTAGTCTGGGAGGAAAGCGGACCTTGCCACTCTACACAAGTGTTGGTTCCACCGGAACAATGCTCAACACTCATGCCACAAAACCATGCCCTGGCTAGGACCGTCCTGAGTGCACGCACTTGTACCCCAGGTTGGACACCCACTATAGGAGTGCCCCTTCTCCGTCCTACTCACAACCTGCTAACTTGGAACCCTATTCCCGCAATGTGTTGTACTTGTTTTTCTCCTTTTTTTTCTTTTTCCCCCCCTCAATAATTTAGTTTTCACGGGTTTCTATACAACATAAAGGGTAGTTTCAACCGACACACCCTTTTATAAATAATTACAACTTCCCGTGAAAACTCTAATTATTGTTTTATTACATTTTATTTCTTGAACTATTACATTAGTTCTCATTTTACTTTTATTCTCTTTTATTATTATTATTTTTTCTTCCACGGGAAAAAAGTCTCATGACAGAGCAGGAGCCTTCTGTCCTTTTGCAACCTCCGGACTCTAGTTATAAGAATCACATAAACCACCTTACGCATGAGTGCAAGTGTCGACGAAAGGCTCTCTTGGCTGAGCAGGCTGCCTCATAGAGGAAGGAAGAGTAGACGACCACCCCTGTATCAGGGCCTTTTGCCATGTCCTTCTCTCTCCTCCCCTCTGTTTCCGTTCAAACCATCTTTGTATCACTTTCGGCTTCCACTGTGAGTGCAAATGCACCTAACCCTAGAAAGGTGTAGGTATTCATTGTTCCTTCACTAAAGCCTCCCTTGTTGAAATCCGTTTTGGATGTCCCGCCTTTCTCGAAGCCCATAGATATGATTAACACCTTAGTCATATCTACTATGGTTCTTTCGTCGTCCTCTCCCTCTACCCTTCTTGCCTCGTCTATAGGTAGTTTGCCTCCTTCGACGAAGATGAAGGTAGAGAGTGGTCGTAAGAGGATTCCACCTTCTTCGAGAGGTGGCCCCACACTGAGTTGTTTTTTCCTAGTGACGGAGCCAATCTCGGGCCTCTCCTGAGTTTGTCACTGCTCCTGAATCGCTCGGTGAGCTTAGCGGTGAACCTCGGGCGCAATCTTCCTCGTCTGTCGAGGCAAAACATGGCACTCCTGTTAAGTGGATGTTTAACTCAGTGGATGAATTTTTGACCTTGTCAACAATCTTCACGAGGTTGTAAACCCGACCCAAGAGAGTTGAGTGACGGAGACCTTACAGGTCCTTCTTCCTTAGCCCTTGTTGTGGGAGAGCCGAAAGCCCCTCCCCATAACATTCCACTAATATAGGCTTTTCCTCCTTCCCCTACGATGATCTTGAGTGGGACACTGATGACCTCTTGGTTGATCAGTGTTAGGGGGAGATCTTTTCTTTATCTTTAGACTAGATGTGTGTGTGTTGTGATGTGTTCCCCCGTAATCATGCTATATGTGCTTGGATGACCCTCATCACCCCTATTGGTGCTTGGATATAGGCCTGGTGTTTGTGTTGTAAACCTTCTTCTATTTGTATCATCATTCTTCCATGTTTGTAATTGAATTTCGGCAAATTGGGGACAATGCAAAGCATTGGGAGCATTTAGGCTTCCTTCCATGCTGACCCAATTTTTTATTTTTACTTTGTCTTCTCGTTTATTCCTCACATGGCTTGATATAGTAGGGGGTTTATGACAGTTCATTTATATACTATTATTATACTTATATATATTTATGAGCAGCTCTGACCTCGAAATATCAGGCTACCCCTATGCCCTTTGTTCGTGTTCTCTTTGCTTTCTCTTTATCCTTCTCTCTTCTTTGCTTGAGTTGTCCCTCTTATGTGTGATAACGCCACCCCTAGATCACTTTGATCTTTAGAAAATGTATTTGTTGTCAATGAATATTTTCCTAAGGATCTTCACACATTTCTTTGTAAGAATTGCATTCTCAACTCGAAACCCTAACGAAACATGTTTCCTTCATCATAGGTTCGTAAAGAAAGAACTTGAAATACTTCCTCTGAAGTGGGAACAACTTTGATCTTCCCCTCACGTGGGGCCATATTCTTCCTTTCAAATTCCTTGATGACAAATCGATTCGAGAAAGAAGGAACCAACTTTCAAACCGCACGTCCCTTGAGTGGACCCTCTCTTTTCATGTCGGGTTCTCGAGGGATCCCTTTGAAATTTTTTATCTCAAGAAAGTTCTATGGCATCTAGCTTGGGGGAAGCTCGACTAAACCTATTTCCTATCTTTGTGTCTAGCTCAAGGGCAGCCCAACTAGACTTATTTCACATCTTTGTGTCAAACTCGGGGGTAGCCCAACTAGACTTACTTCACATCTTTGTGTCTAGTTCGAGGGCAACCTGACTAGACCTGCTTCATATCCCTATGTCTAGCTTGGGGGCAGCTTGAGTAGACTTCGCTTTTCAAATAGTGCATCCCTTGAGTGGACCCCTCTTCCTTTAAAAGTGTTCTCAAGGGACCCCTTTGAAAGTCTTCCAACTTGACGATGATCTGTGTGACTGTTCGCTTACTTGCCTGTGCGGCCGCTTCCTGACATGTTCTATCTACGGGTAATCATGTCGCTTTGTAGGTGCGCCTATGAAGCCGCTTTTTGACTCTGTGGAGTCCGCTTTTCTCGATTTCCCTCATGTGAGAGTCCTTGGGGGTACCTTCCTTGTAGGTCTGCGTGTCTATAAGGTTCTTTTCTCAGTTTCCTTCATGTGAGAGGCTAAGTGGTGCAAGGTAATGCAAGCTAAGAACCTAGATAGTGTAAGCCCATAAAGAATCTTTATAATTTCAAATCCACCTAAGGGCTTGACCATGTGGAATTTTTTGGTTTCTTGTAGAAAGATCATCACCTCATATATTACATGGGAAATTAATAATGGGGAAAGTGTGAAGTTTTGGACAGATTTGTGGAATGAGAACCCTCCATTGCAAAATGTTCTCGAATCACAAGCTGTAATGACAATTTTATCAAAGGGTTGGGGTGCAAATTTTTTAGACTATGTTCAATCAATAGATGGTTTAACCGGGAAAGTGGTTTGGAAAAGCTTTCAAGTACTTTTCTCTCTATAGATCAATATACATTACTTCAAAGTCTATTAAATGAGAGAGTGGTATTTCTTTCCAAAAAACTAGATAGAATTATTTGGGCTCCATAAAAAGAAGGTTCTTATTTAGTAAAACAAGGATATAAATATTTAAGTTGAAGTAGGGATCAAATGGTTTTAGAAAGAGCTTATTCATTTTGCTGGAATGACAAAATTCTACCCAAATCCGAGAGTTTTGCTTGGTTAGTGTTAAGGAAGAGGATCCTAACAAGTGATTGTTTAACAAAATTAAAAATAGTGAATCCTTTTATATGCCTACTATGTGAAGAAGTGTTAGGATGCTGATCACCTACTCATTCAGTGCATCTTTGCACAACAGTGTTGAGAATTTGTTAAGAATAAATTAAATCTATATACTCCATTACCAAATACAATTTGGGAGTTGTTTTAGAGTTGCCCAGTTTTATATAAATCCTCCCTTTTTGCTTATATATGGAAAGTTGTACCTACCTTAGTAATATGGAACATCTAGTGGGAGTGTAATGCGTATTTTCAAGAAAATTATATCTTCAGTTGAGGCCACAAATACAAAGATCAAAAAGGAAATCTCTAAAGTTGTTAATTCAAATGTTCAAAAATATAAAAATATCAGTTCCCTTTTCACAAGTTGGGTGACTCTATTCTAAAAAATTGGACTTGAACATAACATTGCATTTTGATGGAAGCCTACACAAAAGTATCAATGAAAAGGTGGATAGAAGCAAAATCAGACAAAAGGCTCCCCAAGGAAAATTCTTGAAGCTTAAGTTTGATGGAGCTTCAAGGGGAAACTTGGGTATTTCGGGGGTAGGCATTTGCATAATAGATTCATCTAGGGAGGTAATAGTAGCAAGTTCATTCCATCTTCCAAAAGGTACCAATAACATCGTAGAAGAAAAAGTAGTTCTTCTAGGGTTGGAGCTATGGTTGAAGCTTGGAATTACAAAAATCCATGTTGAAGGGAACTCCTTGGTAATTTTTAATGCTTGTAAAGAGAGGAAAATACAGAACTAGAACTTAAGGTATATTTTGCAGAAAGTTTGGTCTATGTTAGATAAGTATCAGGCTTTTCTAATCTCACATACTTATCACGTAGGCAACAGATTCGCTAATTGCTTAGCAAACATGGGATGTGATTCACATGAGTTAGCTTTGGTAAATAATGCTAATCAAATACAAGCATACCCACAGCTAGCGGAAACTGCTTCATAGGAAGCATTGGCATCAAAGTTCTTTTAGGTTTGTATTCTAAGTAAAGTGGTTCTTTAAGAATTGCAATTAAGAAGGATTCATAAGCAAACATGGCATTAAAGGTTTTAAATTGAGATAAAAATGGGATGGCCTAAGAGAAGCCAAACATGTGCTGAAAATTATGGAACATTTCTAGAGCAAAAATATTAATCAAGTGGCACATGGGAAAGGTGTTGTCAAGTGGTGATTTCAAGGGGCTCCAAATCTTGTCGAAAATCACAAATTTTTAATCCAACTTTTGCTTGGGTGAATGCATGTATAGGTACTACACATATTTTATCATGATTCGATGATAAGGTTAAAGCATGTGGCATTTATAGCTGAGCCAGGGCAGTCTAGCATTAATATGAAAAGACATTAATCCCCAGATTCTTACATATGTGGAAAAGATTTGAAGTGTTCCATCCTCCTTCAAATTGTCATTTCCAATGCCAATTTGGACAACGTGTTTTCAATGCATTTTCTCTTCAAATTGGCATTTCGTAGGGCATGAGAGTTGTTCATCAGGGTTTATGTGGTAGTAAACTGAATTGCAGGGGTTGTGGCTTTGGTGAGAAAGTGGTCGACGAGACTGGTTCGTGTTGTTGTAGAAAACTACAAGTTCTCAGTAAAGTCATTGTTCATCATTGGTCTGGAAAATGGAATATCATCCAAAGAATTATAGAGCCCCATTTGTTGTTCATCCATGGGAGTACCATTTTTCAGGGTGCATAGAGAAAGAACACCTTCAACATGTATTCAAAGTAAACTGTCCCACTATTCTCAGTTGTGTCAAGTTAGTTATAGGGGATGAAATATTACACACAAAGTCTTAGCAACTCATTTTTTTGTCCAATCTCCTTTTGATTTGTATTTCCAATGTGTTGGATTTGGTTCAAAACTTCTCTTCAATGCAGGCTATAGCAATTAAGGTGGTCAATGAGGTTTATCTAGAGAACAATGCTTTGCTTAAAAGCATTCAAGCATACGATTTCTACCAAGGTGAGGGTTTTGTTGGTGGCCTTTTCCCAAGGCACTACCTACTATATAAACAAAGGTACATGGATTCTTATGAAGGCATGAAACTATCCTTACTCAAAGATTCTTCAAGTTACATGTATACAAAACACAATAGGCATCATTTTGAGTTTGGAAGGGATGAAGTAAATAAATTCAAGAAAAAAATTCATGCCATCTCCATTATCATGACACATGACTACCCGCAAGGTCTTCAAGTAAGTTTTGCACCACCAATCCAAAGAGCAACAATGGAAAACTGGAAAGTGCCAGATATAAACATAATGATGCATTCACAAGCTCTTTCGGAAAACCAAGTTCAGATAGCATGTTAGGAGGAACAAGGTGACAATTATGTTCAATACCCTCGTCGAGGAAATTAGTATCTTCAGGGTTGTAATGTTTTGGTTTCAGTTGGCAACGTATATTGAATATGGATATAAAAACCAAGGTGGAAGCATATACTATATAGGGTTATGAAATTCTAGGTTGCAGCGAATATTGTATAGGACTACAAATTTAGGGTTTGGATGTAATTTTAATTAGAAGCTAAGTATAAGAAAATGATCTTATGAAAATCTTCCAAATTACACAAAATTAGCTAGTATAAACATTGCCTTCTTTGGCATTTTTATAATTATTTATTGTGATTATTAATATAATATATAGGCTACTAGCCTTTTGCCCAAAAAAAAAATTAAATGAAGCATTTTTAATATTTAATATTTTTTATATTAGATAATGTATTTACCAGTTTCCTAAATTAACAATAGCAATTGTGTTAAAAGGAAATATTTGTTGCAATTATGAATGAGTATGGTGTTGTTGTCATTGATGTCAACATAGTACAGGCTGTTGCAGTGAAAGGAATCAAGTGATTGCAGGTGGTACATGTATGGTTGAGATATTGTAGAGATGTCGTGAGTACATGGAGCTATCTTTATGGTGTTGCAGGTGTGTTGATATGATGAGTTATCAAATACTTTTGAGAAAATTAATAAACAGGGAAGACAAAATTGTGTGTGTTCTAAATGTGCTCCGATAATGTGCTCTGCATTTCCTCTTGTATAAGAGCGAATTTGCACCCTAATGAAAATTCCCCTTTCACCCTTCTCCACTTTAGAAAACCAAACTTGGAGGATTAATTCCACATAAGCCCGTTGTTCCCATTACACTTGGCACCTGTTTTGAGCATTGATAGAGGCATTTTTGTCGGGGATGCCCACTCGGTGCGCAGACGTCCCTGACAGATTCCTACATCTGGAGCCTGTAGAGGCATTACACTTCTCATTGCGAGTTGACTTGTAACGCCCTCTTCGGCCGACCGACTCGAATATGGCCATTTTCTTCACTCTTCCCTTCAAATTCACTATTCCTTCATCCATTTTGGGGGATCTCTCCTCTTCCTTAACATCTCTTCACAAGCTCCAAGTAGCTTCTTGACTATCTCCATCACTCTCAACCAACACTTTACACTTCATAGCAAAAACATCAACACTCCATCACTTCAATAGAGAAAGTGTGGAACAAAACACCACAACAACAGAGGCATGAGTTCCTCTCATTTTCTCCCCCACTAGCCTTGACCGCTTTAGGCAGAGGTGGTAAGCTTTCACTCCTCTCCTCTATTATTTGGTTGAGTAGCATAACATTGTTGTGTAGTGCTTTTGTGCTCTTTGCTTCATTTCATACTTTTCTCTCTATCTATCTGGTTGTCTGTGGAGGTGGGAACACCAAAACGGGGGTTTAATTGAGGCAAACCCCTATACAACACGAACAATTTATCTCTCTTGTGTGCAGGTATTGAAGACATTCACGTGCTGCAAGTTTCATCATTTACATGGTTGTAAGCATTTCCTTTCTCTTCTTCTCCTTATCTTCATCATTTATATTTCACTTTATCTCAATTCTATTACATTTTGTTTCTTTATCACATTCTACAAATTCTCAAAAATTAGAGTAGAAGCATTCACTTTGTCATTCTCTGAGATAAACCTGCTCTCTGGTCCATACAAGATGCCAGCACGCCTCTGGGATGCCAGTGCATTGCGTTGTTTTCCATGTTTTGTGTTGTCGTCCTTTGGCCAAGAGCTTATCGGTTTATCCAAAGAATCTTTGTGACCTTCTCTTCCTGGTTCTAGAACTCTCGCCTCTATTCTTTGAGGTAGTTTAGGGTAGTTCACCCCATGAGGCTCTCTGAGTGAAGAGAATTCGTGAGTAGTGAATCCCCCTTCTCTACACTTCTATGTTGATCCTATGCTTGTGTAGATCTGTAGTGTTCTTTATGGGTATCCTTGGGTGATATATACTGAGTTATAGCTTATGGGTTGATGAAGAGTGAAAGTTGTGTTCACCATTTTGTGGACTGGTCTGGTAGAGTTGTTAGTTTATGGACTGGGAGAAATGTTTCTACTCTATAGTCCTTTGGTGGTTTGTCTCAGATCTTGCAGATCTAGAAGAAGGCTAATAATGGTGTTATCTGTGTTATGGAAAAAGTGCTTGTGGTTTGGTGATCTAGAAGACTAGTTCCAAAGTTACTATGTGTGTCTGTATAGTTTGGGTGGACAGATGGAAAGTGTTCTTTGTATGAAGATTTTTGTAGTTGATACAGATAAATATGAAGGTATCTAAGTTGTGTTCCAGTGTCTGGTGAAGCATGTTATGTGATCCACATGTTATCTTCTTGTTGCAAATGTGTATACTTCAATAATTCATTGGTGTTTTCATTAGGTTTGGTCGACCTGGTGTCTACACATTACATGAAGGATAAGTATCAATTAAGGAAGCATGTGATTGATCCAAGATGTTTTTTTGGGTCTTGGTTAAGTATTAATTTGGTCGAGTCTCATTCTCATCCACCATGGGAATGTTGAGTCGCCGACCTAATTTGAATTTGTAAAATGAAGAATGTGTAGCCAACCTTGGAGAAAGTTTCTAAGATCGAAGAAGGTATAAATACAAGTCAAGATGTTATGGATTAGAAGTGAACAAGTGAGAAGCGAGATAGATACGAAAGAGTGTGCAAAAGTGAATTAAGGCAACAGTACTTCAATGTGTTAGACTCCTGAAAGCAGTGAGCCGATGATGTCTGCAATTATCTGATCAAGGCTACAAATGTGTGGAAGTTGTTTGTGGTGGATCTTATGTTGCATTGAGATAATGTTGTTTGTGTAACATTCTTCTTTACATGTTTTTGTATATGTAGGTAGTGAGCCTCCCATCCAGACAATGAGTTCCTTCTGGACAGTGAGTCCTATTTTGAGCAACGAGCCCTCTGGTAGTGAGCCTCTTATATCCGATTTTGCAATTACTATTATATTATGAGTTAATCATGTTAGTTTTACATGATCAGATAAATTAAGCAAAAAGTAATCATAAAATACAACACATGAGACAATGAACACAACCAGATACCCTGGGAAAACCCTCCAGCCTGGGAAAACCCTCTAGCCTAAGGGAGAAAAACCCAGCAAATATATCTCTATATATTCTATAATAAGAGCAAAATTCTGCTTACAACTTCAGGCATAACACAATACCAAATTTGATACAATTGATAATTGCACCTCTCCTTGATGCAAAGATACAATGAATATGTTTCTCCTTGAAATCTTTCTACTGCTACAAGATGATGATTTGTCGCTCAAGTATAAACTTCTTCTAGGAATGCAAATTATCACCAATGAACTTAGATATCAAGTGAATGATTGTGACTTGTATATATACACAACCACAAGAAGGGTTGCACCTCTTCAAGAAGGAAGTCGGCCCATTAGAAGACAATATAATTTCAATAAATGCAAATACAAGGAAGGTTGGCTCAAACTGAAATTATATTATTGCCATGTGAAGCGCCCTTTCACATTAAATTATCACAAATAAATGAATAGCCGAGAGGCTATATGAATTTATGTCTTCACTCGGGGCTGCAAGTATGAGCCCGAAGCTGCTATAAAATAAAAAAATTATCACTTTGGTTTTTCCCTCATTGGGTTTTCCACATAAATCTGGTGTTTCTTGTGTTGATATTACTTTTTGTTATTTGCACGTCATGCTTATACTTAATAATAGACTAAAGTGGATGTGGAGTTAATAATTGTTTGAGATTTGTGAATGAGAATGGTGACACTGATTCACCCCACCACCCCCCCCCCCACCCCGCCCCCTCCCCCCCTCTCAATTGCCTTGTGCATTTCAACAATACTGGCATCAAGTTCACATATGCCAAATAAAGTATAGTGCATAAAATGTAATTAACACCCAATGCAAAAAAAATGTCACTATCATTCTAATACATGGTTTTCAATTCTCTGATCAAGGCTGCGAATGTGTGGAAGCTTTTTGAGGTGGATCTTTTGTTGCATTGAGATAATGTTATTTGTGTAACATTCTTCTTTACATGTTTTTGTATATGTAGGCAGTGAGCCTCCCATCTGGACAGTGAGTCCTATCTTGGGTAGTGAGCCTCTTGTATCTGGTTTTGCAATTACTATTATATTGTGAGTTAATCCTCACAATTTTTTCATATGGAGGTGTAGTTTCAAATAGATAATTAGGTAATGTGTTTATAGTGGACTTGGTTATGACATTGAGAATGGTTTAGGTAGTGTTAAGTCTAAATGGAATTAGTATTTTTTATGTTCCCTTTTTAATTAACTTATTCTAGAGGAGATACTATCCCGTTCTAAATATTTTTCTTGGGCTAAGGTACGAAAATTGGAAAGTGATTAAAATTAATTATTTGGACCTAAATCATTTATTATTTCTTATTTTTTGATAAAAGAGGTCAAATAATTATTTCAATATTATTAATTTAAATTATTTTTCTAAGGAAGGGCATGGGATTTCTTATGAGAAGGTTTTTAACTTCTTGGTTTATGTGGCAATCAATTATTAGCAAATTATTTGGCAATTTTTATGATAGCTTGCATGTGGGGAGTTATTGTTTAATTTAGGTCAAGAATCTTCCAACAAAAAAAATGGTGACATTCTTTGGAGGGAAAATGATGAAATTAATATTATTTTATTTATTTTCCAAGAGATGGTCATTTATATTTGGTCCTATCTATATTTTATAGGAAACTTCAAATTTTAGCATATTTTTCCATCTATCTTTTCAATCTTGCATTATATAAACATTTTGTCGTACAATATTTTGTTGATGTAAATCCATGGAGGATTATAGCTTGTGGAATAAAAACCATGATTTTTGAGGTTCATAGGATGAAACCCCTTTAATTTTGAAGGGAATTCTCACTCAAGGAGTGTAATAGAGCTTCATGGATTTCACAAATTAAGTTATATCTTTTGTGTGTATTGGAGGTGTCGATTTGAGTTTTTTTACTGTTTGTTGTTTGTTGCTACATATTTTTCTAGTAAATTAGAGCCTAATGCATCACCCATTGTCTATATCTTTCACAAGAGTGTTTTGGTGTTGTTTGGTAGTGTTATGAAGTTGTTTTTCTAGTGAAGTTGTGTGTTTATGTTCAAGAGTAGTTGCAATTTTGATTTCCAATTTTTTTGTTGATGTTCTTGCTACTATGTGAGTATTTTTATACTATATCTAGCATCATCAATCATTCATATCTGCTATAGCATATTTTTGTGCATTTTGGGTGAAATCGGGCAATGTAATGTTGAGATTTACAATGTAAAAGCCACCAAATTTTGTAGAAGTGCATGACTAGTTTCAAAAATATTACTATTATGGGTGTTTTTGTTATTACTATTATTTTTCTATTAAAAAATTATTTCCAAGAGCTAAGGATTTCCATTTATTCTATGGATAATTTTGGAGAGTTTCAGTGTTTCATTTAGTAGTGTGAGTGATCTAGCGGGGTGTAAATTTGATGCATAGTTTATTATAGATTTTAATATTTTTTATTGTTGATGTATATGACCATAACAACATTTCCTTCTATAGAAATCAGATTTGAATTAATAAATATCTTGCAAAAGATGTTGAAGAAAAATCATGCAACTTTGTTGTTGACTAGCTAGGATTTTTTTGGTGTTGTTTGATTGTAGTTTTGATTAAGTTTTTATATTTTCTCAAAATATGTATCATCATTGAGAAATTTTGATTTGGGAAATCTTAGAAATATAGGTTTAAGGAAGACTTAATTTAATATTTGATCACAATATTTTTAAGTCAAATTAGCCAACATGGTCCAATATGACAAGGTTCATGAATGGATTTTCTAGATGGTTCCCATAGAAGATGCTGATTATTATAAATAAAATTAAATGGACTCAATGAAAGATATTTTTCCATGCAAAGAAAAAAGGGTGGAGTTGGGTGAAGGATCTTCTAGGAATCTAATCATTAGATAGAACAATATCGTATGGGGCTAGATATGTGGATGGCCTTTCGATTGTACATTAGGATAGGTTTTTTATGGGTAGTAATTAATATTATTGTGCCTATTTTCATTTAGGAAGGTTTCAACAGAACATAGAGGAAGATACTGATAAAACCAAATATAGTAATTCATCCCAAAATGGAAGTGATTGGAAAGGTGGTGAATAATCTTAATGAGGCCATAGCAATGGAGGTGGACGAAGGTACAATCCTAGATTTTTCAAATAGGATTGAGCCTCATTCATTGATAGTTATAGGGCTTATGATAATTCACAACCATGTGCTAGTTGTTAGGACACATGAAGTCATGTATGTGCAACATGGATCCTAATTTTTAAGATTCTTTATGTGTTGAATGGAGATCAAATTGATATTTTACTATGGCCTTTAGTAGTTCTCCCTTAGAGAAGTTTTTAATTTTTATCCATTATAGACTAAGTTTTTTAAATTTGGTAGTAATGTATGTCTTTTAGGTGCTTTATTTTGTAGGTTTCAACCTTATAATGGTTGTAATAATTTTTTTGTTTAGTGGGAAAGGGCCCCAATAGAAGCCTTATTTTTTTTTAAAATAAGGGAAGGGTAGCATATCAACTCAATGAAAGTGTTTATAACATAAATAGGCTCACAGTGCACTATATTAATAAAGAATGGTATTCTCATACATTTAAATAACATACTATAGCATGTGGAAACAACTATTTATAAGCTCATCACTAACCAAAAGATATTGTTAGTTTTAGAAAACTTGTGGAATGGTTGATAAGGATTTAAAGATAATTAAAAATTTGAAAGCAAATATCTAAGTTAATAATACATACACGTGTCATTTTATGGTTATATGGGTAAGATTAGATGCACTGAAAAAAAAACTGCATGAAATATATCACATTGAATGGGTATTGAGAAACTAACTTGTTTTTGTCGATGTTGATGTTGTATTTTATCCACATCTCCTCCTTCTGGTGCCATTGAAGGATGGTTTGGCAAAGGTAGTGCAATAATATCAGAAGGCAATGGTGATACAAGTGAAGTTACAGTCCATGTAGAATCTCCATGTGGGAAAGAATAAATAAGAGCATCATTTGGTATCAATCCCACCTCAATCATATTCCCATTAATTTCAAGCCTTGTTTTGCTATTGAATGATCGTCTTCCACCATCATCACCAGCCTCTGCTGCTTTCTCACTTTCATCAATTTCCTCCACCACCTTTTTTGTCGCATCATGTGAAAGGCTAATGGATCCAATCTCATGCCAATCATTGTTTCCATGTTGGAAACTTGCAATTTTCAAATTTGAGTGTGTTTTGATTTCAAGGCTAGAAGCATCCTCTATTATTGGGAAATTGGCCATCTTACCAATAATATTTTGGTTACCACTAAATCTGCACCAACCAAGAAGATAACTATATAAATGCATGTATTTTAAAATAAAAATTTCAAATTAATACTTGGTGATTTACATTCAACCTATATATTTATAATTCATCTATTTGTCACCTTACTATTAATTATAAAATTTCTAGAATTTTGAGCCATAAAAGAAAATTAAATTATAAAACTAAAACCTAGTAATTATTTAATCTCACATTCATTTTTATTGGATTTCCAAACATGAAAAACTAAATTATTAGTAAATAAATAACAAAAAAATGTTATTCAAAAAATGAGTTCAAATAAAATAAATTTAAATCTTTAACTATTTATTTTATTATTATTTTCAATTTGTATATAAATAATAGTGCTTCATTTTTAATAGCTCCTTTGCATGTCTACTAAGGCAAAATTACATGAGATGTTTTGAATAAAAAGAAAGTTATTATTAGGTTGGACCTACTAGTTGCACTGATGTTTGATACCTTTTTAACAAGCCTATTTGGTTTGTGAAACTTTTATAAATCTTACCTCCCAACAAAAAAATCTTATTTTTTAGAAGTTACACATTACTATATATCTTAAATCCTTCACAATTCCACTTCTATTTTATGTAACATGATTTGCTATGGTTTTCTTATAGTATAAAATTATAGACTTTTATATAGCTATTATTAGCCTTATCCTCTTCAAAAATCAAATTTAAGGCCCTCTCTCCATGGCTAACAATCAAATATCTAATAAAAACATCCACAATGAGTCGAATTTGGTGGTTTACATTGTTAATAGATAATGACACCATAAGAATGATTTTAAAAAATTGAAGACCTTAGAATCAATAACCAAAGATAGCACCTCATTCCTATTTGATCTTTTTAATATTTATTCTTATCCCTTAAAGATTAATATTTATTTTTATCCCTTAAAGATTAATATTTAATTTACTTAAGATTGTTTTCCCCATTGTTATCTTGTATTATAAACTAGCATTAAAATTGTTAGCTTGTATTATAAACCTAAACAACCCAAGCAAGAATAAAATCAATAATCATAAAAAATTTTGAAGTAATTTTAGGTCAATTTTTTAATGTAATGATAAAAAAAATGGGTGTCATATGAAAATTGAATCTTAAACAATAAGATAAAAAAAGGTATCAATGGTCATCAATAATCATAAAAGAGATTTTCTATGGGAATTTTGGACACATATAGCACAATGAGACAATTTTAACCCCTCACTATAATAAGCAGTATATAACCCATTAAACTTGTAATGAGGATAGTACACATAATTATTATACAATTGATATAAATGAGTTAGTATATCATTTTTTTAAGTAACAATGATCCATTTGAGGATGAGGAAAATAAATGAGTGAATCATAGAAGAGGCTTGTTAAATAACTCAATTAGGTAAAAATAATGTGCAAGACACTTAAGAAATGAGAAACTCCAAGATAAAAGAAAATAAAAATAATTTAGCAGAAAAAAACAAACTTACAAATTATTTTATTAAAATAAATAGGCATTTCACACCATACTCAATTATACATCATGAGTGGTGATGGTGAGGGTTTACACCTGTGTGGGGGGGTGTAGGCTGGCCTGCGTGACTTGGTGAGGTTGCAGGTAGCCTTCTTTGACTATGCAGATGGGGTGTTGGGCTACGATGGCCCTTTTTTACTTTGTTGGCTGTCATTTTGTGGATTTTACTCTCTTCTTTTTCTCATTCGTGTTGCAGTTTGGTTATCTTCTGTGTGATTTTTGTGGGTTTTTGGATGTGCAAGTCGTATGGCCTATGCAAGAGGTCCAAGGGACCCTCATTTGATTTATTTTAAAGATTCTATTATCGATTGGGATTCTTCATCCTCTAGTCATGAGGATGTTATAAATTTCCTCTTGCATGCGACAAAGGAGTTGAAGAACAACCAATCTCATAGTTTTTGACCAAAATGTAATGGGTGTTTGGAGAGATGTAAAGATCACCCAATGGTGGTGATCAACCTAGATGCAGTAGTTGAGGATGTATTGTATCTATCTAAGCATGCACTAATCTACAAATTTCTACATTTCTTTGCCTTTTCTGGAGAATTGAGTATGTGGCAATTGGACTCTTGAAGGAGACTTGGAAATAATAGTGTGATGCAAAAATTCTCACACAATCAAAGCCAGAAATCATTGCAAAGAATATTATGGATTGTGGAAATTTGATATCTTTAATAATATTGGGAGCTAATGGTTTTTTTTTGTGGTCTTCTTTCGGATTGCAGATCGTAATGCGATTTTTGAAGGGGGCTCGTATTTTCATAATTTGGCAAGACTTTTCATCAAACCATGGCATTTGGGTTTTTGATCCAATGAAAGAGCTTCCATCAAGGATTCTTGTTTGGATTTGTCTTCCACGTCTTTCAATGGATTTTTGGTGCAAGGAAATCTTGCACTCTTTAGCAGTTGTTCTAGGGAAGCCCTTGGGTCCCTCTTGTCAAACTCTTGATCGAAAGGGTAACCTCTTTTTCTTGTTTGTGTGTGGAAATTAATTTAAATAACCCTTTATTGGAGTCTCTTGATATTAGGTTAGGAGGTATGTGTTGGATTCAATAAGTGGATTATGAAACCCTTCCTTTCCATTGTCGTACTTACCATGAATATGGGCATTTGCAAAGGAACTACCCCTAATTGTGATCTAAAACCCAACAACCTCAACTAGGTGTGCATGCAAATAATTCCAAAGAAAAAGGTAAAGCATCACTCCAAAATGAGAAGCCTGATTCAAATGGGTTTGTACCTGTGAAATCTTAGTCCAAAGCAAAGGCACCAAACTACCCAAACAAAGACATGCTCTGAGAGGCCTCTAGTAACAGATTTGTCATTCTCAATCATTTTGAAGAGTTGGATTCAATGAAATATGATCATAACTTTGGGACTCAAGTTTTTCAAGGATTGGATCCTATTGGTCAATATCCTCAATGCCCTAATCCAATAGCTAACATACATGAAGCTTCAAAAGAAGGACTTGTTCCCTCTTTGTCCCCAGTTGAGTCAGGGCCTTTTGGGTAGGAGAATGTGGTGTCTCTAGTGGAAGGTGTGGTTCCTAGTCCTATGGAGGAGTATCCTTAGGAGCACATTGGCACTGATGAGTTAAATAAGTGAGAAACTGACTCTGGGCCCAAGGATGATGGTTAGAAAAAGAATGGACCTATCTTGGGCATCTACTAGAGGAGCTTACAAAAAGTGACTGGTGATAAGATGGCTCAAGTAAGAAGGAAGGACTTGGAGAAGATGAAGATTATGGGAGAATCTTTGGTGGAATCTGGTGTTGTTAAGACATTGGACACCCACTTTGCTTCCTTTCATAAATGATTGTGATATCCTGGAATGCTAGGTTTTTGAGTAGCATCCCTAGAAAAAAGGCTACTCGTGACGTAGTTTGTGAGCATAAACCAGACATTATTTTCATTTAGGAGAACAAGCTCCTTATTGAAGATATGATGAGGACTACACCCAAAATTTGGAGGAGGGGTTATTGCCAATGTGTTGGATCTCAAGGTTTTACTAGAGGTGTGGCATGTATTTTGGACCCCTATAGGATCTTGCCTCTTTGGTGGGTGGTTGGAAGGAAATCCCTTTCTCTGTTGGCATCTTGCTTTGATTTGAGTGCGATAGTTTTTTTCACCAATGTGTATTTGCCTAATGATTCTCCTACTAAGATTCTGCTATGGTCTCACATTACATTTATTTGCTCTCTTGTTCCTTCTTGCCCTTGGATTTTGGTGGGAGACTTTAATTATATTTGTACCTTGGAGGAAAAATTGGGGGGTTAGCCATTTGGGGCCTTCTTCTTCCTTGCTTTGGGATAATATCAAGTTTCTCAATTTAGTGGGTGTTCAGCCCATTAATGGGACCTTTACCTAACATAATAGAAGATGTGGGAAGGCCTCTATTTTTTAGAGGCTAGATAGGTTTCTTGTCTCTATTGAATGGATTGGTAATAATTGCACTTCTTCCTTTAAAATCTTGGGGTGGCAAGGGTTAGATCATTGGCCTATTAAGCTCTCCTCTTCTCGATTCTTTGTGGTAAAGAAACCCCCCTTTAAATTTCAACTAATGTGGCTCAAGGATCATAGCTTGCACCAACTTGTGGATCAGTGATGGATTGAAGGGCAGCTTGCCTTTGGTACTGCAGTGTTCTCTTTCTTCAAGAGGCTCCAATTGTCAAATTCAAGCTTAAGAAATGGAATAAAACAATTTTTGGTAACCTCTTTCATAGGCAGAAATAGATTCAAGATCAACTCAATAGCATCATGTTCAAAATCAAGGAGGAGGGGATGACAATGGAATTGCTTCACGAAGAAACCAAATACTCTAGAGAGCTTGTTGAATGGGAGCTACGGGAGGAGATTTTTTGGAAACAAAAATCTCGGGTTGATTGGCTGCAAGAAGGCGAAAGAAATACTACTTTTTTTCATAATTTGGTTAAGGCACATAGAGGTGGGAATATTATTTCCTCTCTCATGTCTACTCAGGGGGAACAACTAACCTCGCATCAAATTATTTTAGAGGAGGTGATTTGTTTCTTTTCTTCTCTCTTCTCAGAGGATGTTCCTGTTGGAGGAGGAGAATTTGGTTTTGGCCTATATCCCCCCTTTGGTCTCAGTGGAGATGAATAACTCTCTTCTAGCACCAATCTCTTTGGTGGAACTTGAGGATATTGTCTTCCAAATGAAGAAAGGTAAGGCCTCTAGCCCTAATGGTCTTCCCATTGAGTTCTTTCAAGAATTTTGAGATACCATCAAAATCGATTTATTGGAGGTGGTTCAGTAGTCTTATACAACCAAGTAGATGCTTAAGGCTATAAATTCTACCTTCCTTTCTTTAATTCCTAAGAAAGAGGATGCCAATTGTTTAGACTCCTTTCGGTGAATTGTATTGTGCAATGTGACCTACATGATTATCACTAAGTTGATTGTTGGGAGACTAAAGAGATGTTTGAATCCCTTGATTTCTATGGAGCAGGGTGTTTTTGTCAAGGGTAGGAAAATTGTGGATATGTCTTCATCCAAAGTAAAATCCATGTTTATCAAATTAGATATGTCTAAGGCCTATGATGAAGTTAGTTGGTCTTTCCTTCAACATCTTCTTTTTTCTTTTGGTTTTCACACAGAGTGGGACTCATGGGTTATGAGATGTGTGACCACATCTTCCTTCTTAGTTCTTGTTAATGGCCCCCCCTTACCTACCTTTTCTATAGGTTGGGAACTCAAGCAAGGGGACCCTCTTTCCCCTTATTTGTTTATTCTGATGGCTGAAGGTTTTGGGAGGTTTTTGAAACAACATAGAGATAGAGGCTCCATTTGTGGCCAACATTGGATGTAAGGGTTGGAAGCACAAACACGTCTCCAATTTGTTGATGACACCTCTCATGGATGTTGCTAGGATTGAGGAGACAATTAACTTCAAGAAGGCTCTAGATGTTTATTTAGATGTCTAGTCAACATATCAATGAGGGTAATTCTTAGATTCTTTTCTTCAATACTACCACTTTGGCTTAGTGTATAATAGCCTACATTCTTCATTTTCAAACTGGTAACCTTCCTTTGGAGTATTTGGGGATTCCCCTCCGTGTTGGCACCTTGAAAAGGAATGACTAGTGTAAGCTCTTGGAAAAATTTCATTCTAAGGTCAACCACTGGACCTTTAGATGGTTATCTTTGGCTGGCAAGGTGACTCTTATGTCTTATGTCCTCCAGGATCTTCCTTTGTACAGGTTCATGATGTTATCTACTCCCAAGAGTGTGCTCAAGGATCTTGATTCCCTTACCAGGAATTTTTTATGGACGGGGAATCTTGACCTTTGAAAATGGAGTCTAGTGAGTTGGGACCAGGTTTGCAGACCAAAGGAGAATGGCGATCTTGGGCTTAGGCAGGAAAATTAGAATAGTCTAGCTTTAGCTACAAAACTATATTGGAGGTGGTGTAAATTTCTAGAGCAGCCTTGGGCATGTGTGCTAAACTACAAATACTTAGGAGGGGTGGCTAGTGAGAATATTTTGTGAATGGTTTTGTTTGGAAAATGTTCTATGATTTGGAGCACTATTAAGACAGGTTCGACCCTCATTAAGGAGGGCCTCTTTTGGATCATTCAGAAAGGGGATCAAGCTCTTTTTTGGACTAATTCTTGGGATGGTCACCCTCAAATTCTATCATCTTTCCCTCATCTTCAACCTTTAAGTGAGATTTTTGTGGTTGTTGGGTGGTTCAAAGCAAGTAGATTCAAATGCTCTTCTTATTTGGGAGGCACTAGAGTTTGTCAGTGGTGAAATCCTAATAGTTGGTCAGATGGTGGTTCTCAAGAAGAGCGAAGTGTTTTGGTGTCTACTCTAGCTGAGAGGCCTTGTTCTTTAGAGGACAAGGATTTTCTAGCTTGGGGACATGAATCTAAGGGCATCTACTCTATTACTCAAGGGCATGTTGCTTTGGTGTCCAACCATGTTGAGGTGAGAGTCTATCCTTAGTAGAAAATGCATCTAGAACAAGGTTGGGTGGCCCAAGTGTAATATGTTCTTATGGTTGTTGAGTTATAACAAATTTCTTACTTGGGAGAATATCAAAAAATGAGGTTTATCTCTTTTTTATGTAGATGTAGTGAAGAAAGTACAACTCACCTATTTTTTTTAGTGTACTTTTGCCTTGGAAATTTGGAGACTTTGTAGAAGATTTGGAGAAGACCGTTTAGGTTTACTTTATATTTGCAAGACTTTTGGGAGAATTTGGGACATCCTTCAGCATCTACATCCTATTTGGTGGCTTCTTGGGAGATGGGACCTTCCATTATTATCTAGAAGATTTGGTTGGAGAGGAATCAATACATTTTATGTGAGTGTCGTTAGGTGGCTTTGCATATTTGGTACAAGGTCCAAAGTATTTTGAAAGAAACTATCTCATGTAAATTCAACTTGGGAGAATTTGTCATCATTAGATATGTAGATAGCTTATAGCCTTGATCTTTCTTCTCCCCTAGGCCCCGAAGGGTTTAGGGTAAGCAAGCTAAAACCTTCTAAGTGAATAGAGTGGGAAGGTGGTGTCCTCCACTTGAAGGGACTCTCAAAATTAACATTGATGGCTCTATTGGGGGAAATCAAAGAGATGCTAAGATTGAAGGAGCGGGTCATGATAGTAGTGGGGCCATACAGTTTTTCTTCTCCATTCACATGGGTGTGTAGTCTAACAATCAGATGGAGGCTTGTGCTATTCTTAAGGCTCTAGAGAGAGCTTGTGAGTTTGGTTGGAAGGATGTGATGTATGAGATAAATTATATGATTTTAGTCTCTCTTCTTAATAAGAGATATTTTTTAGGATCCTTCATGGAGATTGGTTCTAATTGTGAAGAAAATTCTTCATCTTGCTTCAAATTTGGATACCATCTTGTTTGTCCATATTCCCAAGGAATGGGACAGGGTTGTGGATTGCTTTGCTAAATGGGCTTCTGAAGGTAGGGGGTCATGGAATGTGATTTAATGGAGATAGTTGGATCAAGATAAAACCAACACTTCTTCTAGATATCTTGATGAGGATTAGAAGGTGTAGCATTGTGTTAAGGTTGGATGGTATCTTTTGGGTTGGGTTGGCTTCTAGCTTGTCTTTGCATGGTTCTATTTTGGAGCCTAAGGATAGTATGTCTTTTGATGGCTTTGACCATTTGGGCCTCTTGTTGTACTTGGTTACTCTTTCTTGAATAAAAATAATTAATACCCCTTTTTAAAAAATATATATACACCATAATAATGACACATTATAATGAATACATAATTTACCTAAGTATTGTTCAATTTTATGTGGTACATAAATAAATCTCAATCTAATATATTAAGGATGAGGAATATGATGTAAACTTAACCAATGAAATAAGAAAAATTAAATTGATAAGAAATAAAAAATAAACCTGTGAATTATTTTATTAAAAAAGTGTATGTTTTAGATGACTTTTAGTAATATAACATCAAAGTAAAAGAATATTGTAGTAAATATGTGTAATGCATAAATAGTTTAAGTTTAATGTGGTATATAAATAAGAAATATAGTCTAAGGTTTTAAGAATGAGGAATATGGTGCAATCTTAAGCTACAAAAGGATGGGATGAGCCATCTTTCTAGCCAAACTCAGCTCTTGATGTTACATTAGCACAAGGAATGAAATCAACTAGATGCAAATATCTTAGATACCCCTTTCAGTTAGTTGCATTTTATACTATATCCTAGTGTTGGATATAATACAAGAAGTGGCAAGAAAACCAAGATAAAACTACTATCAAGAAAGACAACTAGAAAATAAAATTCATGAGAGAGAGTTATAGAAAACTAAATATATCAAATCCAAACTTGAATATAAATAGCAACAATTTAGAATATCCAAAAGGAACGAAACATCCATATTCAGGTTAGAAAATACACAAAATTTGATATTCCAATTGGTTAGAATATAACTTTGAAGTATGGTCATTCATGCTAAAGCTACACAAAGTAAATATTCTAATTTGAGTATGCATTGATGAGTTAATGAAAATTGATATAGAATGGATGAAATATTTTCAATCTTAAGACATAATAACAAGAAAAATAGCAAGATGAGAAATGAATATAAAATACCAAGTCAAACATGATAAAAAGGGATTGAGAACAACCAAATTGAAAAACCAATATGATGTTACAACGCAAGAGTCCACAACACTTATGACTTAAGATGAATATCAAGAAAATATACATAACAAGACATGACATTGTGTGTGTGTGTAAGTTCCCATAATTATGATGTGTTGACCATTCTCTTAGATCTAATTTGCTCTCTTTGGTGATGCTCTCCCTCCTCATCTGGGAGGGGCAATGAGACTAAATATTGTGTATTTTAGGATCTAATTTAATTTTTCATATTTTGTTGGTTAAGTAAATATTTGAGTATTCATAATTAAATCTTTATTATGATATTTATCAAGAATTTTGCATATTTTCATTCAAGTAAAATATTTCTTAGGAAGTTTGAAATGAAAAATAAATTATAAGTATTCTATAAAGAATTTTTTATTCTATATTATAATCATCTACTCCTTATTCTTCTACTATATATCAAGATGTTTAAAGTTAGAATATAGAATAAAAATTTCTTTATAGAATACTTGTAATTTTTTTCACGTCAAACTACCCAAGACATATTTTGCATGAATGGAGCTATGCAAAATTCTTGACAAATATCATAATAAAAGATTTAATTATGAATAATCAAATATTTACTTAACCAACAAAATATGAAAAATTAAATCTAATCCTAAAATACACAATATTTAGTTTCATTCCCCCTCCCAAATGAGGAGGGAGGGAATCACCAAAGAGAGTGAAGTATATCTAAGAGAATGACCAACACATCATGATTATGAGAACTTACACATGCACACCGTGTCATGTCTTGTTATGTATGTTTTCTTGATATCCATCTTAAGTCATAAGTGTTGTGGGCTCTTGTGTTGTAACATCATATTAGTTTCTCAATTTGGTTGTTCTCAATCCCTTTTTATTATGATTGACTTGGTATTTTATGTTCACTTCTCATCTTGCTAAATAATAATTATGTAATCTTCTTGAGATGAAATCCTTTCAATCTTAAGACAAGATGACAAGGAAAATAGAAAGATAAGAAGTGAATATCAAATACCAAGTTAGTCATGATAAAAAGGGGTTGAAAACAAAAAAAATTAGAAACCAATATGATGCTACAATGTAAGAGTCCACAACACTTAAGAATTAAGATGAATATCAAGAAAATATACATAACAAGACATGACACTATGCGTGTATGTAAGTTCTCATAATCATGATGTGTTGAGCATTCTGTAAAATCTATTTTTCTCTCTTTCTTGATGCTCTCCCTCTTTGTCCAAGAGGTGGAATGACTCTAAATATTATGTATTTTAGGATCTAATTTAATTTTTCATATTTTTTGGTTAAGTAAATATTTGAGTATTCATAATTAAATATTTTATTATAATATTTGTCAACAAGTTTTCATAGCTCCATTCATGTAAAATATGTCTTGGGAAGTTTGGCATAAAAGAAGAAGTAGAAGAAGAAAGAGAAGATGAATATAGTTATGGCCATCATACTTGTTGTTAAATTAAACATCAAACTTGAAAGGTTTCATTATTGTTTCTAGTTATATTCATGTTAGAAGATACACTTTAGCAAATAAATTAATGAATTACATTCCTATCCACAAGAAACTAGAATAGGTTAATGGGAAGTTAGATAACACCTAATTGTGTAAAAGTGTTAGGTGTTGAAGTACACTAACTATGTATATCAAAATAAAAGGTGGAGGAGATGAAAAAAACTCTTAACACTATTGCTTAGGTACTAACAATATCAAATAGCCATGTGGAGGTTAAAATCCTTTATATAAAGAAGTCAATAAAAACTCAAATTAGAAATTTTAGACTGCTATTATCACTTAATTGGACCAATAGTCATAACAAGAGGAGAGTCATTGTCATCATCCACCTTAAAATTTATAATAGGATGCAATTTTGATCATTCAAATAGATCAAACACAAAAAATTATGGAGAACCCTTTAAATAGCATTGCATTTAGTGTGTTCACACAAGCATTTTTTTTAAAGTGGATAAATATCAATGTAAAAGGAATTTGGATCTTAAATACATGTCACTATATTAAAACAACATATTTTTTTTTTAAATTATCATTTGCAATGAATCTAGAAATGTTTTTAACATATTCAAATCCTCTTTTTTATGATTATTTTCAATGAGTAAAAAATCCTCTTTGATAGTTATATTCTAGGACCTTTATTTTATGTATATTGGTAAAAAATCATAAAGAAGTGGTTTCTATAAATCACATAATCATAGGTCTAAAATATGTTAGTAATTTTTTTAAAATTAGAAGATCTACAATTTTAGGGTGTTCCTTTACTATCCTCCTTCCTAATCAATAAAGCTTTTAGTGTATATCATACTACAGTTATTATTAATGTGAGGTATTCCATGTACAATATTTTGTGTACATAAATTACCCACACATAGATTGGTTGGAGCCACTAGTCTTCGTAAATCTCACCCAAGATTTAACTAATAAAAATATGTTGTACACTAATTGTAAAATAATCAAGACAAGAATGTATGAATGTATAGCAAGCCAAGTGTTTCTTCAAATTAAAATACAATATAAAATTTTGATTATAATGTAAATTACCACTACAAGGAGGAAGGTTTCACAACTCTAATGCTTACTTCATTTTACCCATTGGACCTTACTAGAACTAAAAATAACTCAACTCAACAAGGTTGTTACTTGCATCTCTTCTCACACACATTCAAACCACGTTAAAATTAACCTATGTTCTACAATGTTTCAGGGACAAGGACAAGGGGACGACGGGGGATGCATTTCTGGGACATTTCCTAAGGGGGGATTTTTAGGGGATGGTAGGGGACGGTGGCATACAAAATTTGCATACATACATACATACATACATACATACATACATACATATATATATATATATATATTTCAAAATTTATTAATATATTATAGAGAGAGATATGTCAATAAATTAATAATTGATAACAACATCAATATGTAAATAAATCGCAAGAGCAATACTATAACAACATAAGAAATATCATTAAATATTTAATAAAATGCTTTATGTTTTATCATAGTTAGAGTCACATGATCATAGTTTGAGTAGCCTGAAAGAGACCTGTTTTACTTTTGTCGTCGTGTGATTGAGTCGTGTGAATGAACATTGAATATCAATCATAATTTGTAACTTTGTTTGTTTTGGCATTTAGCAAAAATTTTAGGGTTGGGAGAGTTAGTGGGCCTCACACGACCATAGAAAGGAGGACGAAATATTTAAAAAATCACAATTTTAAATATCTTTTTAAACTAGGAAGCTCCCTATCCACGAGGGATAGCTAACCGTCCCCGATACAACGAGGGACATTTCCAACGTCCCCCATCTGTACCGAGGGCAAGGAACCGTCCCTAGAGTGCAGGGGACTTTTCCTCTCGTTTCCTGCTAGTTGTGTTGTTTTGGGGATGGTTGGGGGATGTCCCCTTTGTGTCCCCCCGTCCTGGGGACGGTTGGGGACGGGGACAGTGCGTTTTGGGGCAAGGGACACATCCCCGTGCAACACAGAAATTAACAAAAATGTGTAATGTCAAATTATAAAACATTGAAATTAATATGACAACATAAAATGAAATTGTGGAGTATAGAAAACCAAGAACACATAGAGTTTAACTCAACAAACCTATATTACTTGGGCAATATTATTTCTAAGCATTGAAATAATAATAAAATCAATAGAATATAAGCGATAATGCAAAGTATGGATAATTGTGTTCCTTGACAAGTGTGGCATAGACCTTATCTCAACAGATCTATTTCAAAATCCAATATAATCTTTATGTTAGAAAAATAATCAAAATTAATATATTATATTGATAAATCAATAAATTTATATCATAACCTATTATAATTCTTACATGAGAATAAACACCAAAATTAACACATAAATAACTAAAAAAATAAAATATGAAAAACACTAACTACATTTAAAAATTAATACAATAAAAAAAAGTTATAACCAAAAAAACAATGCAAGTTGGTAGAACAAACTGTTTGACCCCTCCCCACTACCAACCAAATTTGCTTTAAAAATTATTATTTTTTATAACTTATCTATTTTTCGATATATTTTTATAGCTTATCTATTTTTCGATTCCATGGAGTACCTTCCATGGACTTTCATACTGACAAGTCTAGAGGATTTGAGAGTTAGTCGATAATTGATTTGACATGCTTTGTCAATATTGAAGGCCCATCATAACGGATTGTACAACGTTGTCTCGTCTTACTCGGCATGCACCGTCGTCTATAAGATAACCTAAAGACTTGAAAACCCACAACCCTCCATAATATTCCACACTCCACAGTATTGCACTGGCGAAAACGACTGTGCTCGTCTTTTGCGGGGGCCTACAACAGGCCTTAATTATTTGCTAAAGAAGAAAAGCAAAATGTAAAATTTGATTTAATTGAACATTATAAAATCAAAAGCAATATGTCATCCAAATTTCCACTAGCCGGCAAATGGCTGTTGTTCCGGACTTGAATGGTGTATCTACAGAGTACTCAGGTCTCAATCATGAATTACAAGTCCGCCCACTTTATCATGCTTATCGTGATAAATTTTTCTACTTTTCAACAGATTTTTCTGTTCACATACGAGATTTCCAACAATTTCGATCTTCATCTCAGGCCGTGCATCGAGTGGCTCAACCATTCACAATTTCCGAGCTTCGTCCATGCTTTGCGTGGCTCTAGCATGACGGCCGTATTACTTTATTTACATTGCAAAGCACACAGAAAACAGCCATAAAATATTACTATTTTTTAAAAGATTGCGTCTGTAAGTTAAAATTCGGTTGGCTACGGATTTTATAACAGAGAATCCAAATATTATCAAATAATGAGTTTAATTTTACAGTTTCCTGATCTCGAGTTCCCAAGCAAACACCGCAATTAAAAATTTAGGGGACGATCGATGATAAATTTAGCCTCTACATCAAATTAAAGTGTGACTGTGTTGTACAAAGCGTACATGTGTAATATACGCGACTGAATACCTGTGTATTGCTGTCTAAGTATTCTATTTCGGAACTTTTTACTCTTGTTGAGCGAAAGATTTGCATTCTAATAATGCAGAGATGCATAGATCATTTTCTATTTCAAAACCACAGAGATTTAGCTGAAATATAACAGATCCCGGCAAAAGAGGAAACAAAAGACTCTGTAACACTAGCAGATAAATGGAAGTAAGGTTTTTAAATGCAGAGTAGCACACCTTTTATTTTGAAAGCAAAGATGCAGCCGACCTCAAATATCGCCAGAGGGAGTCTCAGATCTGTCCAAGTCCAACACTTTCACGCCAGAGAAAAATTAATCTGCCAAAAAAAAGCAAAATATGAAACGGCCCAGGCTGCTCTCCCTCAGATAACATCTTTCACACATAAAAGCTTAATAATAATGAAATCAAACTCTAACCAGAGCCAAAAAAAAAAACGTAAAATATAACCCTTGCGCGTCCCTAATTCCCTACCCTTCCTCGTTTCTCGCACATTCAGATAACACCTCCCTAAGAAACTCCCCACACCCAGGCCTCCGGGAGCAAAAGAAAATGCCTGAAAACGTTTGAAGTAAAAGAAGGCTTCTCATACACGGGACTTTAAAGGTTGCCTCGCGATGTTTTACTGCACTCATACTCCGGTTCGAACCCACGACCGTGGAAGTTTTGGACACCTGTACAAAGTATATTTGTTCGTGCCGGAGAAAAGGATTAACACGCACCGGCATTGAGCACACGTGGCGGCGTCTCATTGAGGTACTGACAGTTGAATTAGGTTTTTGTCTTTGTCAGTTAGTCACAGTCAGGCCGACATATTTGGAAAGTGCGCTGAAATGGCAGTAATGGACAACTTGTTTTTTGTTTTGTCTTTTAATGTGTGAATTTAGTTTTATATATATATATATATATATATATATTTGTTTCAATTTTAGTTTAATCAAAGAACGTTTTATCAATATAATTATATTGAGTATTAGAAATGGTATTTATTTGTAGAAGGCCTTATCTATTTGAACAAAGTCGCTGATTTCTTGAAATTTACGATTTAGATTTACAAACAACTGTAAGGCAATTGCAATGTTGTTTATATTTTTTATTTTATTATTGTAATGGTAAAATTTGTATATTCATCTTAATTTTCATTTAGTTTTGAGTTTATTTTAAGAGAATGTCTTAGTATAATGACAAAGATAAATGGTGAACTCTTGTGTAAAGTTGATCTTTTTTTTTCTTTCATTATTTTTTTTATTTGCATGTACTTATATGCATTTGACCTTATCCCATCTTTATCTTTTCTTATCTCAATGCATTTGCATCTATGATACCCACACACACACATCACCTATCTTGATATTTGCACTTCCATGTCCCAAGTCAATCTCTCACCATCCATAATTGTTCTCTAAAAATTCAAAATTTGCACTCTCACCTATTTTATAATTTGTTATATATGTATTGCACAATTAATTGTTACTTCTTGATATATAACTGCATTCAATGTGCATCATTTCAATCCAAGAAATTCAAGCATCATTCACAAATCCAACTCAATGAGACTAATTTTAAGAATAATTTGATTTGGAGCACTAAATAAATCTAAATTTGTGTCATATTCATCTAATAAATTTGTGACATTGTTATCTTCAATATTTCTCCCATAATTATAAATTTGGTCTAATCAAATGGGTAGAACAAGGAGAACTTGACCTTTTTAATTTGGTAACTTTTTAAAGGTATTTTTCAATACTTATGTAGATATTAAAGATAAGGATAGCCTTAGTCATCACAATAATCCACAATTAGTAAGGTCATTTGTGCAAGCTTAATAAGAATTTTAGCAACTCACAAGATTGATCATGTACCGTGCAAATTTAATCCATAGAGAATTTTACCAATTGTTATATACCTAAGACTAACATCAAATAAGGGGCACGTATACACAATTATAACATAACTTGCACACACATATCATCATCATATTCAACATTACATAATGTTTTGACCCACTTGAAAAATACATGTTGACAATATGCAAGGGAAATGAAGAAGAATTATTAAATGAAAGGGTGGGTGGCATGCAACTCCATGTTCCACAAACCCTAATTTTTAGAACCTTACTATATTCACTTGTCTAGATGCTCTATAAGAAGCCATAGAATATTAAACCCCATATTCTAGAAAGATATAACCTTAACTACTTACATTAAAAAATAAATTAAAAATTAAAATTAAAAAGCATAATTTAAAAACTACTCCTAAACTTGATAGTTCATAATTATCAACTAAACATAAAACAAGCCTTTCCCTTCCTTTATAATGTAAAACAGCCACCAAATACATTCCTACATATCCACTATATTTATATAGTTCAGTGGGACACAAGGTATATAAATGAATGATTATATTCAAACATCTTATAGCTTTCATTCCAAAAGATATTTAAGGATAAATAACTAAAAAAAAATTCTTATAATTAAGGATGCCATTTTGCTTCTTTAAATTAAATGTGTGCAAGAGAAAGATAAAAAAAATTATATGCTAACACAATAAGAGAGGGTGGAAGATAAATTTTCCATCTTGCAACATTTTATATAATACTAACTATTATCTAACAATGCATTTATATTTTTGAATGACTCACTTTCCTAAAAACTAATACAATATAAATGTTATATTAAATGTTGGGTGGGGGGCCTAGCTCGATTGGCTAAACCTTTCCTGTTGGAGGAGGTTGGTCATGAGGTCCAGTCTCCCCCACCCCTGTGGTATTGAAGGGTGTGTCACGCCAGCACTATCGGTCACGTTAAAAATTTTACCAGGCGCATTGTAGTTTATAGGGGGCCTGCTAGCGCATTGCAGTTTATAGGGGGCCTGCTACCTGATTCCTGTGTAAAAAAAATAAAAAATAAATAATCTTTATAGTTAAAATATTGTGCCTACAATAATTATAGTGATATAACACTATTTTAAATAATTTTATTTTATATAATATCATTGCAATACTATATCTTAATCATTTAATCAACCATAAACTTCTTTTAAAATAAGTTGGATGAGTTTAACAATATCATTGGTGTGAATTAATAATATATGCAAATCTTATGTACTTGTATTTTTCATTTTTTCCTTTCAAATCAATATATATTTGTAATGATGAAATTTGTATACCCACATCCCATTTCCTCTTTAGTTTTGTACCCCTTTTTGAGTGAATGGCTTGATAGATATACATATAAATAAATGACACAAACTTCTCAAGGCTGGACTCATTCCCCTAGCCTTTACCTACCCCATACACACATACTACATCTTATCTACACATGGACACATTCTAATATATCCACCTAGATAATGTATTTAATTATTCATATCCTAACACTTGGGTAAAAGTACAAAGTTGTCACACTTTTGGCCAACTTATCACCGCAACTGAATTTAAGTATTTCTAACTAAAAATCAATTTTGGTCGAACATATGATCTAGTAAGATTCATTCTAGCTAATTTATATATGTCCAAAAAATTTCCAACTAAAATTGTTGGATAAAAGCATATGTAGCACCACTTTGAAGCCAATTTACCGAAAAAATAAATTATTTGAAAAACTTGACGTTTCGACAACTCCTAGTTATATAAATAACATTTTTTTTTTTAAATATAAAGATATCCTTTTGTAGATCCATAAGTGTAGTTTTCAAAAATATATATATTTAAATATTTTAACTATTATTTATATTTTATATTTTATTTTTACTAAAAGTAGGTTATCAACACAAAAATATTAGATTAATTACCATATCAAGAAAAATATTAAAATTTATTAAAAAAATATGATGCACTAGACAAAAGAATCTATATCAAGATGATATAATTTTTTTTCTATTTTAGATAAATAATCAATATAAAAGTTGGCGTCGAATGGAAACAGTTGTGTTTCAATACATGCACATTTTAGTACTTATTTAAAAATATTTATTTATCAAAATTGAAAAGAAAAAATCCATGCACTAAAGTGTAAGGTTATAAATACACACAAAATTTTTGAATGAAAAATAATAAAATTTACTATATAAAGATTGACGTCTCATGTAACTTCATTTTTCAACATTTTATCAGCAATAAAATTGTACTGTAAATTTATTAAAATCTATATTCAAATAATTTTTTAACTTTTTTTAAAAAATACAAGCATAAAATATACTAAAAACTACACATTTTATTAGTTTACATCATTTCAAAATTCAAAACATATATGCCACTTTTTAGTGATTCAAGTTTAAAATTTGGATCATTGTTGGTTGTTTCCTTTATAAAGTGTGACACAAATTTGCATTTTTACCCACTTATCCTAGTACATATATTATCTGCCCTAATGTAATCATCTATTTATGTCCCAAGTCATTTTTATGAATGTGAGGTCAACTTCATGATTGTAAACTTGACCTTCAATTTTCTATAATATGATGCTATGCTCATGTATTTAAAGGCATTCATTTGTATTATTTTGAATTTTCTCTCACATTGAATTCTCCTCTCATTCTAGAAGCAACTAAAGAGAAATTAATAACACAATGTTTGGATTTGGTGCACTTAAACGGAACAATAATTTGCATACATCATTTTGGGATGCTTTCTTTTTTTATCTATCATGTCCCTTTCTAATTTTAGAACTTACAATTTATAGCAGGCTTAGATTCCTAATATAGTAAGTTTGAAATTACAATTTAATCAAGAAAGTTGGTTTCTCAAGGTGATTTAATTAAGGAGTTTTTGGAGGTAAAATATCAGCCAATTTGGGTGTGGCTTTTTGGGAAAAATCAAAAGGATGTTATTTGGCTTGAGAGTGGTGTTGCATAATGGATTTTATTTTAATATTTCTTTTTGGTGCATGTGATTTTTGTTTCAACACTTGGTAGTGGGAGTTACATACTTTTTATGCAAACCTCTCTTCCTAGGTCATTGGGATTTGGAAACCCAAGATGGTGGCTAAGTGGTTTTGGCATTTTAATTACTTCGGTTACTGATTTGGGTTTCATTTGATGCTTGCTTCTTTACATAGGTTTTGACTCCTCTGCAAAGGTTGATAAACCATTGTGGGAATAATCTCTGAGGCTGGGAAAACCAAGGAGATATGGAGTCAAAGACAGTGGCTCTAAGAGTCTGCAGGCGCAATTTCACTCAGAAATTGCATTTATGTTCAAGGTTGTTCAAATTGGTGATTTTGTCAAATAGTTGATAGAGATAGTTGTTTGGAGTGCATAGTTTTTGGTGTTAGTTTATATTGTTATTGTTATCAGTATTTTTTGTAGATTATAGAAGACTTTTTATGTATTTTTCTACCCTATAATTTGAATGAAGTGTTGAATATTTTGTATGAAAGTTGTAGTTGATTTTTGTGAAGATTGGGTTTTTTCTTAAATGATGTAATTTGCAGCATGGTTATGGTTGTTGTTTGTTCTTGTTAATAATATAAAAACAATATTAAAATCACTTTTTTTGTAGCAAAGCATCCTCATTCCATTAGCACATCATTTGACAATAAAATTGGATTTTGTTGAAGAAGTTTTATTGCACTCGATTTCTCCATTTTGGTATTTTGGAAAAAATCATTTGTGATAGATTAGAAATTGGTTGAGGGATATTTCATTATCCCTTTACCTATTTTTCTAGGAGTTGACCTAAGAGAACACATTGCCTAGTGACACAATAGTTATCCCTTAAAGGAATTTATAAATCAATTATTTTTTAGTGCAAAATTTCACTAATTTGTGGGTAGTTCATGTCTGCCAATTTGATTTTAGCAAATATAATGAAACAATCTAGGGCCCAAATTTCCTATATTTTATAATTTTTCAAAATGCATGTTAAATCCCCACCAATTTAAGGTTGATGCAAGAAGTTGGGTCCACAAAAAGCTCAAAAAGTGGAAGTGTTTTCCCTGATTTTTAGAATTTATCATAGTCAAGGACTGAAAATTTGAAGCACTTACACATTGAATCTTAGAAAAAGTCGGTAATATGAAATTTTGAATTTTGAATCTAGTTTCCAAATATATAATTTATTATAATACCTAGATGATATAAATTAGTTTTTAATAGACTAATCAAATGCACAATACAACTGAGAGGGGGGTGAATTAGTTGTAACTTAAAACTTAAAAACCCTCATTAACATTCAGATCCACATTCATTCACTAAACCCTTAAATCTATTATGATGAATTAGCGTGAAAAGAAAATAGCAAAAACTTAAACAACTTAACATTGGATACACAAGAGAACACCAGATTTACATGGAAAACCTAAGAAGGGAAAAACCACGGTGAGGATTAGCTCACAATATAAGTAATATCAATACCTAATACAATAGGGCTCACTATTGGAAGGGCTCACTGCCCAAAGAAGAAAGGCTCACTACTAAGAGGCTCACTACTGGAATAGAAAGAAGATAGAGAAGGAATGTTACATAGAGAAAAGCATCTCAATGCAACAAGGAATCCACCACAATGACATCAACACCTTCACAATCTGATTGAAGAATTGTAGCCACCTTTTTCTCATTGTATCCAATAAAATAACACTTAAAAGCTCGCACTACTCTACTCAATTTCGCACTCTAACACACTAAACTTTGCATCATTCACATCTCACACATCTATCGTTCATCTATCTTATTCTCCTTCAACAACTTAACTCATACTTATACCATCCTCAACCTTGAAACCCTCTCCAAGGTTAGTTATGCGCCTCAAATGTGTAAATTCAAATTAGGTCGGTGCCAAAACACTTTTCTGGCAGATAGAAGTGAATGTGAACCACATCAAAACTTAATTGGGACCCAAATAAATAACTCCACTTAACCACACACTACCACAAACAATATTTATCCTTTGCATGTAGTGTAAACACCAGGTTGATCGTTACCCATGCAAACACCATTAAAATTTGAAGTACATGCTTCCAAAAACCTAAGGATGACTTGTGAACCACAAATCATGCTTGAACATGATCTAGAATATTCCTCAAACATCTTGAAATACAAAAAGATCCTTGGCAACAACTTCCACCTAAAGAATGTACAAACCCAATACACTCAAACAGCTCTATTATACATTGTTACTTCGAAAACTATCTTTTGAAGCACCAAACCTCGAATCCTCTTGACTAGGGTAAACTACCAACACCATAAACACACCTTCAAAATCGCAAGACTTGAAGCATAACTACGAAGAAATGTGAAGCATAAACATTTCTCCCAAACACCTCTGCAATGCACAATCACACACTGGTGAACACAACTTCTTTTGTACCATGATTTATCATACCATATCTTGAATACAACACCTTTGAATACCTCTCACCAACATATCCAAATTGCAGAGGAAGATATTCAACCTAGAAGAAATGTACTGGATCAAAACCAAAAACATAACTTTGTTACCTAGAACACCACTACAACACATTGTTTTCTCTTTTTATCTAATTTTCTCAAAATCACTTGGAAACCAAGCACCAGGGACACATCCTCATCATCATGTCACTTCCAAAATTTTATCAAAGTAGCAATAGAGGTTAACACTAGTAGCTTTACTAATGACAACATAATGCAACTAATTAAAGCATCAACTGCATTCTTGCAATCATTTCACTCAACTATAGACATTAATGACAACACAGGCTTGTTGACATCAATGACAACACCAACTGCTCATACTTGCAACATAGACATGTATAAAAGCCACTTTTTAAAAGTCACTTTTTCAGGACCATACCATGGATGTGTATGGACACCATAACTTGACCTAAATAAAATTATTTTAATAATTCTTTTTGGGGAAAGATGTATAACAAATTTAAGATTGATGAGGATATCTTTTGTATTTTTTTGTATTTTTTAATTAATTTTTTATTGGGCCCAATTGTTATTTTTGAAAACCAATGTGTGCGAACACCATAATTTGACCTAAACTAATCATTTTTTATTATTTTTCATTGTGTAGAGAATTTTTCTGTAGATTGATGTCATATAATTTTTTTACAAGAAAATTAACAGATTAAAAGTTATTAAAAACAAAAAAAGCTTGATATTTCAAGGTTATGGACCAATTCGCTTAGAAATTAATTCATAAATATAAAACATAATCCAATAAAAAAATACATATTTGAAAACTAGACATCGTGATCTATAATAGTTTTAATTTCATAAATTAATTCTGAAAAAATCCCATCAACTATATTGCCAAAGTTAGACATTTCTCTTGACATTGCCTTAGTTTTTAAGTTACAGATCAAAGGATAAGGGTTAGTTATCAAACCTTTCTCGAGCCTAAAACCCAAGAAAAAAGTGGCTTGGAGATTTCAAATTTAAAGAATAGGTACCTATTTTAAAATAGGTACACATTCATATTTTAGAACAAGTACCCATTTCGAAACTGGTACCCTTTCCTAATTTTCTAATTTGAAATTAGGAACGGGTACTCGTTCTAAAATACAATGAGATCCCATTCTAAAATAGAACGGGTACTCATTTCTATTATACCCAATTTTTCCAAATTTGGAAAAAAATGACTTACCACCTTTTTTGCAACATTCTCAGGTTTTGTAGTACGGACTGGCAACACCTTTTTTATGATTTTTATTCAATTTTATCTTGTGTAATCTCTTAATAGGTCATATTCTATTTAATTATTTGAAGTAGAGAATCAAAAGTTGATTATTTTAGAGTGGAATAAAGTATAAGGAATTTTCTCAAGAGGAATTAAAAAAAGGATTTTTGATATATATTCATATTTATTTGTACTTTAGATTTTATAGAACGAATGATATGCATATATAATTTTATTTCAAAATTTCAAGGAGGTAACAATTTGAAAAGAGGTATGGCGTGTGCAGGTGTGAGAGCGGGAGCAAGCGGGAAGACCAGAGGGGGAGGTAATTTGAATTCCTTTGATGTTGATGCTAATGTAGAGGATGACTCTGATGAAGATTGGTGGGCTTTGGAGGCTTCTCAGTCTCCTGTGCTCGTGGCTTCTGCATTGTTCTACATGGCACCTATGTTTTTCAAACTCTCTAGAGAAGGGAGGTTGGTGTTTGGACTGGATATTATGGAGTTTTTTGTGTTCTTGGAGCTTCTGGCTTGGGTTTCTACCTCATTCTTGGTCCTTGAGGCTACATTTTTCGGTGTTTTGGAGGATGGATGTTCATTGTTGACTGATGTTGTGTGTGGCCTGCTTTGGGTTGTCCTCCTTTGGCATCTACTATCCTTTGTGGATGTTTTTGCTCCGTTTTAGGATCTTTTTCTTTGTGGTTTTGGTGTTATTTGCTTTCCCCCAAGCTATGTTGCTTGTGGTGCTAGAGGGTTTATTTTGGTCCCCTCTTGGGTTTGCTAGAAGCTCTAATCCAACATCTTCAACTTCTCAAAGCATTGGGTGGGAGTGTGAAATCTAAAGGAGATGCATCTTTTGGAGAAGATGTTTCTGAAGTTTTTGATGTTGCGGTTGGCATCTTTGAGGTCCCTCACATTTTTCTGTGTGGGTATGCATTTGCTTTGTAGGTGGCTTTGCTCTTTAATCATGTTTTTGGGGCCTTTGTTCTGCTTTCTTTGGCTAGAGCTATCAATTTTTTTGGCTCTTTGATTTGGTATGTTGAGGCCCACAAGATGTTAGTATTCTGGACTATTATGGTTTTTGAGACCACAACACCTGTTGTGCATGGTGGTCTTCTAGCGTGTGGTGGGGTTTTCCCCATTTTTTATTTCCACTTCTTTGTGTTGGCTAGTGGTGGTGTTATTGTCGCAGAAGGAGAAGCTAATAATTTTTTCCATTTGCTTTACACTGCTATGAATGAGTGGCCTACAAGGTTCGAGCTAAGTGAACTCGTGGTGAAGGAATTTTTGTGGGTTGTTTGTGTTTCCTTGGATCGCTTCTTTCCTGATGGTCTGGAGGGGTTTTCAAACCTGTTGAGGATGGTGCTGGAGATGTGGTCTCTAAGGTGATTTTTCTTTTGAGGATCTTTGACATATGGCTTGTGTTGATTGTGGATAGTTCAAGGGTTCTTTCTCTAATGGCTGGTTTGAAGGTGTCATGTTTTCATATGAAGGTCTATTTTAGAATCTCTAGCTACTTCTGGGTTGATTTCTAGGTTACTTTGGTTCGTTCCAAAGTTCGTTTGCCCCCCTTTTTGACTTGTGAAGCCTTTTTTTTCCATAGGGGGACTTAAGGCTCCTATTTTTTTGTGTTGGTGACTAAGGGTCACTCGTGGGATGAGTTGTTTCAAATTGTTATTTTAAAATCTCATAAGATTTTTTGTTTTTTCCGACTGACTAAGGTGTGTTCTACTTCTTCTTGGCTCCTGTATCTTGCTATGCCTAAGGAGGTTTTGATTATCCCTTCTTCCAAAAATTTTTCTTTCTCTCTAAATCTATAGTGGGTGTCTTCTATGGAGGTGGAAATTTCTCCCATTGAGGTGGAGCCCTCTTCTATTGAGGTGGAGGTGGTTATTGTAGATTTGGTAGGAAGAACTTTTCTCTATGATTGATCCTATCGAGGTGGAGCTTGTATGGGTTGATGAGTGATGGATTTGGAGTTTGGGGCTCTCATATCATCCTCTCCTATAGAGGAGAGCCCTATCCTATTTAGGTGGAGATGGGGTTGGTGTTGGTGGGATGTTGCTACAAGAAGGTTGTTGTGTTTTATGGCTCCATTTTTCTCTCTAACTCCCCTATTAGGGTGGGGTGGTTGGATTTTCTCTTGTTTTTGTTTAGGGGTTTGATGGTGTTGTGCACCATTAAGTTATCTATTCTTCTTGGCTTAGGGGTGTCTTTCTTGAATGGCTATTTTGTTGTTTCCTAGCTAATACAGGTGGGTTCTTTGTTCACCTAAAGGGTCCCAAGTCTCAATTTTTACCTAGTTGTGAAGGGACCCCAATCCCCTGTTTTCTATTTTTTTGCGCCTGGTCTAGTCTTGTTTATTTGTCTAAGGCTTGTTTATTGTCAAAATGACACAAAAAACTTAAAAACAGAATATTTCTACTATATTTCTCCTAAAAAAGAAAGACAACATATAGTAGCCTAACTTCCAAGGTCCTGGTATTTGGTTCTCAACTGTCTGATGTCACTCAATTGGCCAATACAACTATAATATTCAAGGGGCCTTTGTTGGTGATAAGGAATACAAACTTTATCGTATTCATCAATCTATGTTTAATGGGGGGTTTAAATAAATAGAAAAAGGATATATCAAGGCACAGATCAGTAAAACATGAACAAAATTCTTTAACATACAGACATATATTCTTAACAACGAGTGTTTCTTAACAAATCAAAACTATAACATGATGCAATTCATAGAACAAACCATACCATTGCATACATTCACAATGCTTAGTTTAATTATCACAACCATTCATCAAAATTCCACAACATTCAAAGAAAAACTCCTCATTCATTGCCAATAATATAGATCAACAGACATATAACAATTCCATTCATAGATAATTTAATGAAATAATCTTTAAAATCTGGTTTCCCCTATTGATTCACATCAAATAAGAAAGATTTATGCACAAAAAACTCACTGACATACAGACCGATTATGGTTCATTAACCTCATCCAAGAAGTTCAATTCCAACATAAAACTGTATAAAAAGTGTATCTAAATTCAACATGAACTTAAAAAAGTATCTTTTGCTCAAAGCTATAAAAATCCTATCTTCTATCATCAGGTGGCTAATTCTACTTTCATCAACCGACCTTTACAATATGGAGCTCAAAATTACATATAGACATGCTACACATAAAGCCCTCTCAATCAAAAATTGAGATTCACTAATCAAGGAACTGGAACTGCATCAAGAAACTAAACTGGTTGATCTTCAATTCAAAAGTTGATTGCCTTGTTGTGCAAAATTTGATGCCCAAAAAGAGACAGGGATGGTTGATGAAAACCTTCAGTTCAAAGTTTGATTGCCCTGTGAAGTAGCAGAGAAAAAAGGAATTCATATACCCAAAATAGAATATTTTGCTACCAAATCAATCTTGTGTTGTTTGCTCAAGAAGATATTCATCATAGCTGGAGAACACTTGTTGAAGAATGTCCACATCAGGCCCATCGACCCAACTCTCTTCAAATTTGATTCTTTTCAACTCTACTGAGGCAAATTCCTGCATATATTTCAATTTGGTGAATTTCCTCCTGACAACTTTCACCTCTTCTTTAATATCCATTAGTCTATCCAACAAAAAATTCTCTCCATCATCCTCTTTCTGCATGACCTCCTGGAATCTGTTGTTCCATTTCTCCTTCAATTGATCCAAAGGCATGCCTCCTTTAATCGGTATGTCTACATTGACCAAAATAGCCACTACAGCTTCTAGTTCATCAAACTGCTCATTCAAGTCTTTACTAGCATCTTGAATTTGATTCCTATGTTTATATATAAAATCAGACCTAAACCGAATTATGCTTGAGGCTTTTTCCAAGAAATCTGCATTATCTTCTTCAAGGATTGATTTCTCTAGAAGAGTTGATTTTGGCAACTTATTGATATCTTTCAACTTCTGAATATACCCCCTATATTCTTCCTCATGTTCTCCTAGGGTTTCAGTATGATGACCCATTTCCTCTATTAACTCAAGTGTTGTTTTACGGATTTCAAAACTGTTTACCAACACTTCACCCACTTCTTGATTAATCTTGTCAATCCATCTATCCAACCTTTCAGATTTACTCCTCATTTGTACTAAATCATCAACTTCTCTTTTGTTGTGTAAGACTAGAGTTTCTAAGGCAGTAGCTTGTTGGGACCTAGGAGTGGAAACATCTCTTAAGAAACTATGCAATTGATCCAATTGAGCCTTAAGCTCATCCTTTCTTTGTTTATCTTTGATCATCCTGGACTTTGTGGAGGAAGCTACAACATCAATAAGATTCATTTGTTGATTCCTTGTAGGCCTTCCTAAGTTGACTGTGCCCAATTGATAATCAATCAATTGCATATCTTGCCTAGCCTTGTCCACCAACGAAATTGCACATTCAACAATGATCTCTCATTCCTCCGTGAGCCTTGTGGAATGAAGAACCCTGGCCTTTTTCTTAGGTCTTTCCTTTTCTATCTCCTTCATCATTTCTTCCCAATTAAGAGGTTGTGGTGGAGCTATCTGCATCTTTTTAAGATCCATCTTTAACCACGTAGGAGCACTAGGAATGGTAACCATCATTGTAAAGGAAGAGGCAGCAATAGTAGAAGATAGTGGCTGCAATAAAGTAGCTTTAGGTTGAGAATCAACCTCTTGCACATTTTGTTGTTCCTTTTTTGCATTCTCTTGTGCAACCCTCTCGGCCTCTTCCTTATCCTTCTGCTCCTGCAACCTTTTATCTTCTCGTTCCTTTTTCAAAAGCTCTTCCTCTAACCTATTTTCTTCAAGCAATTTATCTCTCTCTCTCCAAGTCTTTGAGCTTGTACCATGCTTCCTTTTCATTTTTTTGTTGCTTAGCAAGCTCCTCAGCATCCTTTTCCTTTTGCAAGTGTTCTTCTTCCTCTCTTTTCTTATAGGCCTCTTCAACAATTTTAAATTTATCCTCAAGGGCTTCCCTTTCTCTTCTTTTTTTAGCCTTCTCTTCTTCAAGATTATGGATCTTTTGTAGCATTTCTAACTTTTCATTCTCCTCCTTTACTCTGAGCTCCTGCTCCTTTTCTTGCTTATGCTTGGCCAACTCATCAGCTTTATGTTTCGCCTCTTATTGTTGTTGCTGGAGTAATGCATTAGCTTGTGCCTTTGCATCCATTTCCTATTCCTTTTCCAATGCTTCAACTTGTGCCTTGGCATCTGAATCTTGTTGTTTCTGCAATGCTTCAGCTTGTGTATTTACATCCATTTCCTACTATTTTTCCAATGCTTCAGCTTGTGCCTTCGCATCTGATGATCTCTTAGCTTCTTCAAACAACGTCCATTGGTCCTCCTCTGTCAAACATGCACAATTCCTACATCCTTAATTTCATCAAGAGGCGCCTCCTCTAGTGTCTCCTTATCTGATAGAGTACCCTTAGATTTTGTCTCTACTTCATGGATTTCAACCTCAAGACCCTTTCCCTTTAAAGTTTCAGCTTCCTTATGAAGGGTTCCCCTAGGCATTTCTCCACTTGACCGCTCTGTAGGAGGGGGTTGAGTAGACAACTCACCTAAAACTGATGTTAAGGCCCCAAGTCCTCTTGGGAATTCTTCTTCATGTGCTTCAGGTAGATCTTGAGTTGGCACTTCAAGTTCAAACTCCTCTATATCAGGAGGGAATAATTCCAAGGGTTCCTTAGGAGGCATTCTTTTCGTCCTCTTGTACCCTTGAGTGGTACCTATACCTTTCCTTTTCTTGGAATTTTGACCCCCAGGCTCCTTGGTTCTTAACACAACCCATTGGATGCTTTGATCCAACACTGGCCTTGCTATCTGTTTAATATCTATAGTCTCCTCTGCACCCCAATCTACGAGATCCAAGTTCTTGGTACCTATATTTTGTCCCTCATATAGGGTATCCAAAACCACCCCATCATCTAATAATGCTTTAGGAATGTCCACCTTGACCCCATACTCCACCATGAGTGGGATAGGAAACCTTTCATAATTTATTTTCCTTAAGTCATACTCATCCTGAAGATTACTCCAAAAGTCTTCTAATAGATTGAAGTGCTTATCAAAAATAGAAGCAAGAAAAGCGTTCTTCTTCTTTGGATCAAAGTGCTTCCTAGTAGTGTACAAGGTCAACTTCAGATGCATCAATTCATTGCAAAAAACCTTAGCTCCCACAAGGTGTGGACAACTATATTCACCCAACTTCATGGGGAACTTATGACAACTAGGCTTATGCTTTATACCAAATTTAGAATTAACCCCCAAAGCTTGATAAATGAATTCCATTAAAACAATCCTATTGTTGCAGCATCTAGGGAGTAGGTGAGGGTGACCATCAAATCTAGCCAGCCTAAAATAAGTAAACTTGGGGTATTGGATAAAACAATATCCCCACTCTATGATGAATTCCATGGCCTCCTAGCTCAATCTATATATTTCATCTCCCGTAAGCTAGTTAATAATGACATATAAAAATGTGTCATTAACCCTTCTGTAATGCAGTTCATAATTCTGCAAGGTGAGTTGATCATAATGATTCCATACCTTGTTTTTTCCATCATCTTCTCCCAAAATCCCCACTCTATTTAAACTTGGAAAAATGCCTCTCCTTGCTGCTGCATAAATGACATAAGAGGTCATGAAGAAACTCTTGGTTTCTCTCACTCTAATCATTTGGTTGTGTATGCTTTTAGACACAATCATGGGACAATCAAATTGTTTCCTACCATCTAGGATTGTCTGAATGAATGGGAACATCCATTCTTTAAAGTGAAGAGAATCCCTTTCCTAAACACTCTAGAAAGCATCATTATAATGTCCCCAACCTCCTTGTAGAACTCTACCCTTTTAGGCTGATCTGGAAGCTTAACTAGAGACTTTTTCTCAGTTATCATCCATTTTTTATTCAAATAAGTTTTGTTGGCCTCCTTATGATTACTATATATTTTTAAATCCTCCACCTCATTGAGTTGCCTAGGATTCCTTGGATTGGGCACATTGAACATAAACTGAAACATTTGAGGAGTTAAATCAATGATGACACTGCCCTATGAATCCACACACTATCTAGTAGTAGGATTAAAGGCTCTAGTTGCTGTCATTATTAATTCAAGACATTGGATTCATAGAGGAAATATAGTGATATGAGCCAAGCCCGATTCAACTATTCTTTGGGTCCTCCCTATTACCTCTTCAGCAAACGTTGCAGAGTACAATTCTTCATAATGGAATGGACCCAAGTTGGTATCAGTTATATCTGCCCAATCAGAATCCACTTTACTGGCAGTGATGGCAAGACCTCGATGATCATAACTCAAGGTATAAGGGAGTTGTACTGGCTTAACCGTTTTAGGATTTTCTCCTAGTTTTGAAGTCTCTGTAGGTTGACTCCTTTGAAAAGCCTCACCTGATGCTCCTGACATCTTAATTTTTGCATCAAAACCCAATATTAGATCCACAAGAAGTATGAAAAAACCAGGTCAAAGATCTCACCTTTCATATACACTGGAGACAAGACTAGGCATAGGAAATCCTTAGAAAGATTTTAAAACACCGCCAGGGTCGGGACCGGAATGGACATTGAACTCACAACAAACCATATAGCGAGATCAGAGACAAAGTCAGAATGGTAATCGAGACCGAGATCAAAATGGAATTTAGACTTGGTATAATGAAGAAGATTCAAATTTATATCATGTTCTGCTTACGCTTCCGACAGAGTGAAAGATATTTCAATAATTTATAATTCATCTGAAGAGGGCTTCGAGACGGATCCGACATCTATTGCAAACAAAAGGCTTGAGAATAGAATTAATCCTAGATCCAACTCCAAGTAAAACAAACATGACATCACTAGAAATTTTGACAGTAGAACGAATGACATCATGGCCAAAAATGAGGTCACCTGACAAGCCAAGGAGACCTAAACTAATAGTACCAAACCATCTCCCCATACGACCAAGGAGAAACACAACAACTAGGGCACAATTTTAAAACTAATTAGAGACACGCAAAACCCTAGTTTACTAAAAACCTTCGACTTAAACAATTAGGGCACAAGTTAACCCTACTCAAAATCAACAAGCCAAGACACAAAAGGACCGGTAGGTAAAGTAATAGATCGAAGAAAACCATATAACCATGTAGCAGATGATCGACACCCCAAAAACCTAGGGCACAATGGTACGGGTGCTAAGAAAAACGCGAAAACGACCGTTGCAAAGTAAAAAAAAATGAGAAAACGACAGACAACCAAATAAAACAAAAAAAAAGAAAGATCCAAAGACAAAGGAAATAAAACAAAACAAGCAAGGATTCAAACGAAAAGAGTCACAAACCCCATGAAGAATAGCAGACCAAACAAGCATAATGAATGACAACAAAGAAGACAAAGAACAAAAACCCTACCTCGAAAAGAAATCCAACAGGTCAGCCTTTGATGCGAATCCGCATGGAAAATGCTTGACCTATGATTGAATCATGCTCCCAAATGCTCTACCTCAACTCTGGTTCAATATTACTTGTTAAACAATAATAACAACCAACATTTTAACCTTAATTAAGGTTTAAAATCCAATTTCATACGTGGGAGGTGCCTGTAATTAATGTCATTAATGTTGTAGGTCAGACATGGAATCGCAGTGAGAACATGCACAAAACTATTGTGTGACTGAAGTAAAGTCAAATAGCAACAAGAAAGGCGGGAGCAGAGACAAAATGAGAACCAGTTTTGGAGACTTTGTCCAAGTTCCAGTTCCGGTTCCGGTTTCGGTTCCGGTTTTGGTTCTGCCAACAATGAAGAAAAGGAAAGAAAGAACCAAAAAGAAGACACCAAGATCAAAACAAGGTAATCAACATCAATCCCAAGTCCAAACAAACAAACCAAAAAGGTGGAGGCGGAGGCGGGATAGAAACAAGTTTGGAACTTTGTATAAATCCCAAACTTAATATCCATTTTGGCTCCGGCTCCGCGAAAGAAAAACAAGACAGACCAAAGAGACCAAACCAAGAGACGAGCGGGATCAAAATCAAGAAGGATTCGGGGAATGAAACTCAAAATAAGTTTCAAATCCCGATTCCGATCTGGTTCCAGTTCCGACAGAACAAAAGAAAACAAAGTGTTGGAAGAAAGAACAACTCCAAACTTTGTTGAAAAACAACCAAGGACAGAAAACAAAAGAGGGGGACCCATTTTGACCAAGGAAAAAGATGGGGTGGTTATGCAAGGCATAACGGGGTTTTTCTTTTTTGGCTATTGTTGATGTTCTAATTATCTTGTATGCAACATGTTTTTCTTTGACAAGGTTACAAAGCCCTTCAAAATGGGTCTATAATGGGTTTCGAGTTCCATCAAAACTTGTTTTACCCCTAATCAAAAATAATTTGAAAATAGGTTAAAAATCATTTCTTTTATAAAAATGGTTTGGTAATCATGGGATCAAAGTAAAGACAAAAAAATGTAGGAATCTAATGACACCTAAAGAAACTAAAGAAAATAGAGAGATGGAGGCAAAACGACAAAGAGATAGAAGAACAAGGATTCATCAAATGAAAAATATTGAAGCATCTAGTTCCATGAATCTTGAAGAGGATACCATAAAGGATGGGATGAATGTAGATGATACAAATATGGAAATCATGAATATGGAAGAAAATGTGATTATAGAGACAAACTCAACTATGTCTTCAAATTCAACTTTGAATGATTTGGAAATAGTGAATATGTAAACAACTTTAGGTATGTCTTCAAATCCACCTTTCAATGATATGGAAAATGAAACTATTCAAACAAATCTAGGCATGTCTTCAAACCCACATTTTGATGATATTGATATTAATTATTTAAATGAAGCTAGATATACCAATAATGATATCTATTATACTAGTGAAATAATGGTAAAGCAAAATAAGAATGAAATATCTTGTATGAATGAAAATGAGAATGAAATCCCTTATATGGTTGAAAATGATAATGGAATCCCTTGTATGGTTGAAAATAAAAATGAAATCCCTTGTATGAATGAAAATAAAAATGTTTTTTTTTACACTTGAAAAAGATGACTTAGATAACCTTCTTGGTAAAATTACTTGGAGATAAATGAAAACTCATGGAAGTAGAATATATATTAAAAAAAATTATAGAAAAAACTAGGATTTCAATGTCAACTCATGATGGAATTGATGAAAATATGGAAAATACAAAAAGTGATGAAAAAATTAGGCATTTTTAAAACCAAAAAAGAAAGATGATTTAGTGGAACAAGTCATATCTAGTGTTGCTAATGCTATTGATTTTATAGGAAAAAAAGTTGATCTAAAGATAAGAATGTAACACGAAATGCTATAACAACTACTTTAGGTAATAAATCGAATTCAAATAAAATAATGCTAAGTAAGATTATTAAATATGTAAAAGTAAATCCTAAAACTTTGATTAGAGTGTCCAAGAGAATAGAAAGTATTGAAAATGATCCAATTAACCAATGTTGGATTTTTAGTGGTAGACTCCCAAGGTCGGACATGAAATTAACTAATGAAATCAAACCTTTAATTTAAAAATATTGGCATGATAGTAAAAGAGAATCATTTGATATTAGAGAAGTTTTAAAATTAAGTGGGATAAAAAATATGTGATCCTCATCCAAAACATCTAATAGATATGACTCAAATTAAATTTTATAAAAAAAAATAGATGATTCAATCTTACCAAAAATTAGCATAAGTCAAGAATCATTTGAAAAATGTACACCTTGGTATGTGAAAATTAATAAACAATGAATCTCTTGTTGTTGTAAAAATCATGTACAATTTGATTATTATTATGATATTTTTCAATATATATGTTGTACTTTGTATATTAATGAAATTATGCAGGAATGTGATATTAATATGTCACCTGAAACAATCAAGGAGTTTATAGCAGGTTTGTTTGGTGAACTATCTAATGGAAACTTATTTTATTTAAGTGCATGTATTTAGAAAATATAATAGATGTGACAACCTTTCATTGTTAGGAGAATGTATGCATGAAAGTAGTTAACATGAATTTGGAAAACAATTAGTGGATGTTAAAAGATTCAAAAATGTCGAATATTCTCTAAAGGATGGAAAAATTGGAAAAAGTTGTGAGCTAATCATAGAAAAAAATAGTGTGTATGCATTCATTAGAGAATTTAAAGATAATATTGTACCCAAATATGTCAAACACTCAATATTCTTGATGGCTTGATGGTCAATTTCATACATGTAACTACACATTTCCAATTGGAAGGTTATATTATTAGTTGTTGATTTTGTAGAAAACTATACTCTTGATCCACAAGAGGAAATTCAATCCCAATATTATAATTCAGTGCAGGTGGCCATATTTGTTCATGTTGTATATAGACATATAAATGATAGTACATAAGATAATAATTTTTTTTAGGGAGTACCATTTTTACTTGAGTGATAATCGATTAAACTCATCAAATTTTGTTCAATTTTTGTTTTAATATATTTTATAAAATTTAAAATAAAGAGAAATTTAAATGAGAGAACATCTCATATGGTCGGATAATTGTATAATTCAAGAAAACTAGAATATTTTATTGGTTATGTAGATCTCACAAGGAAAATAATATCCAACACATGTGGAGTTTTTTTGAAGCTGGACATGGTAAAGGAGAACATGATGGAGTTGGAGCATGTGTGAAAAGAGCTCTTGCTAGAGAGAAACTAAAGTTTGAAGATGCAACAAAATTTAGAGATGCACGTACAATTATAGATTGGTGTAATACACAATTATCTACACGAACAAGTGAGAACTCAATAATTCGACGATTCTTTTGGTTAATTGAAGAAGAGAATATTCTTCCTCGACATTATTGTGAAACAATTAGTGGATCAACAAAATGACTTTGGTTTAAGAGTTCAAATGCAAAAAAGTGGACAATATGGACAAAGGAGCTTGCATCTTTTTTGCAATTTGATATTGCAGTTGATTGGAAAGCGTGCAAAAATATAAAATGGTTTGAAGAATAGAAACAAAGAGCCTTACCACCTACATCAACACATGATCAATTTGGAACAACAATTGAAGAATATAATTAAGTGTTTGCATCAAATGATTATGATAATTTTATAGACCTTGTACAAGAAGGTATTAACTCATTCAATTTTTTGATATTACATAATTTTGCAATATATAATTTTATATGTATGCATGTTTATATGTGAATTATATATTACTCTTTATTGAATTAAATTTATTTTGTAGAACATGTGTATGTTGTTGTTGCACCTGAGGGGAATGAAGAGGAAATAGATTATCGGTTGGCTCAATGTGTTGAGAGAAAACATAAGTTGGTACCTAGAGTGGATTATGATAACTATGAGTATCTTTTGTGGTTTTTGTTGGCACTTGGCTACAAAAATATCTAATAAAAATGAAGGTTTTCCTGCATTTGAATACTACGAAAGACATAATAAGATTATACATTACTCACATTTGATTGTGGAAACCAATATAAAACTAGTTAGATATAAAGGGAGACCTGTTGATAAAGTGTTATGGACATTTTATATGGATGAGCATGAGACAATCATAGATGTATTACAAAAAATAGAGAATGTAGATGGTATAATGAAATAAATAAATATAGGTAAGTATATAGTTGTATATATTTAATTAATAGTCTATATATAGTTAAAAATTTCTCACATAACTTAGATTCAGGGCTCATATGTATCTCCCCTTAATCCATCTTCTTATATTAGTCTTAAGTCATTTACTAATTATAGTTAATATTTTTTGCTTCAAGTCTCCCACAATTAGATACATTACAAAAGAGAGAGGATGCATATGTTACAATGGAATTTGAATAAATATAGGTAACTATATAGTTTTATACATTTAATTGATAGTCAAAATATAAAGCTAATTAATTTATTGTCATTTTATAAAAAAAAATAGAATTGATTGCATATCCCCTTAAGTCATATCCTCTTAGGTCCCCTTAAGTCATCCTAGATTATGTACCCTTTTAAGCTATCTCATATTTATAGAACTAATTGTCTTGCATGACACATAATTTGAGCCAAGGCTCTTGTATCTCCCCTTAAGCCATCCTATTAGGACCCCTTAAATAATTTTCTTAGCTACCCTAAATCCATCATATTGAATCCCCTTAAATAATTCTCTCAACTCCCCTTAAGCTATCTTCTTAGGACCCCTTAATCTAACCTCTTAGCTACCATAAATCCATTCTCTTGTGTTCCCTTAAGTCATTATCTTAACTCCCCTTAATCCATCCTCTTATAACCCCTTATTTTATCCTCTTATCTACCCTAAATCCATCCTCTTGGGTCCCCTTAAATAATTCTCTTGACTCCCCTTAAGGGATATTCTTACCCCCCTCTTAATTCACCTTCTAATTATAGCTAAATTTCTCACAAATTTGAGTCAAGGCTCGTGTATATCTCCCCTTTGTCTCTCTTCTTATTTTAGTCTTAATTCATTTCCTAATTATAGTTAATTATTTTTTTATTTAGGTCTCACACAACTAGATGCATTACAAAAAGGAGAGGATGAAAATGTTACAATGTAATTTGAATAAATACAGGTAACTATATAGTTTTATACATTTAATTGATAGTCAAAATATAAATTATTACATATTCCCTTAAGTCATATCCACTTAGGTCCTCTTAAGTCATCCTAGATTATGTACCCTTAAATCCATCCTCTTGCATCCCCTTAAGTCATTTCCTAATTATAGTTAATCATTTTTGTTTCGGGTCTCCCACAACTAGATGGCATTGGTGACCATTACTTATGCATGTTGAATGCACGAGACAACTGAGAGGAGGGGTGAATTAGCTGTACATTAAAAAATCAAAACCCTCATTAACATTCAGATCTACATTAGTCCTTAAACCCTTGACAACCATTAATCCCTTATCATGCATTAGCAAAATGTAAACATGCGAAATAGTAATATTGTAGACACATCTAAACACATGAGAACGCCAAATTTATGTGGAAAACCTAAGAAGGGAAAAACCATGATGCAGATTATCTCATAATATAAATTAATTGTAACATCAAATATAATAGGCTCGTTGTGGGAGGGCTCATTTCCAATGGCTCACTTCTAGATTAGAAAGAAGAAGAAAGAATATTGTTACAATAAGAAATCCATCTCAAAGCAACAAAAAAATCCACCACTACTTCACCAAAACATTTCTACTCTCTCTGTAGAATGTAGACACCTTTTACTCACTACTTTAAGTAGTCTTAGGCATTAAATCTCACACTGCATTTCACATTTTTTCACTTCACATCTCTACACTTCACAGTACACACTTCACTTCATCAACTCAACACTCATATATACCGTCTTCAACCTTGAAAATAATTCACAAGGTTGGATATACACCTGAACCATGCAAATTCAAATTAGGTCAGCACCAAAACATTCCCACGGTGGAAAGGAATGAAGGCGGAACACAACACACCTTAACTCTAACCCAAATCCACTCATACACACCATACCATGCTCTCACAAAAACTAAAGCATATCCGCAATTAGTGTAAAAATCCAAGGTTGACTAAACCTATGTGAACACCATTAAGAAATTAAGTACATGCTTCCTTTTATCCAAAGATGACTTGCAGACCACACACAACACTTTAAAACAATCCAGAATATTCCATCAACACCCTAAAATCTAGCAAATCCTTTGCAAAATCATTCACTAGAAGAACACATTCATCTTGCACAACTAGCTAACCTTCCACATATTACAACATTTGAATCTAACCTTATGGACCACCAAAACTCAAAAAAAATAGACTAAAGATAGATATTAGGAATATAAGTACACCCTCAAATCCACAAGACAATAAACCAAACTACGGAGAAATACAAAGAAAAACCATTTCTCCTAGACAACACTGCTTTGAAAGTTCCTACACTAGTGAACACAAATTTCTCTGCACAATGATCTATAACCTATAACTCTATATAGAAAAAATCTAAACACCTTTGATCAACATATCCAAATTGCATAGACAAATCTTCTGCCATGAAGAAATGTGGAGCAAAACACTAAACACCACTCTGCTATACTGAACACCTCTCAACACATTATTTTCTCGTCTCTTCAATTTTTCTCAAAAGAACTTGGAATCCAAGCACCAAAAACACATTCTCATCACTTGGAACACTTCTACAACATCTCAACCACATAAGAGGTTGAGCATCACCAAAGGATGAAATTGGTGATACTACTAATGACAACATAATGCAACCAATTAAAGCATATCCATAGACTTCCAACAATCTCTCCATAGTCCTATTGACATTAATGTAACAACCTAGAACCGTTGACATCAATGGCAACACACAACTACTCATACTTCCAACAATCTCCCCCTTTGTCATTGATGGCAACACATGATGTGAAAAACCATCAAAACAAAAACAACAACTCTGATCACCAACTCATATATTGCACCACAATGCACATTTCTCCCCCTTACACAAGCATCAATGTAAGGAAGCTAAGGTAGCGAAACAGCTTCCTACACTAATCTTGAGAGGAGAATAATGCAAAACTTTTACAGATCTTTAATAGTTACAAAAACTTAAACATAAATATCATGCATACCACGACACAATGATTTATGTGGGGAAAACCCTTTCAAGAGAAAAATCCCACACTCTAAACGTCACCCAATATATTATTTAGTAAATCACAAATATTATATTATACTTGCAGAGCAAGCTTCTCAAAGGAGTATCACAACTCAAAGATCAAGAGAAAAAATGACTACTACTAGACTCTTAGAATACATCACCGTCTCTACCACAACCATAATACAAAGCCCTCATAAAATAGGATTACACTCTAGGCCAAGACAATCCAACAAAATATCCACCATTAGATCTAAAACCTAATAATTAACGGTCTAGATTTACAATGTATCATTTACCTAATGTATGTTGGCCATTTTAGGAGTTCCCTAGAAAAGTTAACAAAAAATTATTTACACACATCCCACTCTCCCCCCTTGCTGCCATTGTATATTACACCTATCGATGTAACTAGGAACCATATATATATACATATTCATATATATCCTATCAACAATAACCTTCATATAATTGCAAGGTTGAGACACATTTTCCCAACAAATCTCCCACTTGTCAAACACCTTGAAAGAGCAATGAGAGGGAGTAAACATTGTCTCTTAATTGCTAGGGGACAAAAGGCCCATAATCTTTGAACACCATATGAACTTCTATGTGCTCATAGGTTAGTTAAAAAATCAGCAACATGCATCAAAGTCTCTACCTTAACCATCTTCACCCTGCCATCTTCGACCATATCTCTAAAAAACTAATACTATACATTAATGTACTTGGTCTTGGCATGAAATGTCAGGTTCTCGGCTAGACATATCACACTCTGACTATCGTAATAAATTGTCACTGCACCTTGTTTTATTCCAATATCTGAACATAGTCTCTTAATCCAAATGGATTCTTTATAAGCATGAGTAGCTTCCATATAATGTGCTTCATTAGTGGACAAACCAACCACAACCTATTGCTTACTCATCCAATTGATTGTACCACCAAATAAAGTAAACACATAAGCACTAGTGGATCGTCTGTTATCAATATTACTTGCCCAGTCTGAATCCACATAACCTTGAATATCAAGGGAAATATCATCTTCAATCATATTACTATGATAACACAAGGAATAATCTAAGGTACCACGCAAATATCTAAAGACTCTTTTAACTACATCCCAATGAACTCTAGAAGGATTAGACATATATCTAGAAAGAACTTCCACTGCTTGGGCAATGTCTGGTCTAGTACAAACCATAGCATACATCAAACTTCCAAATGCACTATGGTAAGTCACTCTGCTCATGTCTTCCATCTCCAATGGGGATGTTGGACAATCTAAAATAGATAACTTTGTTCCAACTAAAATAGGAACACATAATGGTCTACATTCTTGCCTGTTAAATATCTGTAAAATTGAATTGGCATACTTACTTTTACCAATACATACCTTTCTATTCACTCTCTCTTTTAATTTCCATCCCAAGAATGTGTCCACCTGCACCAAGGTCTTTCATTTCAAATTTAGCAAGTTGAGATTTTAGTTCTGAAATCGCACCTTTCTCTTTGCCAATAAATAACATATAATGCAATAAACAAGAAATGATCACCATCATTTTTATAATAAACACAATGATATGATTTAGAATGCTCAAATCCAAAACTCAATACATGTGTATCAAATTTCTAGTACCACATCCTAGGACTATGTTTTAAGCCATACAAAGTTTTCTTCAATTTGCAAATCAAATTACTTTTACCTTTCATCACGTAGTGTTCTGGCTGTGTAATATAAATATCCTCCTCCAAGTCACCATGAAGGAAAGTAGATTTCACATCCATTTTCTTAACCTCTAAATCATAAGCAGCAACAATAGAAAGGAAAAATCTAATGGATGTCATTTTTGCAACATGAGAGAATATCTCACCATAATCAACACCCTCAACTTGAGAGTAACCTTTTACAATCAACCTTGCTTTGTAATTCTCAATACCTCCATCTGAACCAATATTTTTCTTGAACACCCATTTGCAACTAACAGGTTTCCGTCCTTCAGGAAATGGTACAAGATCCCATGTATCGTTCTTTTTCAAAAATGTCATTTCTTCATCCATATAAATCTTCCAGGATTCTGCATCATTCATACCTAATGCCTCTTCTACAGATTTGGGTCCATCCATGTTAGTATTCAAAGCAAAAATACATCTCCAATCATTAGGTGTATACCTTTTAGGTGGTTGTCTATTTCTTATAGACCTATGAACATGTTGAGTTGGAGGTTATTCCTCCTCTTCTAAAGATCCAGAGCTAGATGAGCTATCCTCAATTTCTTGTCTATCCATGGGCCTCGATTCAACTTTCTCAGGTGTAAGGAAGTTGAATCACATCTTCCTCTTTACTTTGTTCTAGCTGCAATGTAACAGAAGAAGGCTTAGTTTCTCTAAAAATAACACTTCTACTATATTTTACCTTTTGTGCAATAGGATCCCAAAGCTTGTATCCTTTCACACCATAACTATATTCGATGAAGATACATTTCATAGCCTTGTTCTCCAACTATGTTGAATTATCCTTTGGCACATGTGGATATTCCTCACAACCAAAATATTGGGAATAGGATGTCATTTAATTGCAATCCTAAACATATTTCATGTATCTCCTAAGTCCTTGGAAAGTGTTCCCCAACACTAGGATTAAAAATAGATTAAATTCAAATGAAATGAACATGTAAATTAACATTTGTAATTATTCCTAAACAATAGAAACATGTGGGGACATCCAAGAAGAGCTCCTACAAGATAGGAGCATGTATGGGGCACCCACATGGAAGGTGGAACCCACCTTTTTTCAGTTAACTGTTTGGAAGATTGATATTACTTCAATAATGCATGTTTAGGTTCCTACAAAATAGGGATTGATATTTACAAGAGTGGAGTGGCACTATCAATTCAATATCAGTTCAGTATCAGTTTAGTTCAATTCAATTCAATTTAGTTCAGTTTAGTTCAGTTTAGTTTAGTTTAGTTTAGTTCAATTCAGTTTAGTTATGGTTCAATTATCTTCCGTTGCATGTAATTATTTTGAGTTGCATGCTATTTGACTTGAGTTGCATGTAGTTATTTTGAGTCACATGCTAGCTGACTTAAGTTGCATGTTAGTTGACTTGTGTTGCATGAATAATGACTTCAGTTGCATGATAGATAATAGGTGGATACTTTTAGTTAAGTGGGGATGACCAATCATGCATGTTGTTTGCATGAATTGGTGGAGAGATATGTTTCAGTTAACTAATGTTGACTTGGATCCACTTTGGGTGCCCAAAGTTGGCATCTACAGTTAACACCTTTTGCATGAGAAGATATTTACAAGGCTCAGTTAAGTGGGCCCATTCTTGGGAGCCAACTTTGAGGTGGAGTTTACAAGATATCTTCTTGACCAAAGTTCAATTAAGTGTTCAGTTTGGGGCACCAACTTTGAGGAAGACTTTGGTTTGAATTCTATTTACGTGGTGGAACTCTACTTGCCAAATATAGGCATAGGTTTTTGAGAGGAGATTTATGCTCTTGTAATGGATAACTCTTATGAGTTTACATGCTTATCAATAGTCAATTTATTACAACAATTGCATCAGAGTTTGAAGTAGGTTAGCAGGTTGAGCTTGTGCATGTGTGAGGGTTTGAAGCATGGCATGGGATGTGTGGATTCATGCTTGGTCACATGGAATGCATGGATATCTTGTGTTGTAGAAAGTGTAAGAGAGTTTATTGTAGGTTGTGAAGAAGGATTGTTGAAGGCAAGGAAGCATATCAATCAAGGATTGATACAATATTATTGTAATCTTGTTCTAAGGTTAAATAATACAAGCAGTATTGATTATGGTGGAGTTTTTTCCTAAAAGGGTTTCTCCACATATATGTTGTGTCACTTATATCTTCTTGTCTCATTCTTCTACAATCTTTTGTCTCTTTCTATAATTGGTAAAATTGATCTAAACAGATTAATCATAAACAAATGATTGTGACAAAGAACGCTTAATTAGATCTACACTCTCGTAGTTTTACAAGTTTTAGGATACAAATTTACCTTCATTTTCAACATTTGGTATCACAGCTAACGGTTGGGTAGAGTTTGGGACACCTTTCTCTTAAAATTTTGAAGACTTTTTGGCTGTAGTGGGAGCTTGTACTATTGTGATATTATAGATTTGTAAAAGAAGTGTATTTTAATCTTCTTGGTTTAGAGATTATGGTTATGCTTGACCTTTTGGGAGTTGTGTCATTAACAACAAATTATTTGATTGTGTTGAGGCCATGGATGATCTTCATTTAGGAGATGGTTATCACAATGTCATGGATAGCTTGGTTACATGTTTTAGTGGGAGTTTTTGATAGTGATGGTTTGATGTTTATCTTGTTTCCATCTATAGCTTGGTATCACAGTTCAGTGGGAGCTTTGGTAAGATATGGTTATCTTCATGTAATTTGAAGAGGTTTTAACATCTTGTTTCATGGAGGACCCTTAGAGTTTTTGGTAAAGGTGTTATTGTTCTTCCTTTGGAGAGGATGCAGATATTTTTGGTTTTGAGTATTAATCATTTCATTGGAGCTTCATGATTATGCAGGTTGCATTTGAAGTTGGCATGGATTGATTGGTGGGTGCTCATGGATACTAAAGAGACGAGGGTTAGGCTAGATATTTCTTATGTTAAGAGATATGTGTTGGAATGGTTACTTGTTATAAAAAAAATTCAACAGTAAAGACCGAGGAGCCTACACCTGGAAATGGATGTGAGTCCATCATAGACATGATGAGAAGATTGTCTTTATTGAAATCCTATATTTCTTGGTGTTGTATGCAAATGGCAATCTTGTATCCCACTCTTGGTCTACTCAGAAAGTAAATGATCTAAGAAGTGTTGCCCACTTGATTATTAGATGCATTATTTATATGTATCTTGACTTATCTTATGCATTATTCTTGAAAATTAAGTTCCGAAAGATTGTCGAGAAGTAGATGCATGATTTTATGTATTTCCAAATCTTGCACCTGAGTTAGTTTTGATTATTTGGGTAGGAGAGGTACGGGAGATAGTTAGTGGCTTTGGGCATATTCCCTTTTGTTGTGGGAATGTTTGGCTAACTTTGATCTACTTTCTGTGAGAGGTTTACATCTAAGTTCTACCATGTTTTATTATAAGCTAAATGGTTAGATGTTGATATCCTTTCATTTTGGGAGTGTTGAAGGAGATATTACTTTACACAGTTTGGAACATGTTAGTGTGGTATAAGAACATGGTTTGATTTGTAGCTTCTCTCTTTATGGGAATATTTTCTTCTTCTTAGAGGTTCTTGTGTTAAGATAGATGTATTTTGCATATCATTGTATTCTTCTTTGACACTATGATAGAGGAGTTAGCCACATCCTCTATGTGAAGTTCTATAGGAGGATTTTTTAATGTTGTGATCTAGTTTTCAGATTTGGGTTGTTATGTTGATAGCATGAAGTTCTACCTATGATAGTTTGGTTATAGAGACTTGGGAAAGGTATTGATTGAGAAAGTTGACACTTTGATCAATGTTGCAAATAAGTTCTCTTGGTGCAGGAAGGTCATTGGCCTTGAGTCCTATGCTTGATTTATAATAATGATTCATTGTTTAGAATAATTGCAATGTGTAATGTCAAGTGGGAGAATGTTGGGAATAGGATGCCATTTAATTGCAATCCTAAACATATTTCGTGTATCTCCTAAGTTCTTGGAAAGTGTTCCCCAACACTAGGATTATAAAGAGATTAAATTCGAATGAAATGAAGATGTAAATTGACATTTGTAATTATTCCTAGATTTAAGGAACATGTGGGGATGTCCAAGAAGAGCTCCTACAAGATAGGAGCACATGGGATGCCCACATGGAAGGTGGAACTCACCTTGTTTCAATTAACTATTTGGAAGATTGATATTACTTTAGTAATGTATGTTTAGGTTCCTAAAAAATAGGGATTGATATTTACAAGAGTGGAGTGACATTATCAGTTTAGTATCAATTCAGTTTAGTTCAGTTCAATTATGGTTCAGTTATCTTCCGTTGCATGTAGTTATTTCGAGTTGCATGCTAGTTTACTTGAGTTGCATGTAGTTATTTTGAGTTGCATTCTAGTTAACTTGAGTTTCATGTTAGTTGACTTGAGTTGCATGACTAATGACTTCAATTGCATGATAGATAACATGTGGATACTTTCAGTTAAGTGGGGATGATCAATCATGCATGTTGTTTGCATGAATTGGTGGAGAGATATGTTTCAGTTAACTAAGATTGACTTGGGTCCACCTTGGGTGCCCAAAGTTGGCATCTTTTAGTTAACACCTTTTGCATGAGAAGATATTTACAAGACTCAATTAAGTGGGCCCATTCTTGGGCACCAACTTTGAGGTGGAGTTTACAAGTTATCTTCTTGACCAAAGTTTAGTTAAGTGTTTATTTTGGGGTGCCAACTTTGAGGAAGAATTTAGTTTGACTTATGTTTACATGGTGGAAATCTACTTTCCAAATCTAGGCATAGGTTTTTGAGAGGAGATTTATTCTCTTGTAATTGATAACTCTTATGAGTTTACATGCCTATTAATAATCAATTTATTGCAGAAATTATGTCAGAGTTTGAAGCAGGTTAGCAGGTTGAGCTTGTGCATGTGTGAGGGGTTGAAGCATGGCATGGGATGTGTGGATTCATGATTGGTCACATGGAGTGCATGGATAGCTTGTGTTGCAGAAAGTGTAAGAGAGTTTATTGCAAGTTGTGAAGAAGGAGTTTTGAAGTCAAGGAAGCATACCAATCAAGCATTGATATAGTATTATTGTAATCTTGTTCTAAGGTTAAATAATACAAGCACTATTGATTCTGGTGGAGTTTTTTCCTAAAAGGGTTTCTCCACGTATATGTTGTGTCACTTCTATCTTCTTGTCTCATTATTCTACAATATTTTGTCTCTTTCTACAATTGGTAAATTGATCTAAACATATTAATCATACATAAATAATTGTGACAAAGAACACTTAATTAGATCTACAGTCTCATAGTTTTGCAAGTTTTAAGCTACAAATTTACCTTCATTTTCAACAAAAATTCCCTAAGATGTCTTAATGAAGGCTTGCGACCCAACCATGCCTGTATAGGGATCTTATCAACAAGAGCTAATGTAGGAGACCTGTTAATCAAGTAACAAACAATGGCAACAACTTCAACCCAAAACCTTTGTTCTAGGCTAGCACCACTCAACATACTCCTAGCCTTCTCCATTAATGTCTTATTCATTTTTTTTGTAACTTCATTCTGTTGTGGAGAATACATATTTGTCTTCTTTCTATGAATACCACAATCTTTACATAATCTATCAAAATCATTGCAGCAAAATTCACCACCATTATCAGTCCTCAAAAAATTTATTTTCTTTTCAATCTGTAACTCAACCATTGCTTTAAATTATTTAAATCGACTAAAAACTTTAGTTTTACTCTTTAGAAAATATGCCCATGTCCTATTATAATCATCAATAAATGAAACATAATATGTGGATTTACCAATCAAAGGAACATCTATAGGACCAAACACATCAGAATGAATAAGATCCAATTTACCACAAGATTAATGAGAACTTGATTAAAACTGAACAAGGTTTTATTTTCCATAAATGCAATGCTCACATAAATTGAATTCAAGATTACAATCAGAAAAAATATCAATAAGATTTTTATTTTTCAAGATCCTTAGACCCTTTTCTCTAATGTGGCCAAGTCTCATGTGCCATAACATAGTTTTCTTTGCAGGTAACTTTATCTCAGAAGAAATAGCACCCTTGGGTACCCAAAAGCCATGACCATCTGTTGAAGGTGAAACTGTCACTTCTTCCATAGACTTACTTTTCACAGAAGTAATATTGCACTCAATAGTGCATGCATCCATATTATACAATGTGTCATATCTAACACCTCTAGCAATCACCATAGCACCTCTAACCATCTTGCATCCTGCATTAGAAAATACTACCTACACACGTGCATCTATTAGTTTTCTCACAAATAAATTTTTTTGTGCTAATCAAGGGATATGCAACACACCATTAATCCTTTTTATTCTACCATCAGGAAACTTGATTTTAACTTTACCATGAACAATAATGTCTAAATGAGAATCATCACCCAAGTACACCTTACCTCCATCAAATTCTTCATATTTAGAAAACTAATCTCTATTAAAGGTCATATGGAAAGATGCACTTGAGTCAATTAACCATGTATCATCACCTGCATGAGCTACCAAAGTTGTAATGAGTGTGTCGTAATCTTCCTTCTCGAACTTGTAATCAAATTTCTTCTTTTTCTTCTTCTTTTCTTCTTTGCATTCCTTACGAATATGTCTAGTCTTACTATAGTTCTGGGAAATAACTTTGGACTTTCCAGGAGATTTAGATCTCCCCATAGACTTGGATTTGTCACACTTCTCATTCTTCTTGCCTTTTTCCTTAGGTTTTCCACAAACATATAGGGCCTCCTTGGAAGTGATGGATACCTTCTTCCTCATTTCTTCAGAAAGAAAAGAATCCACCACATCTTCAATCTTCAAAATAATGAAAGTACTCCCAATATCCATAACAAGAGAATATCACAAATCAAGCAAAGAACAAACAAATATTTGACATTTTTCTTCCTCATCAATTTTGACACCAACGGATGCCAATTGAGCCACTAGCACATTGAATGCTTCTAGGTGGTCTATGATTCATCCACCCTCTTCCATTCTCAAGGAATATAATTTCTTCCTCAAGAAAATCTTGTTCACTAAATATTTGGCTTGATACATCTCACCAAGCTTCTTCCATAGTTTATGTGTAGATATCTCCTCATGGAAATTGATTAAAATAGATTCTACAAAACACAATCTGATTAGAGCCTTGGCTTTACGGTCTATAACATCATATTGAACAGCTCGAGTAGGATCTACATACCTTGAAACATTCTCATCAACATCATCCAACAAATCTCGATCTATCAACAAATCCTCCATCTTTAGCTTCCATATTTCAAAATTATTTCCATAAAATTTATCCACCTCTATTCTCCTTAATGAACTTTCCATCTAAAAATTGTTGCAACAAGATCACAAAGTATCTTATACACAAGCTCCTACTCAAACCTAGATTAGTCCAAAAAAACCTAGTAACCCACAACTAAAACCAAAGGTGATCAAGTTCTTATACCACTTGTAAGGAAGCTAAGGTAGAAAAACAACTTCCTACACTAATATTGAGAGGAGAATAATGCAAAAAAATTATAGATGTTTAACAGTTATAGAAACTTAAACAAAAATAAACATAAATATCATGCATACCATGACATGGTGATTTACGTGGGGAAAAACCTTTTAAGAGAAAAAACCCACACTCCAAAATCCACCCAATATATTATTCAGTAAATCACAAAGATTACAATATACTTGCAGAGCAAGCTTCTCACAAGAGTATCACCACTCAGAGATCAAGAGAAAACATGACTGCTATCAGACTCGCAGAATAGATCACTGTCTCTACCACAGTCGTAATACAACACCCTCATAAAATAGGATTACATTCTAGGGCAAGAAAAGCCAACAAAATATCCATCATTAGATCTAAAACCTAATAATTAACGGTCTAGATCTATAATGTATTATTTACCTAATGTATGTTGGCCATTTTAGGAGTTTCCTAAAAAAGTTAACAAAAAATTATTTACATGCATCCCACTCTCCCTATTTTCTGCCATTGTATATTACACCTACCAGTGTAACTAGGAAATATATATATATATATATATCCTATAAACAATAACCTTTATATAATTGCAAGGTTGAGACATATTTTCCCAACAATCAACTCTTTCCAACACTTTCTCTTTCTCATGAATTCTCTCCTTACTTCATAAGGTTTTTCAGTTAACTATCTCCCCCTTTGACATTAATGGAAAAGGGAGATACTCTTGTTTCTTTCCCCCTTTTACATCAATCATACACACTCTCTCTCCCCTAAAGGTAATACCTATAAGGAACAACAACTACTCTGCAACATACTACACATATCAGTAACTACTACACATACCATACAATAAAAACACTTACTCTCCCTAACTGCAACAACCAACAATGCTACTACTTACTCCCCCTGAGAGGTAGCCACCAAGATCAGTCTACAAAAAGGAATGAATCTTGAGATCCACATGAGTGATGCATATCCTTATGCATCTAATTAAAACAAGGAGGGGAAATAACCCCAAACTTCTCCCAAAGATACTCAAAAGTATCCTTAGGAAGAGCCTTTGTGAAGATATCTGCAACTTGATCCTTAGTAGGTACATACTCCAATTTCACCTCATTCTCTACAACCTTCTCTCTCAAAAAGATATCGGATTGAAATATTCTTTGTCCTTGAATGCATTACTAGATTCTTTGAAATGTTAATAGCACGTGTATTATCACATAAGATAGAAATTAGTTCATCATATATCACTCTGATAGCCTTCAAATTTTGCTTCATCCATAACACATTTGTACAACATGATGCTGCAATAATGTATTATGCCTCTGTAGTAGATAATGACATTGAATCTTAGTTCTTTCTTATCCAAGACACCAACCTATTTGCAAGAACGAATGCACCACCACTTGTACTCTTTTTTTCATCCACACAACCTGCCCAATCTGCATCTTTATAAGCACTTAGAGAGAAATCAGTATCCTTTGGATTCCACAAGTCATGTTTCAGAGTGCCTTTCAAATATTTCCACATGTGACTCTTTAGCATCTTCTTGAAATCTAGCCACAATACAAACTTCATGAATGATATTCAATCTAGTAGAAATCGGATATAATAGTCCTCCAATCATTGATCTATACTTGCTCTGATCACCCTTAGGATATTTATCATTCTTTCTTAGTTTGCAACAGTAACCATAGGAGTACATACTAGTTTAGATTCTTCCATTCCAAACTTCTTCAACATTTCTTTGAAAAACTTATATTGTGAAATGAATATCCCTTTATTTTCCTGATTAATTCAAAGTCCAAGGAAGAAATTCATCTCCCCAAACATAGACATCTAAAACTCTTTATACATCTCTTCTGCAAATCTCTTGCACATTGTTTCATTACCTCCAAATATTATGTCATCAACATACACAACCACAATCAAGATTTGATATTTTTCAACTTTAAAATAAAGATTACTATTTGTGTTACCTTTATTGAATCCTTGTTGCAACAAGTACCTATCCAATCTTGCATACCAAGCTCTAGGAGCTTTCTTGAGTCCATATAACTCCTTCTTCAATCTGTAGACCATATTAGAATTATCAGATAACTGAAAGCCTTTCAATTGTTCAATATAAACTTCTTATCCCAACTCACCATTCAAGAATGTAGACTTCACATCCATTTGATAAACTTTGAAATCCTTATGTGCTACAAAATCCAAAAACATCCTAAAAGCTTCCATTCTTGTCACTAGAGAAAATATCTCCTCAAAATCTATTTCTTCTACTTGTGAGTAGACTTTACACACAAGTCTTTCTTTGTTTCTTACCACTTCTCCACTCTCATTCAACTTGTTTCGGAATATCCACTTAGTTCCAATCACATTCTTGTTTTTTGGTCTTGGGACAAGTTCTCAAATCTGATTCTTCTCAATTTGCATCAATTCTTCCTCCATAGCCTTGATCCAATATTCATCTTTTCATGCCTCAATCACTCTTTTAGGTTCAACTTTGGAAAGTTAACATAAGTTTACTTGTTCTTTTATCATAGCAGTCTTTCTTCTTGTCAACACAACTCTACTTTTGTCACCAATAATTTTATCTTCTGAATGATTCTTTTGCATATACTTATGGGTCTTAAGGATCTTTTTTGTAGCTTCATCCTCTTCAACCTGCACTTCTTTTTTCTTACCTTCATCTTTCTCTTGTTCTTTGCAAGAGGACTCATCTAATTCATATGCATCTACATCGTTGAAATTTTATGTAAGTGTTCATCCACTTTGACACTTGCACTTTCAAAAATCCTTTCCAGCCTCTTTTTGTAGCACCAGTAAGCCTTGCTTCTTGTATAATATCTGTTATGCCTTGCATAACCACCCCATCTTTTTCCTTGGTCAAAATGGGTCCCCTTTTTGTGTTTTCTGTCCTGGGTTGTTTTTCAACAAAGTTTGGAGTTATTCTTTCTTCCAACACTTTTTTTTTCTTTTTTTTGTTCTGTTGGAATTGGAACCAAAATGAAATCAGGATTGAAACTTGTTTTGAGGATTCCATTCCGATCCCACTCCTGTTTGTCTTTTCGTTAAGTCTTTTTGGTATGTCGGAGCCGGATTCGGAGCCAAAGTGGATATTAAGTCCGAGATTTATATATAGTTCTGAACTTGTTTCCATTCCGTCTCCGCCTCTTCCTTTTGGTTTGTTCGTTTGGACTTGAGATCGGTGATGGGTTTTCTTGTTTTGGTCTTGGTGGTTTTCTTTTGGTTCTTTTGTTCATTTTCTTCTTTGTTGGCAGAAGCAGAACCAGAACCAGAACCAAACTCAAAAATTGGAAAAGTTTTCTAAACCAACTTCCATTCCATTTTTGGTCTCTTCATTTTTGTTTTGTTGTTTGACTTTACTTCGGTCGCCAGTGGTCTTGTGCTAGTTCCCTCCATGGTTCCGAATCTGATCTGCTTTATTTATGGCATTAATTATGGGTGCCTTACACGTATGAAGCTGGATTTTTAACCTTAATTAAGGTTAACTCGGTGTTATCATCACCGTTTAAAGATTAAGGATGAACTAGAGCTACAATGGAGCATTTTAGAGCGTGATTCAATCGAAAGTGAGATATTTTCACATGGATTTGCATCAAGGGACTAGCCTCTTGGATTGTGTTTGGAGGTAGGGTTTCTTTTCTCTATTTTGTTTGTTATTCATCATGTTCTGTTCGGTCACTTGATTTTTGCATTGGTTTGTGGCTCTTGGTTTTCTTTCGAATCCCTGTTGTTTAGTTTTCCCGTCTTCTCTTTTGTTCTATTTTTTTTTTATTGTTTTTGTTTTGTCTTTTATTCTTTTTATCTTTGGTGTTTTGTTTGTTTGTTTGTTTTTCCACATTCTTTTTCATGTTTTAGTCATGGTTGTACCATGATGCCTTGGGTTTTTGAAGGTATGGATCATCTGCTACATTATGTTTGTACGGTTCTTTGATTTACAGTTTTGCTTGCTAGTTCTTCTACGTATTAGTTTGATTAATTTAGAATAGGGTTAAGTTTGTGCCGTAATTAATTTGAGTTGAAGGGTTTATAAGCTAGGGTTTTTACGCATCTCTATTTAAATCAGAAAATGATGCCCTAGTTACTGTGCACTTCCTCTTGGTCATATGGGGATGGTTTCGGGCTATCATTTTGAGCCCCTATATTTTTGTCGGGTTACCTCATTTTTTAGGTTATGTCCTCATGCGTTATTATATTGAAATTCCTAAAATGACGTCATGGTTGTTTAAACTGGGGTCAAAGTCGGGATTGATTTCCTTCTCAGAGCATGGTTTGTAATAAATGATTGACTCTATCTCTGGTCTCGCTTCCGATGAGTGATGTTTTATCAAAGGATTGTTCGACACAGTCAGAACCGGAACTAGAACAGGACATAAGTTTGAAATTTCTTTGTTGTACCAAATCAGTTTCCATTCTGATTCTGATCTTGATTTCTATTCTGACTCCATTCCCAATCCCGCCATATAGTTTCTGGAGAACTCAATGTCCATTCTGGTCCTGCCCCCGGTAGTGTTTTGAAGGCACCTTTTGGGATATCTTTTTTCTGGTCCCACCTTCGGTGTATATGAAGGGTAAGATCTCTAACTGTGTTTTTTTATAATTCTTATGGATCTAATCTAAGGTTTTTGATGCAAAAAGTAAACAATGTCAGGAGCATCGAGTGAGGCTTCTCAAAGGAGTCAACCTGTAGAAACTTTAAAGGTAGCAGCTAGGCCTAAAAATGTTAAACCTAAACAACTCCCTTATACCTTGAGGTATAATCATCAGGGTTCTATTATCACTGCTAGTAAGGTGGAGTCCGATTGGGCAGACATAATTGATACTAATCTAGGTACGTTCCTTTATGAGGAGTTGTACTCTGAGACATTTGCTAAGGAAGTGGCAGGGATAACTCAAAGGATAATTGAGTTTGGCTTGGCTCACATCACTGTTTTTCCTCTATCAATCCAATGTCCTAAACTGATAATGACAGCAGCTAGAGCATATAATCTGGCCACTAGACAATGTGTGGATTCATAGGGCAATGTTATCATATATTTGACTCCCCAAATGTTCCAATTTATGTTCAATGTCCCTAATCCAAAGAATCCTAGGCAGCTCAATGAGGCGGAGGCATTAAAGATATATATCAATCATAAGGAAGCTAACAAAGCTCATTTGAATAAGAAATGGTTGAGGACTAAGAAGAAGTCCCTAATTAAGCTTCCAGATCAGCCTAAAAGGGAAGAGTTCTACAAAGAGCTTGGGGACATAATAATGATGTTATCTAAGGTCTTTGGAAAAAGAGATGCTTTCCACTTTAAGGAATGGATGTTTCCATTCATTTAGACAATCTTGGGCAGCAGGCAGCAATTTGACTAGCCCATCATTATGTCGGAAAGCATACACAATCAAGTGGTTAGAGCGAGGGAAACTAAGAGATTCTTTATGACCTCTTATGTCATCTATGCAGTAGCAAGGAGAGGCATTTTTCCAAGGTTAAATAGGGTTGGAGTGTTGGGAGAAGCTGATGGACAGAATAAAGTGTGGAACCATTATGACCAACTATCCTTGTAGATTTATGAACTGCATTATAGAAGGGTTAATGATGCATTTTTGTATGTTATCATTAACCAGGTCAATGGAGATGCAGGGTATAGATTGAGCCAGGAGGCCATGACATTCATTACAAAGTGGGGGTGTTGGTATATCCAATACCCCAAGTTTAATTAAGTCAGTTTGGCTGGGTTTGATGGCCATCCTCACTTACTCCCTAGATGTTGCAGTAACAGGATGGTTTTGATGGATTTTGTTTACCAAGCCTTGGGAGTGAATGCTAAATTTTCTATAAATCATAAGCCCGGTTGCCATAAGTTCTCCATGCAGTTAGGTGAATATAGCTACCCACACCTTGTGGGAGCTAAGGTTCTTTACAATGAAGTGATGCATCTGAAATTGGGCATGTATACTGCTTGGAAACACTTTGATCCAAGGACAAAGATGAATGCCTTGGTTGCTTCCATTTTTGATAGGCACTTTAATCTATTGGAGGACTTCTGGAGTGATCTCCAAGATGAATATGACCTGAGGAAGAGGAATTATGAAAGATTGCCTATCCCACTGATGGTGGAATTTGGGGTTAAAGTAGACATTCCTAAAACACTATTAGATGATGGGGTAGTGTTGGATACTTCATATGAGGCACTGAATGTAGGTACTAAGAGTTTGGATCATGTGGATTGGGATGCGGAGGAGACAGTTGATATTAAACAAATAGAAAGACCAGTGTTGGATAGGAGTATCCAATGGGTTGTACTCAGGACCAAAGCTCTTGGGGGTCAAACTTCCAAGAAAGGGAGGGGGTATAAGAGAACAAAAAAGGAAAATGCCTCCCAAAGAACCCTTGGAATTCTTCCCTCCTAACATAGAGGAATTTGAGCTTGAAGCTTCGGCCCTAGAATTACCAAAGGTACACAAAGAAGAAGTTCCAATAGGACCGGTGCCCTCAACATCAATTGTGGGTAAGGCATCTACCCAACTCCCTCCTATAAAGCAAAAAAGTGGAGAAATGTCTAAGGGGACTCTCCATGAAGAAGCTGAGACTTTAAAGGGAAAGGAAGTGGAGTTGGAAGTCCATGATATATAAACAGACTCTGATGATACTTTGTCAGATAAGGAGATGTTAGAGTAAATGCCCCTTGATGAAACTGAACATGTTTTGATAGAAGAAGATCAGTGGGCATTGTTTGAAGAAGCTAAGAAGGCCTCAGATGCATAGGAACATGCTAAAGTTGTGGAAAAACAAAAGGAAATAGAGTAAAGTCACAAGCTGATGTATTACTCCAGCAACAGCAGCTAGAGGCCAAGGAAAAGGTTGATGAATTGATCAAACAACAACAACAAAAGGAGCATGAGCTCAAAGCAAAGGAGGAAAATGAAAAATTGGAGATGATACAAAAGATACATGAGCTAGAAGAAGAAAAATCCAAACATATAAGAGAAAGAGAGGCCCTTGAGGCTAAATTCAAAATGATTAAAGAGGCCTACAAGAAAAGGGAGGAAACATAACACCTACAAAAGGAAAAGGATGCTGAGGAGCTTGCTAAGAAGCGACAAAAAGAGAAGGAAGCATCAGACAAAATCAAGGTCTTGGAAGAGGAAAGAAATAAATTACTTGAAGAGAAGAGGTTGGAGGAAGAGAGATTGAAAAAGGAACAAGAAGATAAAAAGTTATAGGAGTAGAAAGATAGGGAAGAGGCTGAGAATGTTGCACAAGTGAGTGCAAAAAAAGAACATCAAAATGTGCAGGAGGTTGACTCTCAACCTGAAGTTACTTTATTGCGGCCATTGGCTTCTACAACTATTGCCTCTTCCTCTATAGTAATGGATACTACTCTGAGTGCTCCTACCTGGTTGAAGCTTGATCTTGAAAAGAAACAAATGGCTCCAACACAACCGCTTAATTGGGAAGAGATGATAAAGGAGATTGAAAAGGAGAGACCCAAGAAGAAGGATAGAATTCTTCATTCCACAAGACTCATCGAGGTAGGGGACATTATTGCGGAATGTGAAATACTAGTAGTGGAAAAGATATGGGAGACATGCAGGTCACTGATTATCAACTGGGCACTGTCAATTTAGGGAAGCCTACAAGAAATCAGCAAATGAATCTGATTAATGTTCTAGCTTCATCCACCAAGTCTAGGATGATGTAAGACAAACAAAGAAAGGATGAGCTCAAGGATCAGTTGGCCAGCTACATACTTTCTTGAGGGGTGTTTCAACTCCTAGGTCACAACAAGTTGTTTCCTTAGAAACACCAATTTTTCTCAGCAAAAGAGAGGTTGATTATCTGGTGCAAATGAAGAATAAGGTTGGGATGATGGATTGGTGGATAGATAGACTTAGCCATGAAGTGGGTGAGGTGTTAGTAAGCAGTTTTGAGATCCATAAGACAACATTGGAATTAATAGAAGAAATGAGTCACCATACTGAAACTTTGGAAAAGTAGGAGGAAGAATATAGGGGGTATGTCTAGAAAATAAAGGATATATATAAATTTCCAAAGTCAACTCTTCTTGAGTAGTCAATCCTCGAGGAAGACAATGTAGATTTCTTGGAAAAGGCCTCTAACATAATCCGGTTTAGATCTGATTTTATATACAAGCATAGGAATGAAATCCAAGATGCTAGTAAGGATTTGAATGAGCAACTTGATGAACTAGAAGTTTTTGTATCCATTCTAGTTAAAGTGGATATACCGGTTAAGGAGGGCATGCCTCTGCAACAATTAAAAGAGAAATGGGACAATAGGTTCCAAGAGGTTATGCAGAAAGAGGATGATGGAGAGGATCTATTATTAGATAGATTAATGGATGTTAAGGAAGAAGTGAAGGTTGCGAGAAAAGAGTTGACTAAACTAAAAGACATGAAGGGGTTTGCCTCTATATAATTGATGTAGATATTCTTCAACAAGTCTTCTCTAGTTATTATGAATACCTTCTGGGGAAAACTATGTAGGAGTGAGTTGGAAGTCTATTTTGGGCACATAACTCCCCCCTCTTTTCTTTCTTTCCTATTTCACAGGGCAATCAACGTTGGAACTAGAGATTAGCCAGTCTAAGCTTTTGAGGAGGTTCCAATTCCTTTATTAGTGGATCTCAATTTTGATTGAGAGGAATTTGTGCTTAGCATGCCTATATGTATTTTTGAACTCCATTTTGTAAAGGTCGGATGATGAGAGTAGAATTAGCCACCTGATAGTAGTAGATAGGAATTTCATAGCTTTAAAAAGATACTTTGTTTTAAGTTCATTTAAATCTAGATACACTTTTTATACAGTGTTATGTTGGAAGTGAGTTTATTGAATGAGGTTAATGAACCATAATCGGTCTGTATGCCAGTGAGTTTGTTGTGCATAAATGTTTCTTATTTGATATGAATCAATAGGGGAAACCAGATTTCAAATATTATTTCATTAAATTGTCTATGGATGGAATTGTTACATGTCTGTCGATCTATGTTATTAGCAATGAATGAAGATTTTGTTCTTTTTAAATCTTAAGGTAGTGTGATGAATGATTGTGATAGTTAAACTAAGCACTATAAATGCATGAAATAGTATGGATTGTTTTGTAAATTGCATCATGTTATGGTTTTCTTGATTTGTTAAAAGAGCATTCGTTGTTGAAAAACATATGTCTGGATGTTAGAGAATTTTATTCATGTTTTACTGATTTATGCTTTGATCTATCTTTTTCTATTTATTGAAACCCCCCTTCCGTTAAGTATAGGTCGATGAATCTGTTGTTGATTGCATTCCTTATCACCAACAAAGGCCCCTTGAATATTACAGATGCATTGGCCAATTGAGTGACATCAGACAATTGAGAACCAACTACCAAGACCTTCAGAGTTAGGCTACTATATGTTGTCTTTCTTTTTCAGGAGAAATAGAGTAGAAATATTATGTTTTATGCTGTTTGTGTCATTTTACCATCAATAGTACATCATTGAAATTTTATGTTAGTGTTCATCCACTTTGACACTTGCACTTTCAACAATCCTTTTCAGCCTCTTTTTGTAGCACCAGTAAGCCTTGATTCTTGTATAATATCCAAGGAAGATTCATTCATCAGATTTTGCATCAAAATTTCCTAATATTTCTTCATCTCTTCTGATATAGCATTTCCTTCCAAACACTCTAAAATATTTCACAATAGGGGTTCTTCCATACCACAACTCATAGGGATTCTTTGAACTATTTGCCTTTGCTTGTGCTCTGTTAAGTATGTAGACTGTATTATGAATTTATTTTCTCCAATAGACATACGATGTATTTTCTTCCTTCATCATTATCCTTGTTGCTTCTTGAACAGTCCTATTGTTTCTTTCCACAACTCCATTCTACTGAAGAGTCCTAGGGGCTAACAAATTCCTGTTTATTTCATGATCTTCACAAAATGTGTTAAAATCATTGGAGGTGAACTCTCCACCTCTGTCAGATCTCAAACATTTGATCTTCATATCCATTTCATTCTCTACCATAGCTTTGAATGCCTTAAACTTATCTAAATATTCTTATTTTTCTTCAAGAAAAGTAGCCCAAGTCATTTTAGAATAATCATCAATTAATAGCATGAAACACATGTCAACTTGAAAAATTCTAACTCTTCTAGGTCCACAAAGATACGTATGTACCAACTTCAAAGGACCAATAGTAGATTTTTCTTTGACTTTGAAACTCTTTTTAGCTTACTTCCCAATCTGACATTCCTTGCTCATAGCATTAATAGCTTTGCAATCTTTGGAAAATATCTTATAGATTGATTTGAATTGATCCTCACTGGGCTATCAAAATTGATGTAACACTTTCTTCTATGTCATAGCCAAATTTCATTAATATGAGTCATAAAGCATTGACCATTTGCACCTTTAATTTGATAAAAAAAATCCATTTTTCCTTCTTCCTTCTACAACCACAATTTTGGAGCCTTTTCTGATCTCACAACCATTGTCCTAAAACACAATATTATGTCATTTGCTACACATTTTCCCAACACTCAAAATATTATTCCGCAAACCCTTAACATAAATAACATCATTTGTATTATACTTTCCATCAAAATTGATTGAACCTTTTCCACATATCTTAGTAGATGTATCATCACAAAACTTAACTAAACCATCTTCAAACTTATCAAGCTTAAAAAACTTACTCTTATCACCTATCATGTGATTTGAGCATCCACTGCCAATGATCCAGTTTTTCTTCTCTTCTCTAGCATGAAAAGTAGTCACCAGACCTGATTCTAGAGCACTTTCCTTCATTCATCTCTCAGAGTTAGAAAAATTAGTTCTAGCATTTAGAACCATGAACAACAATTCATCATCTTCATCATCAGGGTAACTAGATTCATCATCAAATATACTTTTATCTTCTCTAACATAATAAATTTTCTTAATTGATTTACCTTTATTCTCCTTAGGTCTATCTCTTGAAGGTTTGATAGGAAATCTTGAACCATACTAACCAATATTTCCATAGTTAAAGCATTTGAAAGGTAACTTAACTTTGTATTTTCCAATGTCATTTTTCAATTTCCTCACAAAGCTATCTTCTATCTCATCAAACTCATTTGAATAAGATTCCTCATTCTTCTTTGCTTTGCAAACTTTACAACCAATCTCCCTTTTTAAATCACTTGGACCAAACTCTCTCAATTCAAAAGAAATTAAAGTGCCAAACAAGTGATGTTTGGAATACCAATCTAAATTCTAAAATTATTCAATAGTAGAAACCTTATGACTATAAAATTTAGTAAAAGTTCTTAGTACCTTCTTTACCACCTCTTCTTCTTTCAATTTTCCACCAAGGCATCTGATGGAATTAACAAATTTTTCCACTCTGTGCATGTATCCTATAATATCTTGAATCTTCTATCATCCTTAAGTTCTCAAATTTAGCCTTTAGATTTTGCATCTTTGCTTGCTTGACTTTATCATCTCCTTCATAGATACTTTCCAACTTTCTCCAAATTTCACCAACAATTTTAAGACTCAACTTTCACAAGTTCTGAATTAAGAAGACCACTCAAAAGAGCATACCTTACTTTTCCATTGTTCTCATATGCCTTGATCTCATCATTATTACGCGAACCATTTTCACGCATTGTATATCCAATTTCAATAGACTTTTGAACTCCAAATCCTAGATAAATTTAAGAAAACCTTCCATCTAAATCTTCTAGAATGCATAATCAAAAGAGGATCCTCCTTCTTTTGCTCTATCCCCAATCTACCTCAAGTGCTTAAGCTTTCTTCCAAGTAGCCTTACTCTAATACCAATTGTTGAATGCACAAGACAATCGAGAGGGGGGTGAATCAACTGTACATTAAAACATCAAAACCATCATTAACATTTAGATCTGCATTAGTCCTTCAACCCTTAACAACCATTAAACCCTTATCATGCATTAGCAGAATGTAAACACGATAAACACTAATTCAAACACATCCAACCACATGAGAACACTAGATTTACATGGAAACCCAAGAAGGGAAAATCCACAATGAGGATTAGCTACAATATAAAGTAAATGCAGCATAAAATACAATAGGCTCACTATCAGAGGACTCACAACCTAAAAGAAAAGAAGGGATCACTACCAATGGCTCACTTCCAGATTAGAAAGAAGAAGAAAGATGATTTTTACAATGATAAATCCATCTCAGAGCAACAAAATAATCCACCACTGCTTCACCAAAAAATTCACACTATCTTTGTAGATGGTAAACACCTTCTGCTCATTAATTCTTGTAGTCTTAGGTATTAAAGCTCACACTGCATTTCACCTTTTCACACTTCACATCTCTACACTTCACATCACACATTTCACTTCATCAACTCAACACTCACATATATCATCTTCAACCTTGAAAACAATTCACAAGGCTAGCTATTCACCTCAACTATGTAAATTCATACTAAGTTGACACCAAAATATTCTCATTGTGGAAAGGAATGAAGGAAGACCACAACACACCATAACTTGGACCCAAATCCACTCTTACACGCCATGCCATACTTCCACAAAACATTGAATCATATCCATAATTAATGTAAACACCCAAGGTCAGTTGAACTTGTGTTAACACCATTAAACAATTAAGTACACACTTCCTTAGATCCAAAGATGACTCATGAACCACACACAACACTTTAACACAATCTGGAATATTCCATCAACACCCTAAAATCCAACAACTCCTTCGGAACATCATTCACCAGAAGAACATATTCATCCTGCACAACCAACTAACCTTTCACACACTGCAACATCCAAGTCCAAACTTGTAGAGCACCAAAACTCTTAAAAAACTCAAAATGCAGATAGATATCATAAATATAAGCACACCCTTAGATCTAAAAAACCATAAACCAAATTGTAGAGAAATGTGGAGCAAAACCATTTCTCCCAGACAACACTACTTTCACAGTTCACACATTGGTGAACACAACTTTATCTATACAATGATACAGATCCTATAAATTTAGATATAACACCTTTGATCAACATCTCTAAACTACAAATAAATATCTTCCACCATGAAGAAGTGTGGAGAAAAACACTGAACACAACTCTACTATATTGAACACCTCTCAACACACTATTTTCTCTTTTCTTTAAATTTTCTCAAAAGCACTTGGAAACCAAGCACCACAAACACATTCTCGTCACTTGGAAAATTTATATAACATCTCAACCACACAAGAGGTTTAACATCACCAACACATGCTTATCAAAGAAACACTAGAGGTTGACATTAGTGATACTACTAATGACAACATAATGCAACCAATCAAAGCATCTCCATAGACCTGTTGACATCAATGCAACAACCTAAAACTGTTGACATCAATGAAAATTCATAGCTACTCATACTTCCAACAATCTCCCCCTTTATCATTGATGGAAACACATGATATGAAAGATCATCAGCATAGAAACAACATCTCTAATCACCAACTCATATATTGCACCATAGTGCACACTACTCCCCTTACACAAGCATCAAATCTTTCCAACACTTTCTCTTTCTCATGACTTCTCTCCTCCAAACTTCATAAGGTTTCTGATCTCAAAACCATTGTCCTGAAACACAATATTATATCCTTTGTTACACATTTTTCCAATACTCAAAAGATTATGCCACAAACCCTTAACATAAAGAACATCATCTGTATTATTCTTTCCATCAAAGCTGGTTGAACCTTTTCCATATATCTTAGCAAATGTATCATCACCAAACTTAACTAGAAAAAATTCAAACTTCTCAAGCTTAGAAAACTTACTCTTATCACCTTTCATGTGATTTGAGCATCCACTATCAATGATCCAGTTGTTCTTATCTTCTCTATCATGAAAAGTAGTAACCAAACTTGCTTTTGAAGCGCTTTCTTTCATACATCTCCCAGAGCTAGCAAAATTAGTTCTAGAATTTAGAACCATGAACAAGCATTCATCATATTCATCATCAAGGTAATCAAATTCATCATTAGATATACTAGGATCTTCTCTAACATAATAAATTTTCTTAATTTATTTACCTTGATTCTCATTATTTCTATCTCTTAAAGATTTGATGCAACATCTTGAGGCATAATGATCGATCTCTCTATAGTTAAAGCATTTGAAAGGTAACTTACCTTTTTATTTTCCAATGCCCTTTTTCAATTTCCTCAAAAAATTTGCTTCTAGCTCATCAAAATCCTCTGGATCATATTCCTCATTCCTCTCTTCTTTGTGAACTTTAAAAGCATAATCCCTTTTTACATCACTAGGACCAAACTCTCAATTCAAAAGCAGTTAAAGTACCAAACAACTGATTTCTGGAATACCGATCTAAATTTTGAAATTCTTCAATAGTAGAAACCTTATAACTATAAAATTTAGTAAAAGTTCTTAGTACCTTCTTTACCACCTCTTCTTCTTCAAGTTTGTCTCCAAGGCCTTTGATGGAATTAACAAATTTTTCCACTCTATGCATGTATCCTATAATATCTTCACCTTCTATCATCCTTAAGGTCTCAAATTTAGTCTTTAGATTATGCATCTTTTCTTGCTTGAATTTATCATCTCCTTCATAGATACTTTCCAACCTTTTCCAAATTTCACTAGCAGTTTTAAGACTCGTAACTTTCACAAGTTCTAAATTAGAAAGACCACACAAAAGAGCATACCTTGGTTTTCCATTTTTCTCATATGCCTTGATCTCGTCATTAGTACTCAATCCATTTGCAAGCATTGTATATCCAGTTTCAATAGACTTCCAAACTCTAAATCCCAAAGAAATAAGAAAACCTTCCATCTGAATCTTCTAGAATGCATAATTAGATCCATCAAATAGAGGAGCCTCCTTCTTGTGCGCCATCCCAAATCTACCTCAAGTAGTTAATATTTCTGCCAAGGAACCTTGCTCTAATACCAATTGTTGAATACATAAGACAACTAAGAGGGGGTGAATCAGTTATACATTAAAACATCAAAAACCTCATTAACATTTAGATCTACATTAGTCCTTAATCCCTTAACAACCATTAAACCCTTGTTATGCATTAGCAGAATGTAAACATGATAAATATTAATTCAAACACATCCAAACACATGAGAACACAAGATTTACGTGGAAAAACTAAGAAGGGAAAAACAACGATGAGGATTAGCTCACAATATAAAGTAATTGCCACACTAAATATAATAGGCTCACTATTGGAGGGCTCACTAACCAAAAGAAAAGAATGGCTCACTGCCAGTGGATTACTACCAAATTAGAAAGAAGAAGCAAGAGGATTGTTACAATGAGAAATTCATTTCAAAGAAATAGAAAAATTCACCACTACTTCACTAGAACATTCACTCTCTATAGAATGTAGACACCTTTTTCTCACTTCTTCCATTAGTCTTAGGAATTATAGCTCACACTGCATTTCTCATTTTTACACTTCACATCTATTCACTTCATCAACTCAACACTCATATATATCATCTTCAACCTTGAAAACAATTCACAAGGTTGACTATGCACCTCAACTGTATACATTCAAATTAGGTTGGAATCAAAAAATTCCCACAATGGAAAGGAATGAAGGTGGACCAAAACACACCTTAACTTTCACCCAAATTCACTCATACACACCACGCCATGCTTCCACAAAAACCGAAGCATATTGGGAATTAGTGTAAACACCTAAGGTTGGTCGAACCTGTGTTAAAACCATTAAATAATTAATTACAATTTTCCTTTGATCCAAAGACAACTCATAGACCACACACAACACTTTAACACAATCTAGAATATTCCATCAACACCCTAAAATCTAACAACTCCTTCACAACATCATTCACCAAAGAGCATATTCATCTTGCACAACCAACTAATCATCCACATACTGCAACATCTGAATGCAACCTTATGGAGCACCAAAACTCAAACACCTCAGACTAAAGATAGATATGAGAAATATAGGCACACCCTCAGATCTTCAAGACTAGAAACCAAACTACAGATAAATGTAGAGCAAAACCATTTCTCCATGATAACAATGCTTTCACAATTCACACACTGGTGAACACAAATTTCTCTGCACAATGATCCTAAACCTGGAATTTTTGATATAACACCTCTTAACACCTTTAACCAACATATCTGAACTACATACAAAAAAAAATTCACCATAAATAAATGTGAAGCAAAACATTGAACACCACTCTTCTATACTAAATGCCTCTCAACACACTATTTTCTCGTTTCTTAAATTTTTCACAAAATAACTTGGAAACCAAGCACCACAAACACATTCTCATCACCTAGAATACTTCTACAGCATGTCAACCACACAAGAGGTTGAACATCACCAAAACATGCTTATCAAAGAAACACTAGAGTTTGACATCAGTGATACTACTAATAAAAACATAATGCAACCAATCAAAGAATCTCCATAGACTTCCAACAATCTCTCCATAGATATGTTGAAATTTATGCAAAAACCTAGAACTATTAGCATCAATGACAACACACAGCTACTCATACTTCCAAAAATATCCCGCTTTGTCATTGATGGTAACACATGATTTGAAAAACCATCATTGATATATAACCAAGAGGTCAATTTGGTATGATTAGTTTAAAGGCTCTCACCCCCCTTACTTGGATATCCTCTAGATGATGGACCTAGTTGGATGACTCTATATAATTGGGAGTGTATTTTTCTTAGATTTAGTAGGGAGTGCCTTGGTACACATGTATGCAAAAAATAGTGGATGCAGTGATTCCCTATAGATGGGTGAATAGAACATGGAGATTGGGGTATGTGCACCAAGTTGTGAAACAAAAATAGCTCTTAAGATGCCACTTTCTTTTGAAATTAGTAAATTGCGATGTTCACAAGAAAATGAAGATAGTTACACTCAAAATTTGAAGATGAAATGATAACAAGAGTTGTAGTGCTTTGAATCTACTTTGTAAGCTACTATTTTTTTTAAATAAAGAAGATTAAGGGTTTGAAAAAGGGGGCCACCAAAAGTGGTCTTTTCTTTATCAAAAAAAAGCATAGCGTCTATTATCGCATCCCTAAAAATTTAACTCATTTTAGAATTTCAAAAATCACAATGGTGAGAAATTAGCTAACAACATGTAGTTTATGCTAGCTTTTTTGACGATTTTTTTAAATAATATATAATATTTTACTAATTTTTGAAGTGGAAAAATCTTGAAAAGCTAAAATTTGAGCATGAACCCACCTATTTTTTTGAAAACTAATCAAAAATCATTTTTTTATTAGGTGTAGAATGGATTCTAGTTTCTAAAAATGTAATTTATTTCAAAATTGAATTAACGAGCAAAACTCTATACCCAAACTAGCACATGTTGGTTTTTGATAATAAAAAAAATGGAGGCACTAACAAGTGAAGTTATAGATGAAAAATTTAACATAATCAAAACATAACAAAATTATATATTTAAATAGATAAGATAGAGCGTAACATCATCACGGTATTTTAATAAATTTGCATTGAAACATGTGCAAACCTAATGAAGAGCATAGCCAAAAATGTGTGAAATTTTCACCCTTTCAAAAAATCACATCCTTAGCATGAAATGGTCATCCAACCCTTTGGGTTGGATGCCCAAGGAAAATTGAACCCAAACGTTGGTATTTCCTAATTCAATCCATTTGGCGAGCACCAAATTCGGCACTCACCAAATGTTAATGATGAGTTTTTTTAATGTGTTTTCTTTTTTCTTTTTTTTTCTTTATCCTTTTCTTTCTTTGTCAGTCAAACTATATACATGAAATAAAAATTTATGTATAAGTTTACATTAATATATGGAAATTTTCTTTGTTATACTTTAAGTTATATTTCATGTATATAGTTTCAGGATGTTTAAGAGTGGTTTTGGATCTCTTGGAGTTATAATACAAATTCTAGTTTTTGGAAGATCTTATAATTTTTAGTCAAATTTCAGTAATCAACAAGTTGTATCATCCTTCTCTCTCTATCTCACTCATTGCTCATCTCTTATTCTCTAGACCTCTCTCTCACTATCTCCATCCCTTGAGCTCAAGAACTACCTCTCTACTTGTCCATATCTCTCCCTCCTTCCCTCTTGATCTCTCTCTCTACTCTCTCTCTCTATATCTCACCTCTCTATCTCCCTATCTATCCCTCCCTCCCTCCTCTCTCTCACCTCTCTATCCCTCTCTCCCTCCCTACCTCTCCTTCCCTCTCTACTCTCTATCTCCCCTCCTCTCTACCTACCTCTCTTTATGTTAATCTCTCTCACCTCTCTGTCCATCCCTACCTGTCCCACCATCTCTCCTTCCCTCTCTTTTTCTCTCTACCTACCTATCCCTCTCTTCGCCCTCCCCCCTTCTCTCTTCTCTCTCTCTCTCTCTCTCTCTCTCTCTCTCTCTCTCTCTCTCTCTCTCTCTCTCTCTCTCTCTCTCTCTCTCTCTCTCTCTCACTCTCTCACACACACACACACTCACCCCTCTCTCCTTACCCCCTCTTTCTATCTCTTTTTGTCCTCTCTACCTATCTCTCCTTCTCTACTATCTATATCAACTATCCTTCTTTACCTCTCCATCCCTCTCCCCCTCTCTCTCTATATATATCTCACATCTCTCTCCCTCCCTCCCTCTCTCCTTCCCTCTCCATCTCTCTACCTACCTCTCCCTCTATAATTCCCTTCCACTCTCTCTTTACCTACCTCTCTACCTATATATCCCCTCTCCCTCTCTCTACCTGCCTATATATCTCACCTATACCTCTTTACCTCTCCCTCTCTCCCATATCTCTCTGATGTGATAAAAAATGGGAGGAGAGTGGGGAGGTTGAGAGAGAGAGGAAAGGATAGAGGTAGGGAGAGAGAGGTGAGATAGAGAGAGTAGAGAGAGATAGAGAAGAGAGGGATAAGTGAGAGAGATAGAGGTGATAGAGAGATTTGATAGAGAGGGGGAGGGGGAGAGAGAGAGAGAGAGAGAGAGAGAGAGAATGACGAGATAAAGATAATTAAATAGGGAAGGAGAGAGTGAGAGAGAAAGAGGGAGAAGAGAGTGGGAGAGAAATAGTGGAGAGAGAGGAAGAGAGAGAGAGGGGGAGGGAGAGAGAGAGAGAGAGAGGTGAGATAGAGATAGTAGAGAGGGCGGAAAGGAGAATTAAGACAGAGAATTAGAGAGGGTAGGAGGAAGGTGGAGAGATTGAGAGGGAGGGAGAGAGAAAGAGGTATAGAGGGATAGGTTAGATAGAGAGAAGTAGAGAGGGAAGGTGGGTGGGAGGAAGAGAGAGAGAGAGAGAGAGATAGAGAGAGAGAGAGAGAGATAAAGACAAATGGGGAGATAGATAAAATTAGAGAGGTAAGGAGGGATGGAGGGGGAGAGAGAGGTGAGATAGAGAGTAGAAAGAGAGAAGAAAAGAGAGAAGGAGAGAGGGAGAGAGAAAGATGGGGATGGAGGGAGGGAGAGAGAGGGGGGAGGAGAGAGTGAGAGATAAATAGGGAGGAGAGGGTGGGAGAGGGGGTAGGCTAGATAGAGATAAGTAGAGAGGGAAGGTGGGTGGGAGGAAGAGAGAGAGATAAAAAGATAAAGAGATAGAGAGAGGGGGGAGGTAGAGAAAAATAGAGAGGGATGGAGGGAAGAGGGAGAGAGAGTTGAGATAGAGAGAAGTAGAGAGGTAATGGTGAGATAGAGAGAAGTAGAGAGGGAAGGAGATAGTGAGAGAGAAAGAGGGGGAGAGAGAGGGGGGAAGGAGAGAGTGAGAGATGAAGAACAAAAAGAGGATAGGGAGAGAGGGAGAGGGAGGGATAATTGAGAGAGAGAAGTGATAGAGATATGTGATAGAGAGATTTGAAAGAGAAAATTAGAGAGGGAAGGAGGAAGGTGGAGAGATTGAGAGAGGGGGGAGGGAGGGAGAGAGAAAGAGGTATGTAAGGATAGGTTAGATAGAGAGAAGTAGAGAGGGAAGGTGGGTGGGAGGAAGGAAGAGAGAGAGAGAGAGAGAGAGAGAGAGAGAATTAGAGAGGGAAGGAGGGAGGGAGGGAGAGAGAGGCGAGATAGAAAGTAGGGAGGGAGGGGGGGAGAGAGAGAGAGAGAAATATGGATAGGTAGAGAGGTAGTTCTTGATCTCAAGGGAGAGAGTGTCAGATAAAGGGATGGATATAGTGAGAGAGAGGTCTTGATTATAAGAGAGAAACAATGAGAAATAGAGAGAGAGAGAGAGAGAGAGAGAGAGAGAGAGAAATGTGATACAACTTGTTGATTACTAAAAATTTACCTCCTGATTAGTAAAATTTGACATGCTGATTATTGAAATTTGACTATCTAAAAAATTATGAGATTTTCCAAAAACTAGAATTTTCATTATAACTCCAGAAGATCTAAAACCACTCTCAAACATCCTAAAACTATATACATCAAATATAACTTAAAGTATAATAAATTAAATGTCCATATGTAAATGTCAGCTTAAATATTTATTTCATGCATATAGTTTCTTTGGCAGAGAAAGACAAAGACAAAGATAAAGAAAAAATAAAAACTTCAAAAAATGCATTCTAAAAAATCAACATTCAAATTTTATGAGAGCCAAATTGATTTCATTTTGAAATACCAAGCCTTAGGCTCAATCATTCGATCCATTTGGGGAGTGCCAAATTTGGTGCTCGCCAAATGGTCATTTCAGTTTAAAAAATAAAAGTGGCATCATTTTTTGTCACATATTGAATGCACATACCCATTGGTAGGTACATAGAGGGTAAAAAATGATAATCATGAGTAAAAATGGTCTAGGTCCAATAGTGAAGTAATCTATGCGAGCACATGACAAACCATTAAAGGATTTATAAAAAAAGTGACATGAATTAAACCATTGTTTATAACTATGAATCAAAATATTACCAAAGGTACTATCATCATATATAGGAGCATACTACAGATATATAAATGGTTTAATTCATGTAATTTTGAATCTTATTTATGACTAAATGAATCTAGAAAAATTGTATTATGATAATGTTAATCATAAAACACATCATCATATAGAAAATATCCATCAACCTTATTATAATAAGATGAAGAAGTGTCACTATACTCATCACTTTACATATCATCAACCAATCATGATCCACATGATAGAGAAGGATCGTCATGAATGACATAGGTGGTGATGAAATAATGTAAAGGTGAACACATTGTATAACTATTGATATAATAAGTACAATCATAATCACATGTAGGTAAATATATGCATCATACTATACTATATGCATCATTAACACATGATTGTAATATATTCATCATACTATACTATATTCATCATTAAAACATGATTTTAATATATTCATCATACTATACTATATGCATCATTAATTTAGCTATTTTACTATATGCATCATTAACATGTGATAAGCCAATGCCAGGTAGATAAAACTTTCTACCACATTCCATAAGATCATGAAAATGATGAAAAAATGACATAAGTGTAATTGATAAACATAGATAAGTTTAGGGTTTATGCTTTATGCTTTATGGTTACTAGATTTAAGGGTTTACATTTTAGGGTTACTAGATTTAAGGATTTACAATTTACAATTTACGATTTAGGGTTTTAGGGTTTTCGGTTTATAGTTTATGATGTATAGTTTTAGTTTTCGGTCTAGGTTAGGTTTTAGTTTATTTTACATCCATTATTTTAATGAATATATTTAGAAAAGGGATTTACAAACTATAAAATTTATCCTAATTACGAAAATTAAAGTAACCTAAAATATAAACCATGAAATTTTAAACTATAAATGTTACATTATATACCTAAAATTTAAACACTAATTAAAAACTAAAAACATTAAATATATAGCAAAAAAATCACAAATACTAACCTAGAGGTTGCTAAAACTGGGTACACAAAAGGGAGGAGGTGGCAAGCATAATTTGGAGGCATAGATGGATTGCAAAATGGGTACCCATTTTCCCCAGGTTGCTCTTAGTCCACGCCTTGTTGTAGGTAAAAATAACTCGATTGTCATTTAAAATAAATAGCTTTTCGAAATAGGCACCCATTTTGTAATGGGTACTCGAAGCGGAATGGGCACCCATTTTGTAACAAGTACCCAAAATGGAAAGGGTGCCCATTCAAATTTAGGCTTAGGATCTTGTTCCAAAATGGGTACCCGTTCTTCTTGCAATTTTTTTGGCTGAAACTTCCCCTCTTCGTGGAACCACCTTCGTGCACCTACCCTTTATTTGTGATCCATTTATAAGTAATATTCTTTCCATGGTAAATTACTCATTTATAATGGGTAATTGCCTCAAATATTGGAAGCATCTTTCAATTAACTAACATATTTTCTAATGTCATTAAAATTTCACCATGTATAAGGACCAATTTTTCCAATAGCTTTAAAATTTCACCATGTTTGAGGATTGATTTTTCCACTAGCATTATAGCATAATGCTATAGTTGGGGCCATAATTTGAAATGACAACATATATTTTGGAATGTGGTCCCAATCAGCTAGCATTTATATAAAGTATTTTACAATCACTCTAGATTCCCCATAATTTTAATCTTTTATTTTATAATACATTTCAAATTCTAACTCATATAAAGACAATAAAAAGTATAAATTATTCTTACATTTTTTTTCCTACTCCCTTAAATCTTTAGATCCTTTGAATAATTATTCTTTGGACTCCTTCCTTTGGTTTCTTCTATTCCTAGTGTTTGCTTGCTACTTGAAATTCTATTTATAGTGAACCAAAACCAACTACAAACATTAGAAAGTTAGCAAAAGGAATTTATAATTTATTTATTATTTTCTAATATAAGATCTCTTTGTTTATTTATATATTTGGCTTCATTGTTGGAAATGATATTGGATAGTGAGAAATTTAAGCCCTGGGGATATATGATTCCTTTTGTTGATTTTTCAGATGTTTATTTTCATTGTTAAATAATATATATATATAAAATATTAGTTTTGAATCTTTGATGTTGATTCATAAACTTAAAAACCCAATTTCACTATCATAAAATTTATGAAACGCTCATTCTAGGCCCTCATGTGAATAATATGGGTGGTGTTTAGGGGAAGATAATATAGCATTAGTTGGTTGAACATTATTTGAGTGATGAGGGAATGGATGTGTATATATTTTTAAATTTTGATTTGTGGAGTAATAGAAGGGTTCTCTATATCATTTACATCTATTATTTGAATAAGGTTATTATCAATCAAATCTTACACATTCTTTTAAGATCCATGCACCTTTTGGTATCATGACTAGGAATCCTATTGGAAAAAGGAATTAGGATCAAAAAATTTAGGTAAAGGAAGTGAAGTCTTAAGGGGATGAATTGAAGGGAGTTACAATTTTTTTACAAATAAAGTTTGGACCATGATAGTTTGGTAGGAATCAACTGATCTTATGAATGGTCTATATGGTTGTGGTTTGAGGGAAACAACATTGGTTGTGGTTTAAGAGAAATAGAATTGGTTGACGATGATAGAGAAGGTGAAAGATAAGTAGTAGTTGTTGGTGTCAAAGAGGTTATGATCACTATGCTAAATACATCCTTTTTGGTATCTTTGTTTTATTATTATTGTTGTATAATTTATTATATGATTTATAAATTTATTATTCAATGGATTATTTGACAAGGGTTTTATTTTATCATTCTTTGTTTCAAAATTATTGATGGTAGAACATAAGTTTACAAAATATATTTTTTGAAATATTATCTTTTTTTATAATATATGGAGTGAGATTATCTATAAAAACATTTAAAATTTTATTAAGTGTATGTTATTTGATTGAAATCGGGAATAATTTACATAAGTTGTGGTCATCATATACATAATCTAGGTAGAAAAAATATTTTTTCTTATATGTGTGGTAGGATTGTATTTCCTTTCATAGAGATGAAGGTGTCATTCTAGTTATTTCTAATCACCACAAAATTTCATGCATTTTTCCATAAGTATACATATCACCTCACAATTGTGATTATATATTATACACTAGTCCTACAATGTTGTATTCAATTATCAAAATATTTACATCACCACAAAGGCTTAATTAGATCTCTAGTCTATGATCATGAATTAGTAACAAACACTCACTTTCACTATCATTGCTTGGGGAAACTTCCCAAATCTTGTAGAAATATAGGAACACATTCCTAGGTATAGTAGACCTGAGAGATCATTTGATGTGGATAAAATCAAGATGAACTTCTCCTTCATCATCACAATCATTATAGAAGATCCATTTACATGTTTGGAAAAACTTCATATTTTGCTAGGGATTAAGCTTGGTGCCACCTTGCAAATAATTGAGATCACTCTAAAAGATAGAAGCTTTAAGATATATAAACATCCTTAAATATCATTAGGATTCAGGAAGAAAGTAGAAGATAGATTGGCATGGCATTTTATTGTAGTCTTTCAAATTCTATAATTTGTCCATTTGTAATCAAATGATTGAAGCCTACCATGTTGGAATCCTATTGTACTAGAAAAATGTTAATTTTTTTGTGCCTATGAATGACTAGAGAACTTATTATTTTTCTATTCCATTAAATTTGGTTGTGTGTTTATTCATTTGGTGACATGGTTGGATAATCCTTAATTGGACCATTTTGCTAGGAATACATCACAATTCGATGGCAATATTGGTGTTCCCCTTTTCCCTTGCAATTTATATTATAATTGGGAGAATATTGGGATAGGTGTTCCATACACCTTAAAATTATAAGGTTCAAAATTAGTTAACTAATATCATTTTTTTTTACACCACATAGAAAATGGAATCCCACTTATGTCTTGACCATTATACCAGTTGTATTCTTTATTATAATGTGTATAATAATTTGTAAGATAATACCTTTTCATGAATGATGTATAAGTTCATCTATGATTAAATTGTGGTGCAAGACATATTCTGATGTGTAAGAGCACGATTATAGGGAAGTTACATTGTTTAGGAATCTTGACCAACTATATGATGCATGTTGCGATGTGCCATAGAGAATACTTTAAGAGGGATAATGGATCGAAAATGGAGAACCCGATTTAGTTAGTGGGTTATGATAGATTCATTAAGAAGTATCACAATGTAAGAGCATCTAATATTTTTAGCATTTTGACTCATTATAAAAGGAGGTATTAGAATTTGGGTTATGGTATTGGCTCATGGTTTTTAGTTTACCACTTATAGTTTCATGTATTGAATCCCCTATATATTATATTATATTATTTGGTTACAGCTATGTATGGGTTCTACGATTGATTTAGATGTATTTTTATGTTACTATAATTTCTCCAATTTTACATGTTGGTTATACTCCTAGAAGGATGCGTCCCTATATATTGTATTGTAACCTTTATTGTTGATAATATAATTGGTTCATGCTTTGGAGTGGACTTTTTTCTATCAAAATTATTTTCTCCATGTTAAAATGTGTATTATGGTATAACTTTAGTGTGTATCAATTCTTGTAGCTATAAGATTAATTATTTTGCATGTACCTCTACTCAATTTTTATTTTAGGAAGTGTATTCCATACCATTGCTTCATTTCATCTCTATCCATGGGTTGTTCACATGAGACCTCTACTTGCTCATTTTATCTCATGATAGTCTTCTATATTTTATTATGTTACTCTTCAAGCTTATTTTTCTCCTTTTTCCCCTTCAGTAAGAGAAATTGTGCATGTTCATGGCCTCCTCTTTTATCTCTCTTTAGGAATTCCAATATTTCTTCCATCTCTATTATGGGTTCCAACACCTTTTTAAACTTACACACAATGTCTCATGCCAAACTATATGTTTATTTTCTTCTTAGATGCATCTTGGTTACCTTCAAACTCTTACCTAATACTAAAAATCCTATTTGTCATCCTACAAAAGGTACACACTCAAACTGAGGTTTTACCTCAAAACCTACTTATATTTTGATTTATACCCAACAAGACTAGATGATGCTTGATCCCTCAACTCACATAAATATCTTTATCTAACACTCACACTTATTGAAGGACACACACACCACACACAATAAATTACATTTCAAAACATTTACACCTCTCTAATACAATATTGATGTTGTGCAAGCTAATAGGAGCTCCTTTTACCACCATGTGGCCAATTAGGAACTCAACACATAACACCATGAACTATTAGGGTTTCCATTTGTTGCAATTCAACCTATAGTTACTAAAAACTTAATCCTTATTGTAGTGTCAAAAAATGGGTCCTTTGACATTTTCACACTCGTTTGGGTCCTCCTTGTGGATTTTGGCTTAATTTTTCCTTGATTTATTATCATACATTCACATTAAGTCTTGGGCCCTTGTGAACTAATGGAGTTTAATGGTGCCTTTCTAAAGTGTTTTGAAGTGCTGTAACACACTTTCACACTTTTCTAGGGTTTTATCAATTAACTAAGCATAATAAATATAATTTTAATCATAACCAACCTTAATCTTGCCTTATTTGGAGTGTTGTAACACACTTTCACACTTTTCTAGGGTTTTATCAATTAACTAAGCATAATAAATATAATTTTAATTATAACCAACCTTAATCTTGCCTTATTTGGAGTGTTGTAACTTACTTTCACATTCCTATAGTCTTGTCATTAATAATTAGGCTTTCTCATGTTTTAATTGGCCCTATTTTGCATCCACAAGCCTCATTTATTGCATCTTTTTGAGGATAATCCCAACACAAATTAGTAACCAATCATAATTCAAGTGTTCCTGGCTTGTGTGGCCCAGATTTAGTGTTTGGGACTCATTCGCCACCTTGGGCGAATGAGTCCCACCTATATTTTTAGGTCCCAAACCTATTTTTACACCTTTCTAATCACTTTTGATTTTTGGTCCCATACAGTATGCCAGATGGGACTCATTCGTCGTCTTGGGAAACTGAGTTCAAATTTTCGGTGGGATTTTATTCTCCTAGATCTGATGTTGCAATTTTGAGAATTCTTGCATAATTGAGTATAAATATAGGTTCTTTCACTCATTTTCACATAAGACTTTTGTGAGAGCATTCATAATAGAAAATTGAGTTCACAAGAGCATTCAATCATTCAAAAGGGAATTCAAGTGTCTACAAGGGTAGATTCTTCATCAATTGTTGTAGCAATTCAAGATTCATCAAGTGTAGCACCCAGGGGCCTCCGTAATTGGCCTTTTATAATGTTTGATAAATTTTGTTGAGTTGTCTTGTTTAATCGATTTAATTAAATTAAACTGATTTATAAGGTTATTTAATTAAATTGGAATTAAATAAATCAAGATTGGAGAACAGATACTTATAAGGAATTCTAATAATTAATTTATTAAAATTAAATGGGTATGTGGTAAAGCATTTTATAATTAAAGGTAAAGATAATTATTAGTATTATTATTGAGATTTAATTAAGCAAATGAGGAAAAGAATATAATTTTAAAATAGAATAGTTAATTTGAATGTGATTTCAAACAAGTTGTTAAATCAATCTAAAAGATAGAAAAATTGGAGTTCATGCACATGCATGACTTCGAACTAATTGAGGAATGGGAAACTTGTCATTTTGAGTGGATATTGCTTGATTTTTACTTTCGAAAGCAAATGTCTTTCTGGATTTTTAATAAGGTGGTTTTTGGGGAAAGAGAGGAGGATTGATTTTTGTTTTTTTAAAGGAAAATTTATGTCTACAACAAGAGGATCAAAAGACAAAATTTTGATAAAAGGTTGTTTTTCGAAGTGGGAATAATTTCTAGAAGGATGATCAGGGATTTGGAGCAAAGGTTTGTTGGCGTGATAGAATTCTCTTCGGCACTTCTCTTCCATCTCCGAAGCATTGGATCTTAGGTTGGCATCATCTTTACTCTTGTTTCATTTATCAATTGTTTGTGATTGATCTCTCTATCTCTTGTCTGCCAAAAATGAGTGGTTGTTATTCGTTATGCTTAAGAAGTTAGGAATTTTTGTAGGTGATTGGCATCAATTTTATTTTCTCTTTCTTTGGTTGTTGATAAATAAATATATATTTTCCTTTCTAAGATAATTGTACTCATTTTCATTTTATCATATATATATGCACCTATATGATGTTCTATATTGGATTTGATATTCAATCCATCAAGTGGAAATAGGATTCGAGTATGAATGCAAATAGAGTTCGGCATATAGGCGTCTCCCCTTCAGTTTGTTCACAACTTAGGTCCTGAGGTGCTTTGGATTTCAAACGCATTATGTGCATTTGAATCTAATTTTAGCCTATTTCATTTAGCATCACCAATGTTCGCCACAAGATCGTTGTCCTTATTTAAAATGATGGAAATGGTTCTCACCCCTCTGAACAATTTCTCTTGCAACAATTTTGGGGAATGAACCTATAGGCAACATGGCAATCAAATCATACTTGGAGGTAAAATACACCATTCTAAATTTTGATTTGTATAGCTATCTCAATTTGGGAGTTTGCATATTACCCTCATATTGTCTTTTTAATTAGAATCGTGACCTGATATTTTATGACTGCAAATACTATAATCTTAGAGTTGAGTCTCACTGTGTAAGATCCATCATGATCTTTGATTAAAAATGTACAATGCCTATCGGCCATCCATGCATGTTATAATCTTAATCCGTTGACACCCTATTGACTTGCTAGTCGAGCAAGGTTGAGGCAGGGATGTTGTAAAGTTAATGGTTTTAACCACGGTCCCTTTGCATGTGAGTTTTTCTATTTTATGGTTATAGGATTTAACCGAATGACAGTGTGTAAGTTATATGAAATCGTTCATCGAAATCCTTATGGGGATGACTGTATATGTGTGTCCCTTTTCTATAGTGTTGATTTGTATATATGTGCATTGGCTAAGCCGACTATTGGATGCAACATCCATGAATTTTTACAACTTTAAAATTATAGAACTCAATTATGCCGAACCACAGATGACATCGTTCATTTCAAACGATGAAGGAAAAAATATTTCATTCCATTTACTCCTTTATATGTATCGATCTGTATGATCGACGGGCTGTAATTGTTTTTTATCAAAAAATAGAACTTGTATGTCAAAATATATATCTATGTATATGCCAATAGATGGCACCCTCTTGGAATCTTTGATTGATATTTATAGGGTAAAAGAAACCTAATCCCAGTTTTGATGATAATGATGTAAATTGAAATGCCATATAAGTGTAATACATGTCTGATTTATAATTATTAATTAAAAATAATAATTCTTTTATTCTAAAATATAGTAATTCAAAAAAATGGCGCTCGTAGGCGAACAGGTGCAGGAGCGAAAATCCGTAGCAAGCACAAAGAAAACATGGGGCGACTTGGTAATGGAGGAAGATATTGAAAAGAAGGCAACAGATGAAGCTCTCCCCCAAAACGTAGGTCACATCCCACAGTGGGTATTTGAAAATGGTGAATGGGTAGACAAATGCAACCCGACCCAATACCAACCGGGAAACTCAACGGGAATATACAATCATAGAAGAAACTAGTTCGACAATCCCAATTGGATTATGCACCAAAAAATTAGTCAAGAGAAATCCTCAGAAGCTCAGTGGCATGGGTGGCTCTGGGAAAATGGTCGATAGGAAAATCCCTTGGACCAGAATTGGCGTAGCAAAGGCAAATACAACCCGGTGCGAACCAACAAAATTTGGAAAAGCAAGAACCCGGGAAACCCTAACTGTTCAAAAATGGAAAAACGCATCAACATTCCTGGGATCTTCGAAGAGGGATAAACTAGAGAGACAGGGAACTATTCAACCGGAAATCCAATAGGAGAGGCATGCAAAATAAACCAAATGTAAACCACGGGCTTCGTCCCCGGGGAGGAAAGCTCTTCCACTTGCCGTCAGAAACAATTGAACGAAGAGTAGATCATTTAATGGAGAAAGCTATGTTTTCCAAATGGACGGGACATGGGTGCCCAAGTGAGGAGATCAAATATTGGTGGAAAAACAAATTTAAAAACCAGGTAAGCATAAGCCAACTTCCAAACTCTTTTTTCCTCATAGAATTTAGCGATCAAGATTTAAAATTTAAAATAGTAAATGGAAAACCCCTGTTCATGAATGGCCATAGCTTTCACTATCTGAATTGGAGGGTTAATTTTGATCCCTGGAATTACAAAATAAATGAAATTCCCATCTGGATCAAGCTAATTGACTTGCCTTCAAAATTCTAGAACTTAGATGCCTTAATTCGTATTGGAGATGCCCTAGGGGTGTGCCTAGGTGTAAATGAGGAATTCATAAATGGAGTAGAAGGAGCTATAACAGGAATTTTGGTGGAAATAGATGAAGGGGTTGGGATTTACAAAAAATTGGAAATTCTAACAAAATATGGAAGCTGGCAACAAGAAATTGAAATATGGGTAGGATCTGAGCATAGAAAATGTCTCTTCAGAGATTCCTGCACGGAGGGTCCCTCAAATGATGGAAAGTTCTCAATCAAAGAGAAGAGAGGCACAAATCTAAACCCCCATGACCCAAGCTCCTCATTAGCAGAAGCACTCCCTAAAGAGGCCAACTTGAGCATAGAGCATCAATCATCAAGAGAAGTAAGGTTGATTCCCCATGATCTTGAAACACCAGCCAAAGAGACCCTGATTGAGGAACCCAGTAACACAGAGTTAGCTCTCAATGCCCTAACGGAAGGGGCCCAAAATCTTCAAAAATACATAAAAATCCAATTAGGGAAACTGACCAAAGAAGTAGGGTCTCTAGAACCTAACCACCAATCACCTAAAGGGATAGTGAAAGAGCTGGTACAAGCCGCCCCAATCTCACTTGTCTTTTCTCCACAAGAAACTAAAGATGTAACTGCCCACTTAGAAGATGAGGTTAGCTACCTTCACTCAAAGGAAGAATTGGATCCATGGGAAGAAATTGAGGTAGGGGAATTGCTAGAGGTAAGGCAATTAGAACAATCAAAATCCTGGATAAAAGCTTCAAACCTTAACAAAAAATCCAACAGAGGCAGGTTGTCAAACAAAGCCAAGATGATAATAACAGGTAATGCCTCAGGTCAACAAAATATCCTAGTTAGGAAGGAAAAAATCCTTCCCATAGTAGAATGAGGATAACAAATGGCTCATGGTCAAGTGCCAAATAGACCAGTCAAAAGTGGACATTGTGGTCATTCAGGAAACAAAATGGAGCAAGAAAGAAAGCCGAAGGAGACTAGACTTCTGGAGGCAATGGAAAGTTCATTTCAAGGATGCGATAGGTGCCTCAGGTGGACTTGGAATCCTATGGAACCCCCTATCAATAGAAGGTTCAGTGGAGAAAGAAGAAAATAACTGGCAACTTTTCAAGTTTAAAGACCTAAAGAAGAACACCTCTTTCTTTTGTGTCAACATATATGGACCAATAGCCACAGTAGCAAAGAGACAAGTCTGGGACAAAATAACAAGTGAACTGGAAAATAGAAATGGAGAGTTGGAAATTTTAGCTGGAGACTTCAATGCAACCTTGAACAATGAGGAGAAACAGGGTGGTTTGGGGAGGATAACTACCATACAGAATTTTTTTTAGGAATTCATAGATACCAACCACCTAAAAGATATGAACACCAAAAATGGAAAATTCACATGGTCCAATAGGAGGAAAGGCTTTACCAACATTGCAGAATGACTTGACAGATTCCTCCTCTAGGGAGAATGGGGTGACTTGGCAACCTCTCTAGACAACCAAATTCTACCATTGTCAGGATCAGATCATTTCCCCATTTCTCTTACCCTTGGTCATAACGAACCACCCCTGGGGAGCTCCTTCAAATTTCAAAATATGTGGCTAAGAGATGAGCAGCTATCAAAACTAATTGAACAATGGTGGAATTAAACCAGATTTGGAGACAAAACCAACCTTTTTAAAATCAGCAAAAAATTAGCCCATATCAAAACCAAACTCAAAGAATGGAATACTTCACACTTCAAAAATATATTCCAAGAGATGATAAGAGTGGAGCAGGAAATCAGAACTCTGAATGAACATGTCATAGAAAATGGAATGGATGCAGAGGACTTTGAAAATGAAAAATCCCTGAAGGAGGAACTCTCAAAACTATTAAAAAAAAAAGGAATTCTATTGGCAACAAAAATCAAGGGAATCTTGGTTGAAAGAAGGAGATAGGAATACCAAATTCTTCCACAAATCAGCAATTTCCAACAAAAATAGAAACAAAATTTTAGAAATTAAAAAGGAAAATGGCGAAGTGGAACAATCCACTGCAGAGGTTAACAAGGAAGCGACTAACTTCTTTGAAGAGTTGTTAAATAGGGACTACCCTAAAAACAGGGTAACTAGAGACAAGCTGCTGAGTGTTATACCATCATTAATCAATGAAGATCAAAACTATCATTTATTTCAAAAGATCCCCTTGGAAGAAGTCAGAAAAAAAATCTTTCAGATGAATCCGAAAAAAGATCTAGGACCGAATGGTTTCCCAGCTGGCTTCTTTCAGAAGTTCTAGCACATAGTGGGTGAGGATCTAGGAGCAGCAATAGAGGAATCAAGAAAAAAAATGACAATGCGAGGAGCTATGAACCACACCTTCCTAGCCTTAATCCCCCCAAAAAAGGATCCACAATCTATGAGTGATTTCAGGCCAATCGCCTTATGCAATACAGTGTATAAAGTGGTCACCAAAATAATAGCGAACCAACTCAAAGTCATTTTGGACAAAATAATTTCAGAAGAACAAAGTGGCTTTGGTCCAAGCAGGTCAATAGTGGAAGGAATAATCAGAGCCCATGAAACCATCCATTCTGCAAGGAAAACTAGAAAGGCCTGCATGATTTTGAATCTAGATATTCTCAAAGCTTATGACATGGTTGATAGACAATTCCTACTAGAAGTCCTCAAGAAATTTGGTTTTGGGACAAACTGGATCAATTGGGTCAAAAGTTGCATCTCCATAGCTAAATTCTCAGTTCTTGTGAATGGCTCAGCCCACGGATTTTTTTCATCCTCAAGAGGACTGAGGCAAGGTGACCCCCTCTTTCCTTTCCTGTTTATAATCATAGTAGAAGTTCTGGGAAGAGGAATTCAAAATCTAGTCAGGGAAGACAAGTGGAAAGGCATCCAAGTAGAAAATGGACTGGAGCCAGTGTCTCATCTCCAATTTTCAGATGACACAATATTAATGGGGGAGGTAAGTAGAAGAGAGGCAAGGATTATCAAAAAAAAAATAGATGAATACTACAGGGCTTCAGGTCAAAGCATCAATTGGGGAAAATTAGAGATCTTCCTTCTGAACACTCAACCAAGCATGCAAAGAATTTTAGCCAGAATTTTGAACCTAAAAGTGGCCTCCCTCCCTGGGCGATTCTTCGGAATGCCCCTATTTGTAGGAATCAATAAAAGTTGCTACTGGAAAAACCTAGTTAATAGCTGCAAAGTAGTGGAAGATGATCTTAACCAGATTTTCAGGAGATTCCTCTGGTTTGGGATAGGAGATCACAACAAATTCCCCCTATTGGTCTGGGACAAGGTCTGTAGGCCCCAAGATGTTGGGGGAGTAGGGCTAAGACAATTGACAATAATGAACCAGGCCATGGTAGCCAAACTGGCTTGGGATATCCATACTAAAGGGGATCAGAAAGGGGTCAAAATCTTAAGGAGAAAATACCTAGACTCAAATGCCCCAACCAGAATTCTCACTACATCCAACCCCCCAAGAGGCTCAGCTATCTAGAACTTCATCCTAGACAGTAGAGATATAATTTCCCAACATGTGACCTGGAAAAGCAAAAGTGGTGAAAGTGCATCCTTCTGGAATGACTCTTGGTGTGGGAAACCCCCCATAGGCAACACCCCCAGTCTAGAACCAATAAAGGAGGAAACTACTAGACTATGGGGGGACAATGTGGAAGATTTTGGTTAGAAAATATATAATCAAGGTGCCAGCACCTGGTGTTGGAAGGAAATTCAAACCCTCAATGCCTCCCAAGATGAGAAAGATAGCCTATCAAAAATCCTCAAAGAAAGATTCTTCATCCCATCTAGTGGACCAGACATGATCTAATGGTGCGGATCTCCTACAGGCTCCTACAAGGTGAGGCTTGGCTACAAGGTGAAGGAGCTAGCATTGAAAAACCAAGAATGGACCTGCAAATTGTTCTCGGGTAGTAAATACCTTCCCAAGGCAGGATTCTTTGCTTGGTTGGTAGTCCAAGGAAGAATCCTCACAGCGGATAGGCTAGCCACCTTCAGCATACAAGGCCCAGACAGATGCATTTTATGCAAAGCCAGTGAGGAAATAGCAAACCATCTCCTCCTACACTACCCTATTTCTAATGAATGCTAGAACATAGTAAAGAATAAACTAGCCCTTCAATTCCCCATTCCAGCAGACCTATCCTCATGGTTCAAAATGTGGCCACAAAAAACCTGCAAAACAGTGTTTGGGGTAATTTGGTAGACCATCCCATCCTTGGTAGTTTGAGAAATCTGGAAGGAAAGAAACAGGAGAATCTTCCAGAACAAGGAACTAAACAAAGAAAGATTGTGGGATAAAATCGAAAAGGCAATAGTATAAGTAGTAAATGAAGATTCCTGGTCCAACTCATCTAACCAGAGAATCTTCACAAATTGGGATGATTGCTTAATTAAAAAGTTCAGTGGCCTAAAACCGCTACTATTATCTGGAAACAGGTCAACCAAGCCAACAAAAATCAATAGGGTAGAAGTAACTTGGTAGGCCCCAGAGCTAGGATGGATCAAAATAAATTTTGATGGGGTGGCTTGTGGTAACCCATGCCCAAGAGGTGTGAACTGTGTTGCAAGGGATTCCCAAGGCAATCGTTTAGAAGAACAATCCCTGCACCTAGACGTCTGCACTAATAATGAAGTCGAGTTTAGGGCAGCATCACAAGGTCTACAGCTGGGAATTGAATTGGGAGTGCTAAAAGTTCATTTGGAAGGGGACTCACTGATAACAAGCAACATAATCAGCCATGGAACCACCCTAACTAGAAACTAAACCATCTTCTTCAACACATCAAGGAATTAACCATCAATTTTGAAGCCTTCAAAACAAGCCACATCTACAGAGAAGGTAACAACATGGCTGATGAGTTGGAAAAATCGACATCTGAGCTCATCACATAGGCTCCATTAAGTTGCGGTGCCGGGAAACTTTCCAACATCGCAAAACCCAAAGGAAGACAACCAAAAACACACATGGTTGTAAGGATGACCACTAGGTCTTTTCGGAAGTGACAGGCCCATCAATGGAAGGCGCAGTACAGGCTACCTGATCAAGTCCCAAGGCATTAGGTAGATTGAGTGGATCTCAAACTTACCTAAACATTAAACCACGATCGGTACTCCAGTGATGCGCCAACAAGCTCACACAAGCCTTCTGACGCGTCTTTAAGTTAAATAATCATGAAGATATATGGTCGTCCGTCGGTTAAGATACCACCCTGGGTCATACATTCTCAAAAAAGAAAGTGCAATTTTCTCCAGAAGCTTGAAGAAATTGTCTGGTAAGAAATGGAGATGCCACTGACCTTGGATACCGACAAGCAGCAATAGGTATTATGAGGGGAAATAATAGATAAAAGACTTAGTGGGTTATTGTCTTGCTCCCATCCGGTTGTGCTCTGGGCAACCAAGAAGGTGTTGGGCCTTGAATTCCTCAAAGCATACCACAGGTTCAGGACAAACGCGGAAATCCCAGCCATGTTTCTTGTGGTCAACCTTCACATGGGAGTCTCGAAGTCTTTAGCGAAGAAGCTAACCCAGATGGTGTTTGTCCATGCATGGCTGGGTGATATCGATGGGGCTCTCGACAATTTTGATGAAAACAATCTCATCCCTATGCCCTAGCATTACAACGTGATGAGCATATGCGGTCGTGAGGTGATAAAATTCCCACTAATTAGGACATTTGACCCGGTAGGCTTCGAAAAAATGTGGGACGAGTGAGACCGAAGCATCACCTTTCTTCTCAGGGCGGCGAAGTTAACCTCCAACCAACCCTAAGGATGGGCCCTAAGGTATGTGAAGAATGAAGGGGTCAAAGCAGTCCTACCATCCGGGGATGATACAGTCTGGGACTTCAACACCAGAAAATAATGGATTCCAATGGATGACAGAGACCCTGAGGAAAAGGCACTTGGATGAGCGCACCAAAAGTGTAAAGTTGACTGCCCGGTGGTCACAAACTACTTAGCCTACAAAAAACGGGTGGCATCAGAAGATTTTGAGGACAATGCTCCTAAGGAAAAAGATGAAGATTGAAGATGCCTAGGCCTCTGTTATTGTCCAGTCTGTAACAAGGGTTTCTAGCTTTAGTCAATCTCGGGTGATTATTAGTATAGCCTATATGTAATCAGGTTTTTTTTGTTTATGCAAAAATGGAAATTTCAACTAGGTAGTCTCTATAGCAGTCAAGAGGATTTTGACCATTTTCAAAATGGGCCTTCAGTTGCTCTCAGTCATAATCTGCAAACTTGTGTATTTTTTTGATAATCAATATAGGGAACTGCCCCTCTGCAGTGGTTTAACTAGAAAAAAACAAAAAAAAATACATGTCTGATTTATTTCCTTTAGTGTAACACCATTTTATAAAGATTATTAATCCAAATGAAGTCAAGGGAGAAGCTATTGATCTAGAATATGCAAAAATAACATACAAATTTTCTAATTCAAGTATTTTGCTATCATAGGAAGCGTATGCCATTCAAAATTTATGCCTTTAAATTAGGCATTCAATGATTTAACTCTCTCTTGATGCATTCGATGGTTTAGTTCTATGTGATTTTTTTCGACATAATTTCTTATGGTTTTAACTCGGCCTTATGGGTTTGATCTTTACAGAAAAGCTTGGATTCAATTTACATAATATAAATCTATTTAAATATATATAGTTGTGTTTATTAGTCATTTTATAAAATAAAACAACATGCTATTATAAAACAAAGATATTTATATATATACATATTATTTCTTTTATAAAAATAAAATAAATATTATTTCTTTTATAAAAATAAAATAGCATTTTTTTATTAATCAAAGATATACATAAATATATATATGTATATATGTGTGTATTTTTATGGATTTTTCTTACCATGAATTTGAAATTAGGGAAACTTGCTTTTTGATTTTATACAAATATTTAACTTTCATACCACCTTTGATATTGATACATATTTATGCATGTAGAAAATAAGTTTGTTTTTATTTAAATGATTAAAGAAGAATATTTTCACCATTTCAATGAATGATATTGTAGCTAAAGAATTTTAGAAATTTTAAGAAGGATGATTTATTATGTAAATTTGGTAATTGGGGATTTGGTGAGCTTTTTATTTTGAGACATTCCTTTCTCACTTTGTATTGGTACTATGTAGAGTCTTTATGTGATTGGTTGTTATGAGCCCTTGTATTGTGTCAATTTTGTAGAGGGAGATGATTTGAGCCATTATTTCTATATGAAGAAACTATTAGAATAGTTAAAAGTAATTTGTTTTTAAATAGTGTTTACCTTACCCTTACTAGATCAATATTTTCTATGGTATGTGATACTATGGTTATTGTTCATTTTGAAATTGATTGTACTATGTAAGTAAAATATTGTGAGTTAGTTTATTTTTTTAAGTGGGATTCTTAGTGTTAAGTTATCAAGGTTGCTTCCAGAGGCTCAATGGGTAATTGATTGGTTTCATTTTATGTTTTTTCTATGAGATGGTTGGTATTCCACTTGAGATGACTTTGTGAGGGTTTAGCCATGCATTGATTGCTTATTTTATGGTTGGTTATTATGTGTGTGAGAGGGCTTATGTCTCACCTTATGAGAATATTCATGTGGTTTTGTGAATTGTTCATGTTGGCTTTTCCCTATATGTGTTTTGGGTTTTCTAGTTGTTAGTAGGGGGGAGTGGCTCTCAATGGGGGCTGAAACCCAAAGTGGGGACCTAGACAACCTATTGAGAGTTGGATTAAACAAGTGATAACATGTAATTAAATAATCTTGGGATGGGTTCTTCACACATTAATAAGATAATTGTTGTTGGCCCATTCATGGCCTTGAGTGCTAGTACAGGATCAGGATGAGTTGGGAGGGCCGCATGGGTTTCACTTAGGGGCTAGAATCTAGAGTTAGTAGAGGGTTCAGACCACCAAACAACCCATGATGATACCATGCGAGGACACTCGTTTCCCTACTAAAACCTAGCATACCCTTGTCTTGTGTTTCCCCTTTGTTGTTTTCGTACCTTAGATGGGGGTCGGGGTCTTGTGAGAGACCGCCAGGACAACCCATGCCAAGGCCATGCAAGGAAAACCTAGCTTTCTCTTGTCTTGTGTCCCCCTTTATTATTTGCATACCTTTGGAAGTGAAGTCATTGTCATGTGAAGTTGGTGTACCTTCTATGTTGAATTCATGTTAGTCTTTTGTGTCATGCTTTTATTCTCTTGACTACTTTGGTGGTGGGACCTTATTGTCATCTCCTAGCACGAGGGGTGGACCTTAGGGTTCCACATGGTTGGGTGGAACATGCTATGCACTCCATTAGGTTCCTAGTTGATGTTTGTGAGCATGGATGTTGTACCTCATGTGAATATTTTGGTTCTTGTACCAAACTTGAAGATAGCGTTGATGTTATATAATGTAATCATTTCATGTATTTGATGTATCCTTTCGGCTATTATAAGGGAAGCTTGATGTAACTTGTAAATAGTGTAATTTTCTACCCCATGTATGAGAAGTTGTATTTGTATTCATTAGTTCATATTTTATGCTCTTGAATGGTGTTGTATCTATGAAAAAAAAAATATATATATATATATATATATAATTATTTTAATGCAATGGATGTAATAGAATTATTTTTATTATTTGTTTTATGATGTATGGTTAGATTGGATAATTGATGTGTTCATAATGCAGTCATGATACCCTAAAGGACATAGTTAGTGCATATGTTTGTGTAGTTTATATTTTATGTAATTGATAGTGTAATTTATATGTTGAGTCACTTTTTTTTTTTAAATGGGTCATAATTATTGGATAGATGTGTTTTCCTTTGGGGTTTCATGGTGGGGCATTACATCAAGCATATCAAGAATCAAGCATGTTAGTGAGCTAGTGTTGTGATGTAGCATTGAAGATCCAAGACCAAGCATTGTTCTATTCTTATTGTCAACGATCAAGATCTACATCCTTCATGGCCATTTCATGATTGAGTTGCAGATTTATAGACATCATCTACAAGACATCATAATTCAAGGTATCATTTTTCATGTTTCATGTCCTTGTTTCATTGTTTCATCATTTGGTTTAGTTACCTAAACGGGGTTTGACCAAGGAAAACCCCCATTCCCCAACAATCAACACTTTTTCTCTCTTTCTTTGTGTAATTGTAGATCTAGGTGCTTTGAAGACTTGAAGATCATTGAAGATTAGGTTTCAATCTTGTTGGAGTTGTCTCCCAATTTGCAAGGTCAAAATATTCACTAAAAGGTCATATACAACCTCGAAATTAGAGTTTCAGATCTAGGAACCTGGAGGAACATATTAAGCAAACTGAGAAGAGAAGATCCAGGCTTTGAATTTATAGAAAATCCAAGATGGAATCATTCACCAAGAGTGGAAAATGAGCCCCACTGTAGGTGTTTTTCGGATATCTTTTTAGATTTGGATACCCATTTTCCTGAAACCTGCTCCAATGCAGAAATCCAAAACTAGGACTGATTCACCCAGAATGGCGAATGAGTCCCAGTAGGTCAAAAATTTAAGTTTTTTCATAATTTCAAAGTTGTTTCTAGTCATCATCAAGTTTCCAGGTGCACACTTTCAGTTTTACAGTTTTCTGTTGTATTTTATTCATCTTTTTTTAGGTCATTTAAAGGTAGTTTGCATCAAACTAGGGTTTTGTATTTCACCTTGCATTTCTCATTGTCCTCTCCAATTCTATACTTGGTGGTGAACACCTCATTAAATATCATTCAATCCCTAGGACAGTTCCTTTGCAAGATTTCAATCTCCTTTGCATTGAAATCTCAAGGGTTTGTTCTTGAGTGAAGAGAAAGGAAATGGTCTCTCTCCTTTTAGGTCCAAAACCCTAGAAGTGAAAGAGAGGACCACCATTTTCTTCTTTTCACTTATGAATTACCATGCAACTATAACAACCCACTATCAATAGTTATTATTCACAAGCAAGAAAGAAATGAAAAGGAATGTAGCCAAAATTTACACACTCACAAATAAACCCCACATAAGACACATTTCATATGATATACTTTTAATAGAAAACAAAATGAACCTCTTCTATTGTATAAGATTAAAGAAAAAAAATTACATGCACTTCCATACATTACACTTGGATTAGATGTTCTTTTGTTTACACACACACTCTCTCTACAACAATTTATTCATTGTTCACTTCCTTAGTATTCTCAATATTCATCCATATATAACCTATCTATTATATTTTGGCTTCTACAACCCACATGCACCTCTCTACATGGTTATCGCACAATAATGAGTCCCACTTTTTGGCCAAAGTAGGACATTGAAATCAACATTTATAACTAAATCTTCACTTTGAAACACCCATAGCAACTAAATCGTTAAGAACTTGAAAATGATGTGAACTAGTGATTTTTGAGGATTTGTGTGTAGATTCTAAATATATATTATTGTGAAAATTTAAAAATAAATTATGATTTTTATGTCACTTTTAATAACTTATTTTTTAATAGTAAACAACATTTTAAAATGATATTTATGTCGTATCGCATAAATTTTTTATAGAAAGGATAAAATTATAATTTTTAAAATATATATTTGTAACATCAATATCTAGTGCATGGATATTTTTTCATAGTTTTTGTTTGCATATTTTTTATTAATTTATTTTAAAAGTTAGAGAAATTATAATTTGGACATAGGTGTATGTTGTAATGCATAACTTATTTTGTATGTATTGAAATTCAATTTTTTTCGCTGAAACAATGACATCAAGACCTAATGTGAAAATATTTTTTTTTCATTTCTTCATTATTTTACTATTTTTCACATGTGTAGAAAAAATAACTTGTTGTTTTGTAAAAAACCTATGTTCAGTAAAACATAAAAAATAAATATATAATAAAATTAAAAAAATTAAAAATCATAGTTGTTGGAAAGCTCATTTGGAGGAATACGATCTTAAAAATTATCTTTTCAAATTCATTCCATTTGAAGGTCCAAGCTGAGGTGAGTCTCTTGTAATGGTAGAAGCTCGAGACATTGTGTAGTGACCCTCCAGATGACATTGCTATTTTAGTTGTTTTGAGTTGTTGTTAGTTGTTTAGTTGCTTTTGAGACTATGTTACTTTAATGCACTATGTGATGGATTATATGATCAGTTGTGATACTTTGTAGATGATACACTTGACTTTATGATCATTTGTTTACTTTCGTGAGATGACATTATTATGATGGTACTATGATGTAATTGATGTTTGATGTAATGTTTTGTGTCAATTCGGCTAAAGGAGACAATGTAGCAATACTCATCCATGAGTGCCCTACTATGCTGTGATTCTTCTTCATGAAGTGTCTTCTGATATATATCTTTTTTTGGTTGACCTTGAAGTTTGATGTAGCTTTTAGGTACAAGAATCAACTCCACCTGCTTCGTCGGGTATGAGCATGCCAAGGCCAAATGGAATTTCTTGATGGAGATAGTTCTAGACCTCTATCATGAGCCATCGTTCTAGAAAGAACGAGTATCGTTTTGTTACCCAATTGTCTTGTTGATGTTTGTTCTGTCAAGTTGTCCATTTTTTCATCATGTTGTTTTATGTTTGTCATGTCTTATATTGATCTGCTTGGATTAATTAAATGGTTTAATTGTATGCATTAGAATTATCAGTGATTTATTGCTTTATCAGAATTAAAGTATGAATTATCATGCTTAATTTGAGAGTGTATTTTAAATTATTTAAGGAAATAATATATATTGAGAATTATTAAAATATATTATTTGTGGAGGAATAATTAGTTGAAATTGTTATGAATGTACAATCTTGATGTTTTAGAAATTGGAAAAGTTTAACAAGTAGTTGTGTTGAATCTCTTTTGTGCTAATTTTTCCTTGATGTCAATTTGTTCTACAGTCTGGCATCTTGGTGATAGTTTACTCAGTTGATCTTCTTTTTTGATTGGCATATTTACTTCTCTTTTGATACTATATATGGTGGCACTGATATCTTGACTCCATGTGCAGATCTTGGTTGAGGTATTCTGGTTACAGGTTCTTTGTTTCTAGTTTATCAATTAGTATTTTAGTGATGCACTTAATTATGACATTGGCATGAATCAGTGTTCTATAGGTAATGATCTATTGTTCTGGTGCTTGGGTTTATGAGATGCAGTTTTCTTTTAAGTTTTAAGAAAACCCTATCGGGTTTCCTTAATCAACTAATAATGGTTTATGGTATGTGGAATGGCATTGTAAATTTAACATGCAAAATTAGTCTTCATTACCTCATATGTCATTGGACATTATTTGGCATTGGCACATTATATAGCAAAGGACATAATAAGGTGGAAGTCGACATGATTGAATTTGGTAAGGCCGCATACTTCAAAGGTCTTACCGCAGTACTGCTGGCAATTAAGCCAGTAACTGCGGTAGTGTGGTGAAAACGGTTAGCGGCTTGCAAGGCAACTACCGATATACCGTGGGTAGTCAAATGGGAGCCCCAGTTGAGCGCTAAGGAATCGGATGTCAAATGGAATTCAATTCACTATTTTGGAAGTTTAGGTCATATTTTTGCTTCTCTTGCAAGAAGGGTTTGGAACCCTATTCTGTCTACCACCATGGTATCTTACTCACACCCGTTTCACTATGTAATCGACTGGTTTTCTGCAACTCTTGGACAATGAATGGGGAAGCTTGAAAGGCCATCACCATGGTCGTTTCTCTTGTCAGGTTCTTGGCATCAGGTGAATGCTCAAAATAGCAAAGTGGCACAGGATGCTCAACTTAGCTACAAATCTGGGAAACTCTTTTGTGACAGAAACTCCATCACTATTCTTAGGCATTCTTTCAGTTTTCTTTTGAGATCCATTACATCTCAGGAAAGGTTATTTCGAGTTAAGTTTTCTATGCAAATAGAAAAGTGAAAAATGAGTAATTCCTTTCATCGAAAAATCTGAAATGATTGCTCTAAAACGTGACTCCATTTTTATTGAAGGTTATCATGACAGTTTTAAAGGGATGGTGATTTCAGTTTGTGGGTAATGATAAAATCTTCAAAACCCTTCAGATCCTTAGCTAAATCTTTGGTAACTGCTCTTAAATTTATGATTTCGGTTATGGAAGCATTGTTCTTTTAGTTACTTCTTTTTGCAGTAGTTTTTCAGTGGCCATTATTTGAAAATTACATGCATGCCTTGATGTTGTTTGGTTAAAGCACTGTTTGTGCAGGCTGCTTGAGAGGACAATTTTCCAGTCTGCCTTCTAAATTTGCACAATACTTGAGTATTCCTGTCAGAAGACCTTGTTCATATTGATCCTTCCCTCATGATCATGGTAATATCTGGAATTGTTGCTCGCAAGTAGCATGGTAACCTGATAATCATCTTTGAGTAATTCTTTGAAAGTTAAAAATGAGCAACTGTTGTAACCTTTCATGGAATGTAATGATCTAAAATGTAAAAAGAGGAAAATAAAGAGATTATGGCTTGATCATTATTGAAAAACTTGAAAAATCAAAAGATAATAGCAGTGCAAATATAAGGGCTTTGTATGAGATATTGGATTTGATTTTTCTTTCTCAAGCTGAAAAAGAGAAAAATACAGAGTGTTAGCTGTTTTGAACAGTATCATGAAAAATGTATGAAATAGAGTGTGAGAAAAAGAATGTTGTACACACCACTGGTAATATAGCTTGATGAGAAGTTGTATTGAGACTGTAACAAGATGATCCTCAAGCTATCTTAAGGCTTGATAATGGGTGGAACTCTGAAGTGTCACTATTGACATTTGAGAATTCTACACATTGTCTGTCAAGAGGCACTTGACATAAATTAGGGAAATAGAGTGATCCTCTGTATCATTGTATGTTCTATTGAAAAAAAAAAGGGGTTGGTTCTCCTTGAGATTGGTGTCTCTAAAAAGAGGGGTTAGTGCTCCTTGAGATTGGTGTCTCTAAAAAGAGGGGTTGGTGCTCCTTGAGTCGGTATTCAAAAATCAGCCTTTAAGGCATTGTTAAAAATAATTATTGAAATGAAAGCCTGAAAAAGGCAGCAGGTTCAGGAGTAGTTTTTCTACCCCAGGAGGGTTTTCCACTCGGCATATCTTGTGTCTATTTGAGTATCTATGGTTCATTTGCTTCAATGATTTAATGCTTTAAATTGCTATGGTTTACTATTCTCATTTCAGTTTATGTGATTACATTCAGTACATGAATGAGTTTATCATTTGATAAATGAGAGCTTTCATCTGGTTTATTTTAGTTTCAGTTAAATTTGGTAAATAATTTAATAACACTGATTCACCCTTCCCCGCCCCCCCCAATCTCAATGTCATTTCACTCCAACAATTGGTATCAAAGCCTAGGGTCCTCTGATAGGTCTATCCATCCTAGGATTTATTCTGGCCTTGGATTCTATTAAAAATGTCTCAAGCTCATGAAGGTACTTCCATGACTAGAGCTCCATTATTTGATGGAACTAATTATGTATTCTAGAAAATCATAATGGAGGCTTATTTAACTTATATTGACCTCGATGTCTAGAGCATAGTATTGTCTGGGTACATTGTACCAGCTACTCTGCCTACTAATTCTGATGAAAAGAAAATATATGAAACTAATGCAAGATAAAAACATGCTCTTATGTGTGCACTGACTAAAGATGTCTTTATAAAAGTCATGCACTATAGCTCTGCTAGGGAAATCTGGGTTAAAATTGAAACTATCTATCAAGGAAATGAAAAGGTAAAATAGTCTAAAATTCTCACATTAAAACACCAGTTTGAAGATCTAAAAATGAGGGATGATGAGAAATTTGCTGACTACTTTTTGAGAGTTGATGAAATAGTAAATGCCATGAAGGGTCTAGGAGAAGAAGTTAAGGAATTTCATATTGTAACTAAGGTCATCAGAACCTTGCCAACAAAATTTGAAGCTAAGGTTGCTACTCTAGAAGAGAAGAATTTTTATTCCCAACTTACCCTTGACAACCTACAAGGCACTCTGACTACCTATGAAATGAGGATCAGTAAAAGCAACACCTCTATAAAATAAACAACATTTAATGTTGAAAGGAAAGAAAGGGATGAGCTCACTGAATCATAATTTTCTGATTCTAAAGAATCCCACTTTGTGAGGAAACTCAAAAATGGTTTTGGAAAGTATAATGGAAAACTTCCCTTCAAATGCTTTAACTGTGGAAAAATAGGCCACTTTGCTGCAAAGTGAACCTATGGTGACACAAATAGTGATAACGAAAAATCTGAAAAACTTGCCAAGAAAAAGGCTTACAGACCCAAACAGAAATTCAATTTCAAAAAGAAGAAAAGTATGTTAAGCAAAAATGAAACAGACTCTGAATCTGAAGAATCTTTAGATGAAGAGGATGAAAATCTATTCATGGCTGAAATTATTCAGCAAGATGAAACTAACAACAATGATGTTGAAGATGGCGAAGTGGATTATGAAGGAGAACTGAAATGTGCTCTAAAAGAGCTAAGGAAACTTAAAAAACAAATGCGTGCTCAAGAATAAAATACTGCTCAAGATATTTCACAGGAGCAACTCATAAATCTTGAGATAGTCTCATTAAAAACTCAACTTGAAGAATCCAAAAGAGTTGAAGACTGTCTTCATATTGGCATAAGCTTTAAAGATCAAGAAATTCAAAAACTTGAACATGATATTATAGATCTCAGAAATACCATTGAGAAATATGAGAGCACTCTTAAACTGAATGACATGCTCAGTAAACAGAAACTGAACAACGACAAAAATGGTATTGGTTTTGTGAAAGGTGAATGTTCAAATAGTGCAAACGAAAATGTTGTTGTTGGAAACAAAAGTCCTGAACTCAAACATCCTGATTTTGATAAGGATCATGCTCATCCTTTTAGGAGCAACATAATGGCTTATAACTCCTACCCTTTCTTTTATGGGTATTGTTACTTTTGCAACAAATTTGGTCACAAGGTGAAATCTTGCAGATTTATGAATTTTAGAACACCTAGATTTGGTTTTAGGCAGAATCATGGCTTTGCAAGACAGATTAGATGTTTCACATGCAAGTCTTTGGGTCATTCTGTTAAGAAATGTAATTTTGATCAGCAGAATAAACAACATAAATCTATAAAGGTCTGGAAACCCAAAGTTGTCAACAACATAGAGCAGACCATGTTAGTTCAAACTAGCTTCCACTCCAAGAAATAGGACTTATCGGTCCTAGATAGTGGTTGTTCAAACCACATGATTGGTGACAAAGAAAATTTTACTAATCTAGAAGACTATGTAGATGGATATGTAAAGTTTGGAGACAACTCTAGAATTCAAATCAAAGGTAGAGGTTCTCTTTTTATGAATGAAGACACTCATATTTACAATGTGTATTATGTAGAAGGACTAAAACATAACCTTCTGAGTTTCAGTCAAATCTGTGATAGTGGCTATCAAGTCCTGTTCACTTCACAAGGGTGTGAAATCAAAAATAAGATTGGAAAAGCTATTGCTACTGGAAGAAGGACTAAGGGAAATGTCTACAATTTAATTGACACTTCTGGAAATGAAAACAATCAAGGTATGTGATTAATGAGTCATGTT